>JAFBJU010000583.1:0-309174 GCA_016785305.1 Colistium nudipinnis
AAAAGTGTAAAGGTCCTAGTTTTTGGGGACTTTTTTGTCGTCCAAAATTGGAAAAAAGAAACCCTTACTATAGCCTTACCTTCGGGCCCAAAACGTCCACATTTTCAAACATGTCGAAAGTGCTCGAAACTCACATAGCAGTATCCGCAGGGCTTAAAAAGAGGGCTGGTGCAAAAATAAAGTGAAAAAAGTGTAAAGGTCCTAGTTTTTGGGACTTTTTTGTCGTCCAAAATAAAAAAAAAAAAACGCCTTACTATAGCCTTACCTTCGGGCCCAAAAATTCCAAATCTTCAAACATGTCGAAAACGCTTGAAAGTAGCACAGAAGCATCGGCAGGGCTTAAAAATAGGGCTGATGCAAAAATAAAGTGAAAAAAGTGTAAAAGTTGTCGTCCAAAATGGGAAAAATCCGCCTAATGCCCAAAATTTCCAAATTTTCAAACATGTTTTCTGGGTCGACATAAGGCCATAGTAAAATGTTTTTAGTCAATTTCGGAATACATGCTTTACAATGACGTTTTCACTTTTTAAACATTTTGATGAAGTTTTGGTAACAAAGAAACGCTTAAACATGCTAAAATTACAAGATTTTGTGGTTTTATTCACGTATACAGTACAAACATTCACTTCTTATGTCTTGAAGTGCAATTTACAGACCTTAGCAGCAACTCTTCATATACTTTGATGTACACCATAATTACACATTTTAGGATCTCTTTCACATCTTCGTCAACATTATCTATAGTTATTTTACATACTGTATGTACTCATTGATACAATATCACCATTCAGACATGCCTTTTATTCTATCTCTCTCAAAATAACGGTTGGTGGCAGGCCACGTTAGGAAATACTCTAGGGCCAGAATGAATTGCCCAACCAGTGCATACCTGGCAAACCCAAGCAGACAGGAAGGGTGAACTGGCAGAGGCCCCTGTGCGGGAGATCAGCAACTTCTACCTCCTGAAAATATTCTCCTGCGTCCCGGGCAAGGGGGGGGACATGTACAAGGCCTCCATTGTAGAGGCTGTTTGCCAGAACTGTGGCCAGAAGGACATCAGGGCCTGTTGTGGTGGCAACCCCAGTATGATCCTGGAGAGTGGACAAGCAATTAATAGCATATACAGTACCGGTATATTTGTCAGGACAACAACACGGTCATGATCATGTTGAATATGAAAATTTAGCTGCACTGAAAAATTTGAAACACACACACACGGTGTATGACATACAAATGTATCTTCATTGGACAACATACTATCCTAAGACGTTTTGATGAATGTTTGACAACATGTATACCATGATGTTTTGACACATTTTTGGACGACATACTGTACGATGAAGTTTTCGCTCAAATCTTGGATGACATACAATACTATGAGGTTTTGATGAATATTTGGAAGATATATACAATATGACATTTTGATGATCTTTTTGACAGTAAATTTAACGATGACATTTTGATGGTGATTTGTACGACCATTTAATCTATGTAGTGTTTGAAAAAATTTTGGATGACGCACAATATTGTTATTTTTTTACCCAACAAGGGGCCGGGGGGTTTTGCGATGCTCCAGTGTGTGTTGATGGGGAATATACATTCATTTAAAACTAGTAGTGTGAAAAGCCCTGCCCTGCATTATCATTTTCACTAAGGCTAGGCGAAATGGCTGCATTAATGTACATTGCCATTGATCTTTTTTTCCTCCCTACGCAGAGGCGTAAGTAAACACCAGGAAGAATTAAACTGTCGTTGCGCCATGTTAGAATCTGCCATATTTAAAAGGGGAGGGTGGTGGAACGCAAAGAGGAGGCGAGGGAACCAGACAAACGTAGGAAGATGGAACGAGAGAAGGACACAAAAGAAGAGGGAAGTCAGAAGTCAAAGGGTGTGTCAGAGAAGGTGGACAAAGATAGAAATGAAAGATGGGAAGGTCAGGAGGGCAGGTCTGATGCAAAGGTCTGTTTCTCTCACTCTCTCTACCCTTCCTCTATCAGCCGTCACCCTGACAGGGCTGGTAATTGGACGTGGACCTCGATAGCTCTCTCGTTTTCTCTTTCTCTCGCTCTCTCTCCCCTGTGGCTCTGCTCCTCAGCGGGAGCCTAGGGGCCCGGAAATAGCTGATGACAAGATAGCGGCTGTCTTTCATTCTGCTCAAGGTTACCCCACCCTTCCCTGACAGCCAAATGGGAGGGGGAGGGGGTGTTTGCTAAAATATGTTAGCGGGTTTAAACAAGTCCATATTTATTTGGCACGCGCACCTGACCTTACTCTCGATGTTTGCATGGTGGCTGATTGGGCACTAGGGAAAGTCCAGGTATGAAAGTGTCAAACTTTGGGTTAGAAGCACAGAGTCATCTCACTCACTAAAGGTTAAACAATCACCTCTCTCCTGACGCATGCCCACACACAAGGCTCCTCCTCAGACCGAAAGCAGGAACTGGTCCTGCTCAGGGGGTTTCTTCACCCATGTTCCCAGGCCAGTTTCCTGCAGAGATCTGAACCACTGTTGCTTCACTGTCTGGTAGGGACGTGCCGCCATCTTCACCTCGCAGTATAGGAGCTGGTGGTCTGCCGTACCGATGCTCAACTGAAACGATCAAAGGGGAAACTTGAGTTCGGAAAATGTTAGGGGTGTCGACTTAATGCGTTAACTTTGATTAATTAAACACAGGCAGATTGACGCAATTAAAAAAAATGATTACACAGAATAAACGCCGCCCCTTGACCGCGTACGTCACTAATTGGAAGCTAGGCAGCTTGAACAGAAAAAAAACTGGGGCACAGAGGCTAAAGGTTTCATGACTTGGGGGGGTTTTGGGGGGTGGGGGTTGGTGTGAAACGAATGAGGCAGCACAAATGTATTTGGGTGGGTGAGGAAGGTGGCAGTGGTGGGGGGGCCTCAACAGCTGTGTAATCTCCCCATTTAAATTTCACAAGCAATTGAACATTCTCTTTGCTTTTTGTGCGTTCCCATTGTCGCGAGGGAAAGCAATGAAGTTCGGCGGAGAGACAAGTGGGGAGAGGGAGAGCAAAAGTTTCTTTTGGAGATTAGTGTGATTGCTCTTGCGTGGCCCTTATATACGGCGCACAGGGAGCACTTAGGGGGGGGGCCTCCTCGAGTACTTCTCCAAATAATTATGGTTTCACAGTCATTATGCTTTAACGGCCGCCATTTGGTGATGCAGGCAGTGCCTGTTACATAAAGTTTCAGAATAGAAATGAAAGTACAGCGGGACTGCGTGCTGCCATTAAGATTTGTGCTGCCAGGTTTTGATAAGCATGGACAGCAGATGTTGCCGGGGGCGAAAAATGTATCTACAGAGCGTTCACCTGCAGCCACATTGCTCTGCACTGATTATAATACATTTGAAATAATTATCAATTGCAGTGTATATAGAAAGAGAAAGAGAGAGAGAGATATCTCTATATACAGTATATAGATACTGTATAGCTATATACTGTACAGCATATCCATTTAGTTTATGTTAACCCCTGGTTTGAAATAACTTTGAGTGTTTAGGTTTTTATCAGCTTTCTACAAAGCCAAATGCTGTGATTTTTCCTCATAGGGTTTATGCACCATGATGACTAAGCTGAGAGCATTTCATGCCTTGTGCACACTTTGGAAATGCTCCAACTGCCAGCCGCCTAACGCAGTCTCCGGTTTTACAGCTGCCCGAATACAATTGCCGCCACTAACCAAAACTGTTGGCTTTTCTAGTGTCCTTTAAGGTAAATTCAATTTAGTCCATTCTGCTCTCCCTCCCCTGCAGAGGTTTGCCCCTCACCTTGCGGTAGAGTCGGCTCCAGCGGGTGAACATGGCGTGCTTGCAGAGACGCGAAGATGTCCCAGAGTCCCGTCTTCGTCCTGTGGCAGTGCTGACCACCTCCAGCTGTGCGTCGCCCAGCGTCCAGTTGACACTCACGCACGAAGCCTTCCCCGGCTGTTGACACTCGGCACTGCTCAGCCCTACAGGGGTGACCAGACAGCAGCGAGAATGACTTCCCATGTAGGTTGTTTAACCACAGCTACTGTTCAGTTTTACCTCCATGGGTGATCCAAATACAAAACCTTTCATCAAGCTGTTTCCAAACGTGTTTTTGAGCGAAAGTGGGGAAACAATGCGTTTTTTTCTTTCCAGACCTCAGCTTTGTTGTTTCGTTTAACCTTGCTTCACCTTGCCTTCACTCGCTCCCTGGGGCTAATGGCGGACATAAAGTTTTTGCAGCGCTGCAAAAAGCCAAGTCAACCAGGGCCTGAAACTGCAGGGCTTTATATGAAGCTTTGATAGAGAGGGACGAAGGGAGGCGGGAAGAGTAGGTCCATCGAGCACATAAGCAATTGCTGCTTGTGTGCTCTTGTGTGCCTGCGGTTAACAGTGTTTGAGTGTTGGCTGCTCTGTACGCCGTAAATATTATAGTCAGTCACAAAGACACCGGACCGTCTCTCCATCCGCCCTCTCCGCCTCCATCTCTCCTAAATCATTGGCCTCACTGGCAAAAGCATGCCCTATTACCAGGGCTGATTAATTCTCAAGTGAAATTTGAAGACAAATCCACTAAGACTCCCCCCCCCAAAAAAACGTAAAATTCCAAAAATCTGCAAACAGTTACAAACTGCACAATAAAGATCGATGAAAGGCCAATCTCCCCACGGTAATAAAATGAAAAGTAAGGCTAAACAAACAGGCCAACAAACTTTTCTGTTCTCGAGCCATTTGCAATGGTGAATTTTAAAAGCTTTAAAAGAATGTGATACACGTTTGATATACAATCTGCTATATTCACACAATTCCATATTTACACATTGCATCTTCAATCAATCAGGTAAATAAGAGAAAGACAATGCGACGACCCCTGACCTTGGGAATGAACACCTGCCCCACATGCTTCAATTTTGCCAAGCACATTGTTTCTCACTGCCATAGGCCGGCTTCTATGGTATAGCATCTGTGCTAACGAAGGCCGACATCTAAGTGCTGCTCGAACATAAAATCCAGTCTGAATCTGTAAAACAGTTGCCAGGAAGGAATGTCTGCAAACCCAGGTACTTGCTACATCAGGTAACGGGCGAACAACAGTTGCCTCCAATCTCATCGCCTGAAAGACAGCTCCTTGCAGCACAATACCTGATTTGCAATACCACAGAACATGCCTCCACATCATCTCCCCTCTTGCCACGCTCATTTTCCCATCCTCACTTCTTCATTCCCCAAACTCAGCTCTTCCTTTCCGTAGCAACTCGGTGCTGGAACGAATCGCCTGCCACAGTAACAATCCTCCAAGTCTCCTATTACCCATCTCTCCTCTCTTGTGCACACGCACCTCTTTGAACAAAAGAACCTCCGATCCATCCTGCCTTTTTCTTTTGTGCTGCTCCATTCCCGGCTCATTACCGCCATTCAATGGACTTGAGTCCTCTGTTTCTGTAATGGCCAATGTGATTTTTCCCTCATTGAAGACTTGATCCATTCCTCTGCTGGGAAGTGTTTGGCAGGCAGACGGGAAACAGGCAGGATTAGGGATTCATTGCGGGTCAGTACACACAGTGGCCACATACCACGGTTAAAGGTCTGAGGATACTGTATGTTTGTCAATGTGCATACGCCACATCTATCATCTCTAGCACTGTATGGTTACAAGGATTGCACAGGGCAAAAGGGAGGAGGAGGAGTAGCATGTCAACAGATAGGAGTGAACACAACATTGCATTACAGTTCGAGTTCCAGAAATATTTATCACAGTTGCTCAGCTCTCTCACACAATCCGGCAAGGCTTGCGGATACTTCAACAATCAGCCTCAAACAGGCTGTGAGACTTACCCTAACACGTAGTTGGATTGAATGCCCCTTTGACCCGGAGTGCGAAAAGCAATGGGATGAAAGTAAGCATAAATCTAGCTCCAGCGTGCATTTGCGTCGCCAACAGTGGCGAGGGAACCCGTATTAATGTTTACTTTATCTACGGTCGTTCAAGTTCCTCTGATACCAAAAATGACAAAACCTCGCCACAGTTGGTGTGACGGAGAAGCGGCGGGCGCCAGGACGAGTGCGAAGGACACGGTAGCCCCGTCGATGTGTTTGGCCCTTGGGGTTCAGGTGGAGCTGCTTTGGCTGGGCCTGATAAGAGCCAACCCCCCCGCCCTCCCTTTGCTCCCTGGGAAATTCCACCAGGGGTGTTGCTTTTAAATAACCCTGGATACACAATAGCCGGGGAGCCCATCAGCACCGGGGAAAGGATGGAGGAGGAGGAGATGAGAGCAGGTCTGCACACAGACATCTGAATGCAAGCTGAGCTCCCCCTTTTTCATTATTCCCTTCCTGCCTTGCTGTGTGTCTCTCTCTCTCTCCTCCCCTCAGCACACACCTCTCTCTCCTTTTCCTGGCTTCCTTCAGATCCACAGGCTTTCCGATGAGGGCCGTGATTACATTGATTTGGTGCCATCTCCACTCTCTGTCCATCCTCCTCCTGCCTCTCCTCTCCTTCCTTCCTTCACCGGTCTACCCTTCAATAGACTGTTGCTCCTCAGGGTGGTGCAGGTGCAAAGACCTGACAGTTTGGGACACGCAATCCCTGTATAAAGGAAATGACAGTGCTTTTGGAGGAGGCCGTGGAGGCTACACCCGTCACAAGTGAAGAGGATTCGTGCACGTCTCTAAAAATCATCATCAACACAAATAACCCGTGACACGGAGAAATAGTGCGTGACATTTTGCAGCATCATTCTTCTGTCAGCGGGCGGAGAAAAACTATGTCTTCAGTCATTAAACAAACCCTGGACTCACTTTGAGGTGTATAATAGTGAGCGTGAGTAACTCACGAAGTATGAATGATAAGCACATCGATCATACTGGACCACAATTCTCCAGATATCATCTGCAGCTTCCACAATCTACAACAAAGCCTCAATTCCAGACAAGTCAAATGAGCCCATTCAAAAAGTCGCTGAGCAAATCATGAGAAATGCTCACTGAGGCTGTAGTTGGGGGATTCAGCGATAAATTCATCACAGCTATCAAGACCAGAGGACAATTCAGCGCAATTATCAATCTTGATGAGGCTAGGACTCACAAAATATTCATCCTCATGGCAGCCAATTACCCGGAGCAGAGCCCCGCAACGAAAATAGTTCCTGTGCCCTTCAAGAACTATACTTGAAACTTCACAAAAACATATAGCTCTAGATTAAGATATAAGGTATCCCATTGTGGGCATTTGACAGGACACAATGGGCGTTCCTGCATGTGCCTGTCACAGTCTTTGTTCTTATCAATGATTCCCAGCAACAAAATGTGCCCTGCATCGCTGTCGCTCAGCTTCTCTGACCGGCCTAGATCCGAAGTGATGGTGGATGCGGTCTCAAAAAGTCATTCCGATTCTATTCCGGCATTCAACTTCACGACAAACAAAGGCCTGTGGTCTCAGTGGACCCCTGCAAGCAAGACGTACCCGACAACTTCTTGGCTGTTGCTAGTCTGGCTGGCACCTCAACAACTGTAGAGAAGCTGGGGTAGGTGGGTTTCCTACCCCAGGAATCACATGCGTCCATGCATTGTTTTAAGCCCAATTTTCAAAAGCTGTGAACGCTACAAAATTTCACCAATTAACCATTCTGACCTTTGAGGAGAAAAAATTGTCTGGAACACAGAGGCCAAAAACGCATTTCCCAACCTTTAAGGACTGACTATGACACGTGTCCGATTGTGTGCGTGTGTGTTGTATTCCTACCACTGAGCAGGGGTTGGTTGCGTCTGTATGCGGCGGGCAGGGGGCCGAGGCGATCCTGCCGCTGGCTCAGTACTCGGCACAGATGGCCCGTGTGGCGCAGGCTGCCGACGGTCATGCTCTGCAGGTACACTGGCTCCACAAAGTAACTCAGCAACGCTCCCTGCAGGCCCAGGACGTTCCATCTGAGGGGAGGAAGAGGGAGAAGATAGGGAAAAGTTGCTTAAAATGCGGTTGAGGGACATAAAGGAGGAACGAGAGGTGAGGGTGAAAGAGAGACGGAGGGAGTGAGGGCAGCGGATCGCGGGAGGGGGAATACGTAGGAGGAGAGGCAGAACGAGGGGGGTGAAAAGGGAGAGATGGGTATGGAGCTTCAGTGACAGGTGGAAACAATTTGATCATTATCTTGATGTGGGACGTGATGACCCCCACTCCTACGGCCCTCGGATACACTATTGAAAAAAGAAAAAACATGCCCTCTTCTCCCACTCACGCCGCTACAGAAGCACAAACCATCAACAACAACAACACTGCCAAAGGTTGCATGGAGCAAAACATTATCACATGTACATTCGTCAGTGGTGTCGCGGATTAATGCACTGCACACGGACACAGGGGGAATAAAGGAAAATTCTTCAGGCGACCGCTTTTGATGCTGGGGAGATCCACTGGTGACACAGAAATCACTGTGGGTAATCCTGCCAGCCATGGCGACACTCTGTACTGTAGCCAGCTGGTCAGGTGCCACCAACTGTTGAAATCTCCTCTATTTAACCAGCAGCTGCTAATTTATGGATGGAAAATCTTAATTACCTTGTTTATTATCATAACTGCCCTTCACATAAAGAGAGAGAGAGTGAGAGAGAGAGTGAGAGAGCGAGTGAGAGAGCGAGAGAGAGAGAGAGAGAGAGAGAGAAAGAGAAAGAGAAAGAGAGAGAGAGAGAGAAAGAGANNNNAGAGAGAGAGAGAGAGAGAGAGAGAGAGAGAGAGAGAGAGAGAGAGAGAGAGAAAGAGAGAGAGAGAGAGAGAGAGAGCTGTGTACTCTCCAGCGTGTGGGACTAATGAACTTCTGTGAGGCACAATCAGAGCCTCGACAATATGCTACAAATTTTTTTTTTACATTGTTACATGACATCACTGTTGTTTCCGTTAACCAGTGTTGTCTCCTTATCTGCTCGGCCTATTTTTTCCCGCCGATTTAATAATCCCTAATTAGGGCCCCTTAGAACATGCGGACAGTCAATTAACGTCAACGTCATTCTGGGAACCACTGAACGGGGTTCAGGATCAGCCGCCACTTTTATCAGCAAGTTCATCCTTCCCTCTCAGACAGAGGAGGAGCTTTGTAAACACTCTCACGCGCTCTGCACGCTTGTGCGCGCGCACAGACACAGTTTAGGCTGAAATATTAATTTTCACAGAAAGCGACACCGTGAATCAGAAACATCTTCTAATCTCATGCAAGAAAAGAGCCATCTGGCACGGGTGTGTGAATTTAAAGAGGGGAGAGGCCTCTCTTCCCTCTCTCCCTCTGTATCCGTCTCTCCACATCTATCCTTGCTTCCCTCCCCTGGTAAACGCCGGCCATTAAAGTAATGTGCTCATCTGCATAAAACTGCAGCGGAATGGAGAACATCATCGTTATATGAAAGCCATTTAGGCCCCCCAATTAAATCCAGCTGTCGACTTCAAATCAAATATTAGCGAAGGAGCTTCCTAGGCCGGGCGTAGGAAAACAAAGCGATGATCATCAGGTGAAGTAATGATGGTACGAGACACTGGCCATTATCAGAAATGTTTATGGTGAGAGAAGTGATCCTAAAGCCCCCCGTCAGTCGAAGCTGAGCTCACCGTAATAAAGTGCAGGTAGTGAAGGAAGTGAGGAAATGAGTGTGACAGACGACCAAAAGAGTGTCCAGGGATCACTTAAAGATTGCAGCTGCGTGTCTGTGTGTGTGTGTTGCGTCTCAGTTCCACCCTCCACCCTGACCTTGATAAACTGGGCCTTTGTGACCCACTCCCTTTAACGACGGCCAGCGATCATTTACGGCGATAAAAAAAAATGAAAAGAGGAGTCTGCGGAGCAAAGGGAGAGCGCGCCCGCAATCTGGCCTAGGGAGACGGGGGAGGGAGGACGGTGGCGGGGAAGAAAAGCAGGGTGTCCCTTTTCCTTCCCAACCTCACTCTATTTTTTGTCAAGTAATTGCTTTCACCCTCGTTGGTGACCTGGGTAGATTTAATCACACCATCTCCAGCCCTGGCCAACTGAATCAAATTGGTCAAATTAACAGTGGCTCCACAGGAGGAGGGTTCACCTTTCTCCCCCCCCCCTCTCTCTCTTTCTCTCTCTTTCTGTGTGTGAGTTTGTGACAATCCCCTCACATGCACATCAGGGGCTCAGCTGTGGTCCTGTACAGCTCAGTTGGCACAGTGTGGTGCATACCTCCAAGCCAAATTCATGGGTTCAGTTCTTATTGAGGCTGTCACGGAAAAACAACTGAGGATCCATAAAACCACTGACTTCAGGTGAAGAATAGATTCTGTCTTCAAGTCAGAATCCATGGCCAATGGTCAATGTTAGGATTACAATAAACATGAAAGTGCTTATTTTACTTAATTGTGTCTGTTTACACCTACATTTGTATATACATTTCAATAAAATTATGTAGAGGCTGTTCTACGATATGTATTTATTTCTCCCACTTTGAGCCAAAAACTCCACTTCAGTATCACTCAAAATGGAACAACAGCTATTAACCTGACCTCACCCAATGCTCAGATGTGTGTGAGAGAAATGTATGCACATTTCCACATACATTATATATTTCTTGGCTAGCAGGGAGTTGTCCCTACAGAGCTCGAGAGTAAAGCAATGATTTGATTAATACACTTACTCATTAAAATGGGATTAGCCAAACAAGTCAATCGTAAATAGGAAATCGACATGAATATAAGCCTCAGAAATACAAAAGGTTGTACATACAGAATGACTTACATCAAAACACACACACACACACACACACACACACACACACACACAGACACAGTGATTTACGAAGGGAAATATCAGACAAATCTCTTCCTGGCTCATACAGCCATTTCAAAATGCCTTATTTAATCAGAGATCCCTCGCTCTCATTGGGAAGGTAATCCTCTCATAAAGTCCTGAATCCATTTCTGTCTCACGTCCCTCACAGATGTGTTGGTATTATATGATATTAAATAGTCGGGAATATTGTGTCTAGTACCACAACATCACAGACGGCGATAACTGATGTGGTCAGTAGGGTATGCAAAACAGTGAAGAAATCACAATTTTTTACGGTTTTAATCCCAACAACAAACAGGACCAGGCAGCACTGTACCTGTGCGTCCATATGAGAAGTAATTCTGACTCACATTAATACCGAAAATACATGCCATGTTTTTTATTGGTCAATTTACCGTAAAGTAGTTTGTGCCTGTCGGAATCCCGTAGGAATAATGACTCTACGGCATTGAAGTGACCTGATTGGTGAGTTCTTGGGTTGTTGACAGGTTCTGAACCCATATCTTGCACTTGACATGCTCCAAAACAGATTACAACCGCATTTAAACCTAAAGTTGCCCTGACAACCACATATGCTACTATGTAGTACAGACCTCTTACTGTTTGGGGGGGATGCTCTGTGCCGCAGCAGCACACAAAGGTGCCGATTTAACCAATTTATTTGACCCACATGACACAAAGAAAAATTTGGTGTAATGATTCCAATTGAAATAACCATTTCAGGAAGTCAAGTGAAGCAGAATATGAAAAAGGAGAATATAAAAAGGAAAGAAAAGAAAATACAAACTGATCCCCAAATAAGCAGGGAAGCTTTAGACATGGACTCCTCATCTGAGAGCACTGACCTGGTGATCTTGTCAGTGCAGGACATGGTGATGAGCTGCTCGCCCTGTAGGACGCCGTCCCACGTCTGGACAGGCCCCCGACACCGCACCGGCACCGTCCCCTCGCCCGATTCGATTTTGGTCCGTAGGTGGTTACGGTGCTTCCTCATGAGGTGTCTGCTGCTGTGTACTGTCAAAGACAAAACACAGTCACATCCCACATCTTCATTTATAACTTAAGTCAGTCATGAAAACTAGAATGGAGACACAAATACATGCAAATGAAGTGCTGCAGTTAGTTTTCAGCTACTAAATATTAGTGTCCATGTGTAACTAGCTCCATGTAATCAAAAACATTTGCAAACTTGACATGCAGAACATTTTTATTTGCTGGTTTATTATTTGAATGAGAGACATTATTCATACAGCTTCAAGCAGCTTTCACCAATCCATTAATCTCCAGCAGACATAGTAGTAGTGCAGTTCTTCCCAAATCTTCAAAGTGAAACTGAGGTTAACAGCTTCTTTTAGGGAATTAGATGAATTTTGGGAGTGTGGGCCGTCTAGTTGGTAATGAAAACAGCATCTGACTGGATTGTTGGAGCAGTCTCCAAGTTCGGGAGGGATGACGTGCAATCCCACTGGATTCCGGCACACTTTACAATAGGGAAGATAGAATAAAATATAGATTTTAACAAAAAAAAGAGCACAAGCCCCGTACCTGTTGAAACCACTTTTATACGTGGTTACACATGGACATAAAGGGTAGCACCTTTATTATTTAGGCAGAAACGCCTTGTGCTTTAAAGCTTTTCCTCTATGCCTGTTACTTCAGCGGAAGACAGCAACTAATTGAGCCCCTGACTTCCTGCTCACAAATATTCCAGGAATATTTCATAATAATATTTAAGCAATTACCTAAACTATGAAGGTGATGTCAAAAGCTCCTCTGATCTGATGCCATCATCTTTCCACCCTTCTTCGGACCCTACCGGTTTCATGAAAACTACACACATGTACCACGCTGAATATAAACTGAGCTGAACGGATTCTTCAATCGGTAAAGATGCAAAAATATGCATTCTTCCCATGGAGATTGTAGTCCAGATGACACTTCTGAACAAACAAGTCTTTTTAAAAGAACAAGAAAAGGAAATTATTTTTATAAACCTGAGTGACAGCTACGGAGACAGTGATTGAATTATAAAAGGATAATTATAGCAACCCATACATGTATACCTCTTTAAATCGACCTATAAAATGACTCAATTTTCGATTGTATTTGTTATTGTTTGTGATTTGACAGCATGAGGTTACTGCTGTCCGCCTATTCGGGATAATAAAGACACACTTAGAACATTGAAGCGTATGTTCGCATGTCGAGAAATAGCCTTACTGTCATTAAACCAATGAACACCAAAGGAAACAGAAGGGAGCTCACGTTCAGAGGTGATTTCGTAGGGCGAGTTGAGTCTCCCGTCGCCACACGGTGATGTGCTGATGTACATGTGGAAATGGACGTCGTCTCTCAACCTGTAGCCGCACTCCTTGTGCCGTACAAATATCGACTCCTCCCAGTCCTCTGGCCTTTTACTTAGAAAAACAAAAACACACAACAGGGGCAGAAGAGACAAATGAGTGAGGGAGCACCATTCATCACAGCGCAGGAAACAGATTTCCACTGTCCGTAGAATGAGAGCGATGGACATCAGCCCTCCCTCTGACCGCTGCTCATTCGCATGCTGTCAAGAGTCTCCTGGACATTACTCCCTCTGTCCAGATCACATTCAATGAACATGAAAAACAGCCAACTAAATGTTTACTAAAAACTATACTAAAATGGGTGCTGGAATAAGGCTTCCATCTCGCTCTCACACACACACACAGACGCACAAACACAGATTCATACACAATATATTTACGCATCATAATGCAAAGCACGACTTCACTCTTTACGTAACCCCTCCTCTGTCTGCGATGTCCTTTCAGTGAGTGTAAATATGGCGGTTCTGGCATTTTGCTTGGTCATTTCATTATGAGTTATCTTCCCCCATTAGCCATTTCACTCCAAAAGTCTCCCTACCTGCCACCCAGCATTGTGCCAAGACAAAAAGGCAGTGCTGTGTATGCAAATATGACATTCAACCATGTAGACTTTTTGCCACTAATCTGATGAATCAGCCTTGCTTTCTAAGTTCCTCCGGGGAATCTCGAAAAACAAAATAGACGCCTGTGCGGTGCACTGGAGGCAGCCAGGAGTCAAAACTCATCACGACTGTCTCCTGATAGAGGTAGAAATGTTGGAGAAAGTCTGCGTGCACTGGGGCACGTCGCGCAAGCTGCAACGGCAGCTGCACAGATCCTCTTGAAAAAAAGTGCTAAAAACAAGGAGGCCACTGCGCCTTTGAGCCGAACCAGTCGAGTGTGTGATAGTGTTCTTCGTTAGCTGGAGAGAACGGCGCAAATATGGCTCGTTGATTATTGAAAAGTCTCCGGCGGACAGAGCACTGGTACGGGAGGTCATAATGCATAACATATGTCAAGATATGAGTAATAAGCCAGTGTTCCAGACAACGGAACAACCACTTCTGCTGAGCATCATCAGGCAATTGAAGGGCCTAAAGACAGTGAATACCACAGAGATGTCAAAGCTGCCGGAAGCACTCGAAAAACGACTCTCTGAAAGATGCAGATGAAAAAAAAGAGCATTACCTTAAAAAGAGCTCAAGTTGCGAGTAGAGGAAGCGTAGGAGGGCTCTGCGGGCCGTGACCTCAGCGTGACAGTCGTTGACTACCTGCCCCTGGTCACTCAGATACTCCCCGTTGATACACTTGGTGCCCGTGGATAAGGCCACCACCTGGGCGTGCCTCAGGTCCAACCCTGTCGATCGAACACACACACACACACGCACGCACACACGCACGCACGCACACACACACACAGACACACACAGAGAGATAAAAGTTAAGCTTAATGTTTTTGTCATTCCATTGACCTTGTTGATTCCTTATATGGGGAGGGTTACTTAAAAAAATCGAGCACAGTTACTAGTTACCTGTTAGAAAATGTCATCAGTAACATAATCCAAGAATCACAATATTATATATAAAGTGATGAATGATAATTAATAAATAATTGTAACATCGATAACAAGTATGCAAACAAAGACAGGAGATGTTGTGCCAAAAGCCCGTTCTGGTACCTATCTTTTTTTTTTTTTAATCCCTCAAAATGTGATTTTTTTCCCCACTTTAAACCTACACAAAAATGGATTTTAAAGTGGTGGAAAAAAAAAAGTATTGGCAAGTAACTCCGACTGTGTTCGTATGATAGGAGGCATTTAATTGTGGGTCATGAAACAAGGGCAGAACGCAAGAGCCCGACGGACGGACGGACAGACAGACAGGGGTTGGGGGTGTCTGGATCAGCATGTTAACGGCATGCCTTTCCTTCCTAGGCTGCCACAAATATCTCCCATCGCCTCTGAAAGTCAGGCCTCACTGGCTCCTGGCAGACCCGCAGGCGCCGCCGGCCCGGCACATGAGTTTTTATCTGCCTCGGCCCAGATGGCACTGTGGCGGTGGAGTCCTGACAGGGGAAGGAGGGCAAGGGAGGAAAAAGCTGAGGGTGTGCCGGAGGAAAAAAAAAAAAAAAAAAAGGAGTATATAGAGAAAGAAAGGTATAGTGTAAAACAAATGTAAAAAATGTATTTAGAGACTTTAATTGATGTTAAGTTATGAAAGGGGCTACATTTACTTATTGGATCATGTATAACAGCACCAAACCTTATTGTCTAGTATAGTACGCTTTATTTTCTTCTTTTTCTTTTTCTCTATTTTTGCCCTTAGACTGAGATTGCTTTACGTGTTGCAAAAGAGTGGTGGACACATCTGCCTCATTTGTACAAAACAACTCAAAACTCTCATCAGATGGGCCAAAAACCTCAATGGGTGTTACTTTGTTACTGAAGGTTAAATCCTAAAAAAAAGGGGGCTAAACATTTTTTCTTAAGGGAATGCATTTTGCTTTTGTAGTTTAGCCCATTCCTAGCTTATTTTATTTAAAATATTTCCAGTAGATGTACTGTACATTGATATGTGAGTGATTCCACTAAATATACAGTATAACCACTCAAATATAGTTACACAGCTCCATGGATGGAGCCACTCAGATCTCAGTGTAAACCTGTGCGAGACACATTTTGATACCGGGTGTAAATACAATTGTTTATGTTCAACTCAGCCCTCAGTAAGTAGTAGAGTCAAATGTATAATTTTTCCTTTTCTTCTGGCTTAACTATGACCGATATGGGGTATGCCAACTGAAAATCAAGAAAAACAACACAGGCTGAACCTACCGTACCGCTGCACGGAATACCTTCAACATTTATGCAACAGTGCCATAAAAAAATCTCACATCTACACCATGAGTTCAACAATTGGCATTCCCTGTAAGCAGTACAGCCCAATTCCTCCTCCACGATAAGAACGTTTCAAAATAGTAACAGACCCTCCCAATTTCATTCTCCTGCTTTCCGTGCCGTTCCACTTTGCGATTGTTTAGATCAATTTTGCAGTGGATAATTTCTGCTGCGACGCTCGCTACCCTGCCATGAAATTGGCACCGAGGTTGCCTTCAGTTTGCAGGGTAGAGGAGAGGAAGACCGGAGATGAATGAGAGAGAGAGAGAGAGAGAGAGAGAGAGAGAGAGAGAGAGAGAGAGAGAGAGAGAGAGAGAGAGAGAGAGAGAGAGAGAGAGAGAGAGAGACCCCGGAGGCACTGTGCTGTTTTTAAACCAGGAATAATCAGCTGCATCACAGAAATACAAAAAAGGAAGGGTCAAAAGGAACGAGGTAGAGTGGAGTCAAAGGCCCGGAGGCACTACTCGCACACAAACGCATCTGTCGATCACCAGTGATTCAAAGAGGTCACACCCCGGGATAACAGCATTGTCAGAAAGCATGTATCTCAAAGCGAGACCTGTAACTACTCACTCTGGTAACACCACAACTGTATACTCCATTGTGTGCAATATAGTTACCCGTTTTTTTTTTTTAATGGAAAACGGAGCACAAGCCGCCTCTTTATGGGTCAGCAGTGCCTCCGACGCTCCCCAGGTCTACATCTTCAATTGTTCTGAGACGAGACAGTCTGGCCCAGTGATTTGATAAGAGTGGGACTTTACGATTGGAAGTGGTCGATAAACATGCATGTGGATGGGTGACGTGGATTTCGGGATGAAAGTGGTTCTGTGTTAAGTCTTAAGTTAAAAAAAGTGCTTTGGAGGGTCCCTGCAATCCATTGTCTACGACAACTCAGGTGGGAAAAAATATTTCCCTTGTAACAGAGGCAATTTCACAAAATACTGTTCAAGCTACATTCACACATTTCGAACTTGTCTGCACCTAAGTGGAGTGAAAAACGAAATAGAGGGTGTGATAACGACAATCAAGCACAGGAGTGCAATTCCCCTCTCAAAAATGAACAGGAGTGTGAGAGAATTGCACTCGTGTTAAATGGATCCACGATGAGCCCAGTCCCCCACCAAACTATATTAAACATATTACCAGCCTCTTCAGGGTAAATTGACCAGTTTGACTCATTCACATCTAAATGTAACTAGCCATGGGGATTCTGATTTTCTCATGAGCGTAGCTTTAGTGGAATTTCCAGTCCAAGCGGCTGCTGCAATCTTTTAAAAGAGTAAGTAAGGTCATCTTATTATGTCAGCACCTGAGTTCCATCTATTGTTTCAATACTTCCAACTGTGCAACACCACCACGCCAGATTCACCGGAATTGTGCACTGCCGAGTGTATATTGTGTGCCACTTGGTCATGAAAATAATATAGTCCAGTAAGACATGACCTGCAGCTACTTTTTGTTCTGACAAAATCCATAAGGGAATTATAATTGCAGTTAGGCTAGGTTTCTCAATCAGGAGAAGATGAGAGCTGTTAATATATAATATATTTTATGCATATAAAAAAATAAAATAACATTAAAATAAAAATCAGCAGAAACCATTAAATCACTTTTTTTCCTCACATCATAAATTACTTGGCATATTCATCCAAAAAAAAAAGCTACAGCATACTGTGTGTATTAGACCTGTGTTTCTGCTTAATGGTGCATCGCTTTTAGCGCACAACACCGCCGAGCTGCATCACGCGACGTTTCGCAGCGACGAGCCGGTCACTTAGCTCGTCGAAATCAGAGCGCAAACATTAACAATATGAGTTAGGAGGCCAGGCTTCCGGTTCAAGGGGCCGGCCTCGTCCGTGGGGAAACAAAACATGATAAAGCGAGTTCATTTATGTTAACTAAAGGCACATAAAGGACCCATGAACTCTGGCGGTATTTTAACGGGGTAGTAAAGTGATTTAGTATCGCTCCTCTGTGGCACTGGGTGACTCACAAGGGGATCGAAGCAGCAGAAAAACACAGAGGTTCACCGTCTCAAATGGGGCCGGCTTTAAAAACACTTGTTCTGAATGAGATGAGGTGTTTCTGCGACTTATTTACTCGCAGACATAAGAAGGAAACCTCTTTGTCAATATATCTTCACACAATAAAAAATATACATTTATAAATGACAAAAACATGAACTGCCTTGATCTATTATCACAGCAGGCTATCGCGATGAATGGAAGCTACACGGCAATCATCTGAAGCGCTTTAATGTTATTGGCTATACAACAGGGGGCCATGTTTCCTAATAAGCCAACCATTATCTCTGAGCACCATGAAGCACACACTAAAAACATTTTCTTCTGGAGCACAATGTGCTCTGAAGGTCAATTTTGAGTAAAACTCCTTTATGTGCCATTTAGTTTGAGCTCGATAATTCCTTCCTTTCTTGTGGTTTTTACGCCACAAGATGTTGGATGATTACACTGAATGTCATCCGGCGTGTGTCGTTTGAATCACACAAAATCTCCGACAATTCTCAGCAGAGAGCGAGAGAAGAAAAAAAAACAAACAACATCTTGGGCAGAGTAGAGAATTCGCCCTGTTGAATCTTTATAAGCTTTACCGGCACACTCTGAACATAGAAGGGTTTCTTTGTGAAATGCAACCGAAGCTCTTAAATCTCTCTCTCTCTCTCTCTCTTCTCCAAAACACTCTGGGTATATCTCAGCTATGTATTTTTTTTTTTGCCTCTTGGCTAACTGGTTTGTTGCCGGATGCGATTACTGAACGTCAAAATTTGTAGCAGCCGGAAGACCAGATAAAAAGCGGAGAAGAATCCCTATTTGAAAATGAATATGCAGACTAAGAGCCATAGCTTAACGGCCATTTGTAATCAACTTGTTTGAAAGCCTTTACTCTCATCTCTTTCTTTGAGTCCCTGTGGTTTTGCTTCCCAGCCGCTGTCTCCATATGAAAAAAAAAAAAGCCTCAGAAGGAGGTTGTCTGGGCCCATACGACACGTTGAAAGAAAAGGAGGAAAGAGAAAAAGGATGTTACAGATTACTCATGACGCGTCTGCACATCTGAGCAACCTTTACCATCCCCAGACACCCGGTGCTATCGCAGATCGATTCAAATGAGATTTTTGAGATTTGACAATGTGTGCCGGCGGTTTATTCTGGCGTCCATCTCGCTCGCGCATACTCTCAGAGTGGTGGCGGGGCTGATCTCACTCAGGTTGGGGCTCAGCTGTCGCCGCGAGACTCTGGCAAAGGCAAGGGTGGAGGTGGCTGGCTGGCTGTCTGGCTGTCTGTCTGTCCGTCCGTCCGTGTGTCCGTCCGTCCGTCTGTCCGTCTGCGGTTCAAAGACGGACCCTGATTAAAATTCTCGAGGCAACAGCCGGGGCATGAGACGCACCGCGACACACAGAATAGAGAGAGCGGCTGGGCGGGTGGAGGGGCACAACACGACTCCCCAGTGTTCCTGTCAAGTTTGGTGTCTGACTGCGCCGATGCTGGCCGCCACACCGCCGCCGCCGCCACCGCCGCCACTGCCGCCACCGCCGCCACCTCCTCGCTGCAAATACTTGGCAGCTCCGCGTCTGGATCTTTGAAGATAATGTGGGCCGTTAATAAACAAACATAAGCAATTACTGGGAGGCAGGGGAGAGGAGGGGGATTGGATTAGGTCAGGATGAGCGCCGGTCTCACTGAAGTCTAAACTGATGAGCCGCTGCACTCCAAAGACAGCCGCGATACCAATCCCTCCCTCACTGACCCCCCCCAGCCCCACAGCCTGCAGCCACACGGGGAGATAACACTCCTCCCTCCCTCCCCCCTGTGTTTTAACACTACCCTTGTGTTGTATGGCCTTTTTTGGAATTTCCTACAAAATATCACCACTATTAATGCACCCGTTTCTCTCTAACATTGGTGCTGAAGCAGTGTATTTATTATTTGGTTCCAAATCTTCGGATGCAGGTTAATGCAAAATTTGGAGCAAAAAATCACAGAAACGGATCCCCTAAAATACAGACATCGAGGCACTACAGCCAACAGCGAATGGTTAATGCAGCCGACACCGAGCTATAAACAGGAAATACTGGTTTTAGCAACAATGTAGTTATTTTTAAAGTTGAGCTCAAATACTCTGCACTTCTTAAGAAACATTAGAAAAAGGAAAAATATATATCAAAATATTTTCCTGCAGGAGGTCTACGTGGGCATGTGTGGCATTGGGGGAAAATTTTAGATCAGTGAATACATTGTGTTCAGAGAGGTTGAGTGTGTGTGTGTGTGTGTGTTTGTCTAGGTGTGTGCACTCCATGCGGGCCTGTGTGTGCTTTTCGTTTACACTTGTGTCTGTGGGGGAGGCCCTGACGTAACGCGCAGCGCAAACACCACACATGAAAGATAAATAAAGCATGAACGTTAAATGCGCAGTAATAACTCATTGTTCCACGCTGCATGAGAGCACCGGTGAGAAGCTTCCACCTCCTCGCTGCTCCTCCACTGTGTCACCCGGTCAGGTATCAGATTAAGTTTCAAGCTGATCTAGTTAAGATTCCCTCTGTGGAATCTGGAACTCCTGTCAGAGCTGCCTGAGCACAGCAAGTCCAGCATGCAGTGGGGATGAGTGACACTCACTACCGTGTCTCATTCTCCTCAGAGACTCGCAATAGTCAATAATTCATCAGGAAGATATAGTCTCCTGCACGAGGCCAGGATACAGCATCCCCACCCTCAGCGTATCCCTTTTCAGGAATTTCTCCCCAATCCCACCCCCCTTCCCTCACTTCTACCCTCTCTCTATATTGCACCACTTCAATAATTCAAAGTGATATATAAAAGTCAATGAAATTTGCCATACCTTGGGTCATTACGATGCCTGCCAGGGATTTGTGTCGAGCCTGCGCAGGACTGCAGCCGCCCACCAGTGACCGGTACTTCTCCCTCACCAAGTGGAATATTGAATCGGCAAAGTCCTGCAAAAAAAAACAAAAAAAACACAAACACAGCCTTAATTTTGACCAAACGCAATTTGCGGAGGCTTAATTCACAGTTTTTTTTCAATATGGCTTAAAGCCATGACTGCATTCATCAGCTGGATACATTTTAAGAATTCCGCCTATGGGGAAAAACGCTTCCGCTGCCTTGTTTTAAATCGTCTCACTAAGTCCACTCAAGTTGGAGCTAATGAGTTGAGAACAAGCCCAACATTCAAAAAGCAACAACAAACAAAGCACAGGAAATGTTGATATCTTACCAATAATATGACACGTTTATATTAAACAACCGTCATAAACGGCTCTGCTATTTTGTGCGGAAAACAATTCATTTGTGTCACAGAGCAACCCACAACATTTACCACCAGATGGACTTGGGCCCTCGCAATAAAAAAAAAAAAGTGTCTTGTGAAGAGGATTGCAGCATGCATTGGAGAGCCTATCCTGTTTTCACTGTCACTATCTTCACACCAGATGTTTACTAGTTCCACACTGTTCAACAAATGCTGATGAATCATATGCTCACCAACCCCCCGCCCCTGAACCTATAATCCTCTTTACTCGAGTGGTAATTAAGGGCTCGGTCTCAAAGCGGAATTCACTGTAAAACCGCGGCGCCTAAGTGGACGACCGAGAGATGGCACCAGAGTGGCAGCAGGGTGGGCCTTTTGGACAGATTGAGCCCCCGGCGGCGAAAAGGACAGCAACAGATGCCAGGGTGACAGACGCGTAGAGTGAGTGAGAGCGAGACAGATTAAGGGCGGGGGGGGAAAAAAAAAAAAAAAAAAAGAGACACGGGGAGGGAGGGAGCCACCAAATTAGCGAGCATATTGCCCATTATAGCCCTCGTCAGTCTGCTGAATTCTCTCACAGTTGGGGCTGGCGACGGAGGTGCCCACAGCTTGCGTCATGGGCAGGCCGGGGTAATGCGTGTCGCCCTGACACCTAGTGTCAGCCTGAAGCTGTGAAGGGGAGAGAAAATAAGTCAACACACTAAGTTAGTAAAAAAATTATAATAATCAGTTTTTCATTATATCAAGCTTCAGAGCAGCGGCATATTGTCTGAGATGAATGTTGCCTTAAGCAACTGACAAAAAGTACAAGAAGAGGAGACAAGTCGTCCTCCAGTCGTGCACGTTGTTTATCTCATGCTTGAATAATCCGTCCCTCCCGTGAGCATGTGTGAAGCCTGAACCGATGACCAGCGCGTGTTGCAGTGACAGCAACAATCCTGACCTATTGTCGGATATTTTAGTTCAGATTTTTGCGAAAAAGCACCATTCACGTGCTCCCAAAGTCACAAGATTTTTCTTAATTTTTCGTGAACGATAAGTTCAAGGAATCAAATAGATCGACCATGAACTCAGTGCGTCATGGCTCTGGTCGGTGCACTTTTCGTTTCCTGTGAAGTGAAACCAACCCACGTTTAGAGACCCTTCAGTCCGACCCTCAACTGCAGCAGGAGTAACAAAAACGTTTAAAAAAATAAAAATAAAAAACAGCTTCGCTCTTTGTACCTGAAAGTGACATCCAATTAATTCTAACAGAATCCTGCTGGGCTTGGCAGCGTCAGCTGGAGTCGGTCAGAGTCTCAACCCTGAGTCAAGTCCTCCATCCCTCCTAGAGGCCTTTTCATTGGTGACATTACCGGGGTGAGAGGGGGTGGCAGCTCAGAAAGGCCTGGAGAGCAAAGGTGGAATAGAACCTGGCAAACGGCCCAGCTTTTTGTCCCTCCCTCCCGCTCCACCCACCTGCTTTTGTTCTCTCCCCTTCTCCCCCGCCCCCCTTTGTCGGTTTGTGGTTTCCACCTTTTGCTTCCTCATCTTTTAAACTCATTCTTCTCCTTCTGTCTTCTCTTCACTTTAAACCACCACTGCCTCCTCATCTACTTCCATCTCCTCTTCCTCCTTTTCCTCTGTCGTCACGTCTCTCTCTCATGCTGGTCTGTGATGGAGGCCAGCGACGTGCCAGCACTAAGATGCCAACAGTGAGCCAGCGCCTGTCATTGCCTCATCCTCTCACACGCAGTGCAGAAACAACATTATCCTTATCGCCCGACACAAAAGGAAAACAAGCGTCGATTCCCCCGCATCTGCAATTCTCACTGGGTTCCTCCTCATTTCTTTCCTTAACATGCAGCACAGGTGCACACACCATCTTGCCTCGGTGGGAGAGTCGAGTGCCGCATTCGGTGTGGGCCTAATGTGGCAGAAAAACGGGGCCAAGGATCTTGCTCCTCAGTCAGACAGAACAGCGGTGCAGCGCGAGCGAGAGAGAGTGAGGCGCTGGCGTGAGGCTGGCTGGATTCCTACTGGATGAGCATCAAGGTTAACGCAGCACCAGCACACCTACGTCTGGGGATTCTATTTCAGGTAACTGATGTGAGCTGGGCCTGGGGTGAAAACTGCTGTGGTGGCTTTTATTCTATTCACCCCACCTGGCGTCACTGCTGCATTAGTTCTGACCAATTTACTAAGCGACTCCTGTGGGCCTCCTCAGAGAGGAGAAAGCAGCGCTAGGTATTTTGTAACGGCTGTAGCCGCACTAGGTGAGATAGATTGCTGCAATACCGCAATTGGCCAAGAAGCGGAAGTGCTGAAGTACAGAGCAACATTTTAATTGAACTTTGACCCCATCGGCACTTGATGGCCATTAGAATTATTTTATGGATAGTTTGCCATTATTGACCAGTGTTAACTATAGGTAGTGAATTGCTGTTTTTAAATTACATACACAACTCGTGTATGCATCCAGTCCTGTCTGGCGTGGTAACACTCATTTCTGAGACCAATGCCAAACATTAGAGTTGCAACAGAAACAAGTAGATAACCCTAACCCATGCTGCAGCACTACAGAGCTGAGAGGTACCTGCTGCAGGGTTAGTTTTTTTTGTATTCAAGTAATATACTGTACATGAATCTAAAATACGGATTGTGGCCGTTCTAAGTTAAATTACATGAAATGAAAAGAATACATGCTGTAGGTTGCTGGTTGTAAAAAAATTTTGTTGAGGAACCCTCAGCGGAGAAAAAATGACAAAAAGCTTCAACACATTGCAAACCTATTTCTTTTAATCAGTTCAGTCATGCACGCCCCCAACAGGTATTTGTGGACAAGTACAGCGTTGCACCTCCAAGGTAATGTGGAATGTCACCAACAATCCCCCTGCTGCCTTAAGAATACATGCTGTAGGTTGCTGGTTGTAAAAAAATATTGTTGAGGAACCCTCAGCGGAGAAAAAATGACAAAAAGCTTCAACACATTGCAAACCTATTTCTTTTAATCAGTTCAGTCATGCACGCCCCCAACAGGTATTTGTGGACAAGTACAGCGTTGCACCTCCAAGGTAATGTGGAATGTCACCAACAATCCCCCTGCTGCCTTTCTCTCTCTCTCTCACGTCAATATCGTGCCAGAAACACAAAATGTCATTGGGGAAATTTCGTCCGCTGCGGCCTGACCTAGAAGTCTGTGCATGCTGGCAGAGGTGATGATGCGTTTAAAAAAAAGAGGCCCAGTTTAATGAATTATTGTCCAGCGCCAAGGCCCCGGAGGAAAAATGATCACTCTAGATTCATCACTGGTTGTATTTTAAGGCCTCCTGTAACAATCTCCATATGCCTCCACGCATGGTACCCTCAGATCGCCCAGTGAAACACGGAGAGTTAAACCGAAGCGGCTGTGCTGATTGTCTGCGTGCTTATTCCTGTGTGTCACTCCACCATGAACATCACTGCTCATGTACGGTGACACAGGGGGTGGGCGTGGGCTTGATTTCACCCTACCCTCAGGAAAACACCCACAGACACAAGCGCGCACGCTCAAAGTCACCACCCTCACCACCTTATCGTTCGCCTGCAGAGCGGCCCAGGCCGCATAAAAACGGGGCCACGTCTTATATTTCTTTCTAGAGGTATTTAACAATTCATTCTCCTGAGTTTTTAATAGTGCCTGCCCTCTGCCTAGATATCTTCCCCCACCACCGGCACTAGCCCACCCATTCTTCTCTCCATCCCTCGCCCGCCACCAAGCAATGAGGCTTTTGAAAACGGATATGTATTCATGAGGTAGAGGTGATGCCGCTTGGGGTATTTTAAAATGTTCAAAAAAGGTACACTCTTCACAGCGAGAGAGATTTCCCTCGTTTGTTCTCCGTAAGACACGTAGCATCAGTCTCGCTCTTGAATCTTTGCCTCCATCTCCCGCCCTCCACTAGATCTGTGGCGTGCGAGTTAGAATCGTCAGGACAAAAAATATGTCAGTTGTCCCTGCACTGACGGTAAAAGAGGCCGTGTTGTCGCGTGACGACAAGAAAGTGCCGCCCCGAGAAGTTGAACTGTGCACAAATTCAAGGAGTGCTGTGACACACTCCAGCACCTCGCCTCTAACTACATTCAACCTTTGCTCGTGAGAGGGCCAGATGGCCCTGCAGCCTCTGGTACACATTCCTCTCCGTGTGTGTGTGTGCTGTCAGATTTTTGAGGCTGAACAGCTGGGCATGGCTCAGATCAGGCGGCCGCCATCATCGTAAGAAGAGTTCTTTTTTGTTCCCCCGTTCGCACCACATGCCTGATGCTGGCGCGTGCGAACAAAGCCACATGAAGTGGCAACAGAGAGGGCGAGAGTGTCAGAGACTGTGCAATTGATCTGCCTTTGCCACCGCTCGCGCCGCCTTCTTTCTTTCTTTCTCTGGGCGCAGGTGAGAGAGGAAGGAGATGGGACGCCGCGCCACAGGTTTCTCTGGCGGCAAAGCACAGCTCAGCAGAGCAGGGATTCCTCGTTAGGCTTCGAAAGGGGAAAACCAAGATGTTAAGCCTGATACGAGTGAGGAAGCTAAATATAGATGTGTGGATCATTATATTCTTTCTCACTCTCCACTTGGGGCCATGATCAATCTCTGTGGCCCAGTTTTTTTTTCCGGCGAGGAACCACCCAAACTGTACAGCAAAATGACAAAGGCCACAGACAGCTCGGATAATACAACAATGAGATTTGCAGCCATGTGACCCATGCAACGGGTCCATACTTTGCTCCAAATATAGACGATATACAGCATTTTGTACAGGTATTCATCATCCCCAGAGGAAGAACCCACAGACTATTTTTACGACTGGGCTGTTATACTGTACATTCGCCGACTACGTTGGTTAGACAATGGGGTCAAAATCTTCACAACTTCCATATCATTATAGGATCATTATCCCAGCCACATATCCCATGATAGCGTGCTGATGCAAGAACCTTACTGATTGATACTGTTGAAATGATTAGGGGGTAAGTGACGCTCTCTCTGTCAGCTTGTCACTGAAAGTGAAAAAGCACGGAGTGACACATCTATGCAGAGAACATATGTTTTTAGCAAACAGTCGTTCATTTAAAACATAAAACTCAAATTATTCTGAAACACCCAAACTTTGGTCCCGGCTAACTTCATGTGCCTCCTGATTGGTTACATCTGCTCAAGGCCACTAATGCTCTTAAGCCTAAATCCAAACATTAATTTGGGAAATGAAACCCCAACATTCAAGCCAAAACGAGACGAGGCCACTGAGTCATAACCACCAACCACAGATGTTAGGCACGGCTGACTCTAAAACTCATTATTGGGCTAAATTCTATTCATCTGATCAAACAAGCTCAACCAGTTAGGACAACACAGACACTATCATGGCCCGGTCCATCTGTGGCACCGTGTTTGGTGTGGTGGAAATCTGGAAAACCTGCATGCCAGGTATCCAAACAACCTTCACCGCAACACAACTATGAAAGGCTTTTTTTTCCAGTTTCAGTAGGTCAACAGCATATTTACAGTGTTTATTACACAGAGCTGCCACTGATTGAGCTGCAGGTTTTACAAGCAGACATCAGCCACAGGGGCAGATTTTGATCTGCAGGATCAGATGCAAGACATATTCACAGGTTGGACCAAAGATCAGTGTGGGCCAGTCCTGAAAAAATAAACGAAAGAAGTAGTGTCTGGAGTGTCTCCTTAATGCTTTTTACTGACCTTTCGTCAACAACTGAAAACTGAGGAGAGAGGAGGTGCCAAAGACTCAAAACACACACACAAAACATCTAATCATTCGTTTGGAAATGTTGCCTGGATAACTGACCCGAGGAAACACGGGGCAACACATGATCATCTTCTGTTAATATGCTTCTTCCCACAATGCAAACCATTGCACGAGAGACATGCAAGTTGGGACCCACGCGTGGTGAGTCTGTCTAATAAAATACTTCACACATGTTGGCATGTGTCATATCTGCACTGGAGAAACTGTAAATGCACTTAATCTCATCCCCAGAATTTCAATTCAGCACAGAGCTGTTTTCTCATCAGTATTGCTGAACAAAGGCATTAACTACTATTATATTTTCAAATTGGATTAAACCATGAAATTGTCACCGTAATTAGAAAAGCAATTATGTGGCATTCTTCTCCTGCCGCACTTACAGTTTATAAATTCCTCAACACAAAGTGTTTTTTTTCCCCAATAGTTTTGAAGCGGGGCGCTTCGCCGGGCAGCATGTCATGCATTTGTTGAGTTGTTTGAAATATTGTTTAAGACACATTTGCTTGACTAAGCAATTTTGGAGGAGAGGCGAGACTAACGCCCTCTCCTCGAAAATCTATCTTTGAAATATGCAAAGAGCAGAGGAGATGACGGAGAGGGTCCGGGTGAGTGCGGCTGAAGTGCGTCTGAGTCGTTTCAGTATGAATCCCCTCTGATTAACCTCCACGGTAGAGATAAAAGCTGCGATATGGCCAGAACGACTTAATAATGTCGGCCACAGTGTAAAACACATACCAGCGGCTTTATACATTATGCACCAAAGGCCAGCAGAGGGACTCCTGTGAAAAGATAATATGACCTACCACTGAGACAGGGGGGGGACGACAGACAGCACTAGGAAAGAGACAGAGGGCTAAATGAGAGGGTCAGCAATGAGGATTTAACAAGAGTCTATCATCTACTGTGGGTAGCTCACTATGAGATGACGGAGGAGAGGGGGAAGGAAGAGGATGGAGGAGGACCACTACAAAGGTCCCCGAGGGAGGCTCGCACAGCTCCCATTAATCCGCATATGTTTCAGTGGACACACATGCTGTGAGATCAACCTGAGCGGTGTCTCCGCTGTGTTTAGTAGCCATTTGTTTTGCATCCTCCTCACCAGCTGCGCCAAAACAAGTTCACTTTGCAGGATGCTGGGAACTTTGTCAAGAGTAACGTCATGTTCAAATATATATATTTTAAGGGACAGCTACAATAACGAACGGGCGGACCCTATATCTGCCGTGCGCGTGCAGTGATTAATAAACAGTCAGAGAGGCGAAGAAAGCAAAAATAAAACAATTTCAGCTGGATTTCCCGACTTATAAACACATAAAAAAAACGGAGCAGGCAGTATGCATACGTTTGCACTGTATATATATTACACAGCGACACCCCACCCGAGATTAAATAATAAATAAATAAACTCCGTTCGTAAATACACAAACACGCCAAATCCTCACAAACAATACAACAACAACAACAAAAACAACAACAACACCGCCCTAAAATAAAAACAACTGAATTAGACCGATTATGTCCTGGTTCCGGGGAGAACGTGGCGAGGTGCCGCACGTGTGTTTTTCTTTTCTTTTTTTTTACCTGCGCAATCTCACCTCCGCAGACCGTTGGTCCCATGTTCGCCTCTCGGGCTTCCAGAAAGGACCGGTATACATAAAATGTATATATATATATAAAAAAAAAAAAAACAGAATATAGCGTTCACTACATAAAAACACACGGGTTTCCGGAAAAAGAAATCTTGGCGAGACCGCCGTCCACAACGTGTGTGCCTCTCATTTCCCGTCAATCGACCCGTGAGCACGTCATATCCACCTCACGAAACTGAAAATTAATTAATTATTGTCCCCATACGATTCGGCATGATGACAATAGATGCAATTTTTTTTCTATATACAGGGCGGCTTTCAACCCCAATTAACACTTCAGGTTACCTTTACCTCCAAGATCTTATAGACCAGTGGCATCACATTGTGATGCGTTTTGGCCATTGTAGTTCACACAGAAACGAGTTTTAAAATCCTTCCGTGCAACCAAAACTCAGTGCTTCCCCCTGCATTTCTTAGATTTTCCCCACAGAGTTTTCCTCATCAGGGAATACGTAGTGAATCAAGGATCCCCCTGTGACCCCCTTGGTTCACAACAGGCACCGCTAGGAGAGCTGGGAAACCGAAACACAGCCACCACATCACCGCTGTGTCCTCGACCCTGACAATGTCCAGGTTTCTTTTAGAAGTCGAAAACACTAAAGCCTTTTTTCAAAATGCCGTTTCAGTTTCCTGCAGGAACGTGTGTGTGCCCGATCATTATCTGTCTGGAATAGTTTTACCCCGAGCTGCAGTGTTTTTACCGACAACAAAAATGCTTATGCTGTTTGAACGCGTGATGGGACTACAGCCGCTTTAAAACATTTGGGGGATGGCGGGATCAAGCATTGACTTTCATGCCTTGAAAGAGTCTCATCAGAAGTGATGTGGCGGCCTCTGCCCAGACGCGCCTCCGTCTCTGCTGCTCTTGAAAATACTGCAAAGAGGCTCTTTTGGCGGGTTTGACCCTGGCAATCAGCGAGACTTCAAACCCCGGCACCAACCTTTGAATACCCGTGAGCGTCTGCAGGCAAAGCGCCGCTTGGCGTGGGGATTAAATGAGGGGAAATGCATTTGCTTTCAGATGCCCCCCCCCCCCCCCCCCAGCTATGGTCAAGCTATGACTGTAGCGACATGCCCTGTGAAGGTTACAGTATTCTACTAAAATTCAGAGCAGAATATGACCAATTCACCACACACACACACACTCAAATGATGCCAGTATAACTATGGCAGGATCGTGGGATATTTATCACGTGCATCAACACACTAACATAATGGAAATACAATGAATCAGCATCTACTGAACTTCCTCCGGTCAGTGTTGTTTTTTTTAAGAAGTGCTATGTTTTTATGACTGAGTATGGAATCAGCCTGTATGATTTTTTAGATTTTTTTTATTTTTATTTTTTTTTTGTCGACTTCAGAACCAGTCATTTATCCAGTGGCCTTCCCTCGACGAGTGACTAAGTGTGGACCAGTTTCTGTGTCATGTCTGTGGGTGCTGCTGAGGCCAAAAGGCCCTACAGCCAGCCATACATCATCAGATACTGATACGGTTCCACCACAGCACCATGGCTGACATTTGAGCCATAGCTCGGGGTGCTCTTTTTGAATTCCTAACAGTCAACAAGGAAATGTCAATCTTGTGCTGGTCTGGGGCACCTCTCCTGACACGAGGGAGATCGGTGAAAAATAATGGCGGCGGCTGGGACGTAGCTCACTCTGTTCTCGAGCTAATGGGCCTTTGACTGTGTTTGTGGTTGAGAGAAGTTGATATTATTCTGTTTACCAGTTTTTGTTTTGGGCTTATAGTACGTCAGAAGGACACAGAAACAAAGAGAACATTGCTTTTAGTAGATTTACTATGAAAAAGTATTCAACAAGTGTTCAAATTCTGGATCACATCCCGTGCAAGTCGCAACCCCATGCCAGAGAATATCTACCATCATGATACAGGTTATACAGAGTAGCCAGTGAAGATAGATAGCTGGGTATGTTGAACTTCATTTGTAGTGCTAGCTCCGGGGGGGGGGGGGGGGGGGGGGGGGGGGGGGGGGGAGAGAGGTCAGAGGTGAAACTGGCTTGATTGAAACTTTCAAACACAGAGGGCAGTTATTCACTCTTTCAAGCTGTGTTAGGTGCCGGGCCTCCTCACTCAGTTGAAGCTTTGCCTCTGCACTGTTCAATCTGCTAAAGCCCGTAAAAAATGCCTGCCTGGATGTCAAATTCCAAACACAACTGTTCACTTGACATTTATGGAGATGAATGGTATTCACTCAACAACGTATGTTTATCCCGCAGACGGTCGCTATTAAGTTTACACCTGCCCTTTGGAGAAAATAGCGCTGCTCTTTTCTGCACTGATGAATGCGCCTTCTGACAAACATCCCCCTGACAGAAGAGGCTTAAACAGCGCATGATCCCTCTCACCACCAGCCGCTGTGCACACAAACACACACGGCAGCGCCGACACAATATAATATGCACTTCACAGCTCGCAGATGAAATGAACGCAAATAACTGCATGAGAAAGCCTTTTGAGCGCGCCAGGGAGAAATCAGTCTGTGGCCCCTGCTCTTTTAACATTTACTAAGAAATCCATCACGTGGCGTGTGCAGAGTAAGCAGAAAGCCAGATACACTGTAACACATTTGCATGCTTTCTTTTGTCACCTTTTCTTTCCTGTACACCACACCTTTGAAGTGCACACAGACACACACAATCACACACTTCATAGGCTAATACAGCCGGAGAATGAGGAGAGGCCTGACAATAGACTGAAAGGATTGTCAATATCGAACGGAGGAGAAAAGAACACTGAAGGACTACACATAACGTGTGTATGTGTGTGTGTGTGTGTGTGTGTGTGTGTGTGTGTGAGAGTGTGTTTTACTTCAAAGTCTGTGCCTCCTTTTGAAAATGACACACCGCTCTCAGATGTGTCAGTTGCTCTGATGATGGCACGGCAGCCACTAAGCGCCGCACAGGGAGATTTAACCAGCTATTTTCTTTATTCCTTTTTCATGTAATGTTATTGTTCTCCCCTGCGGCTCCTGGTGTACGTCCGTGTTAGTGAGCGAGTTATGGAGGGATCAGGAAAGGAAAAAGACGGAGACAAACGAGAGGTTCACCGTCTCCCAGACAGAGAGATCCCCCCCCATGGTGGGTGCTAGAGTCTGACTTTTGCTCATCAAGTACAAGGAGCTCACATAAAAAAAGATGTTTGACTGCATCAAGCCACTTTCGCATGGCTGTAGAACATAAAAGCAGCAATAAGGAGGACAGAACACTGGAGCCATACAAACAAATTCCAATGTGCAAACACTGTCCGACATTGCAATGTTCCCATCACTTCTCTCAACTCAGTCGGCCTCAAAGCACTTTCCAAAACAATTTCCTTCATGGAGGACCAATATCTACGTACAAAAACACTGAGAATATTCCCCTCCGTGTCGGTGGCCTCGTGGCAAACTAGTCGACAACATATTTTTATATTGTATATGAATATATTAATGGCTTTTAATATATATATATATATATATATATAACATAACATAACATAACATAACATAACATAACATAACATAACATAACATAACATAACATAACATAACATAACATAACATCATCAGTAAAGGTTTCATTCGAACCAGTTGGGTGGAGGTTGATTCTGTTTATTTTTCTCAGGGGGTTTCACCTTTACTGTCAAAGTATGAAACCAGAATGCATGAGACTGCCAGGGGGTGAAAAATAACACTTCCAACAGCCTCCTCACAAAGGAGGGTGCTACATCACACACCACTTGCCTGTGTTAAGCCACTTTCATTTAACATCTCCGTTCCGGAAACACACCGTCTGAGCAACCTATATGCATCTGTCTGTAACCGCTGTGTTTCGTTTCTCCATCAGCAGGCGCGCTGCTGGTGCGTCGCCCGGCACGGGAGAGGACATGCAGACCCCGACTTCCAGCCACGATGCAGAGGCAGGAAACAGGATGGGGAGAATGGATTTGTTGTGTACCTCCTGACGCACAACCAGGTGCTCCGGGCAACAAACGTACGGAAAATTATTAAAAGGCACAGTGTGACAATTCCACACTGGTGGTTGAAGTTAGACGCAGCTGTGAGGACAACTCTGTGACGGCTATTAGTAATTCATCATCTTTTAACCAAAGGTGTTGGGTAAGTGCAGCGAGACGGGTCAAACTATTCTTAGTTTAAAAGCTTAAATGTCACAGGGAAGGAAAACTTTTCATTTCAGCCCCAGACTAAAGCGTTTGATAACTATTCATACCGTGAGCTGTATTTTTTTTTTTTTCCTTCTCTTCTCCATAAAACAAAATCTGTCCAAGCTTTACCACTGCTCTGTGTGGCCAATCGAATGGCTAATCCGTCCATCTACCCAGAAGACTTTGTTCTAAAGTTCACACCGCCGAGATATCCAGAAGCTGTAACGTAGGAGCCACCTGTGTGATGTGTGAACGATTGGCACAAATGTTCCAAGGGCACGATTTGCTGTAGCCCCCAGAATGGCTCTCATTTGATCTGCTAAGTGCTTTGCCAGGAGACGGCGGCAGGCGATGACACTATGACTCGCGGCAACCCTGTCTGTCATCTGTATGCAGAGTTCAGCACTTCCTGTGTCGGGGGGGGGGGGGGCCACCAAAGGTCACCCCAGAAACATCGCTCTGTGACAATGACAATGGAGACGGTATTAACAGGCAGCTTTGGGTCTGCCTCTCAAATTTAGAGGTGAGGCATGTGACCCGAATCAGCAATTCAGCTGGTCTGGAAGGAATCAGTTAAAAAATAGAACAAAAAAACAAACAAAAAAACGCTGATAACAGTCTGGTAAGTTAAAAGTTCAGGGAGGTTACTGCAGCATTGATATTCCTCTAATTTAGCAGGGAGAAAGGCTACGCATGGGGAGTACTACGAAACATACATGTTCACATGTGCACACGCACGCACGCGCACGCACAACCAATCTCCCATTTACAAAACCTAAAACGGGATGTGGAAACCATTGTGTAAACATAGTGTGTTACAGGACGTATATGACCTCTGGGTTTCCTCTTGTGGTCCTGTGGGGCAACATAAAAATACATGAAGATGGAGACGGAGCTCCATCCATAACCCAGTGGACAGTGGTTCCAGGCACAGCGCAGGCTCTAACTAGCTGGCTGTTGTATACTCATGGGCAGGCAGGCTGAAATATGAGGGCTGAGGACATGAGGTCTTCCCAGAATGCTAAACACCCACCTCCCCTCATATACCACCCCACCACACACACGCGCACACACACACACACACACACACACACACACACACACACACACACACACACACACACACACACACACACACACAGACACTGTGCCCTGCAACCAATCTGACGCCTAATTAATCCTGAAGGTCTTTTGTTCCGCTGAGGTTTTCCTCTCTTTCCCCCCACTGCAATCCATCCATCCTCCCCCCCCGCAGCCTGCCTCTCATCCCTCCCCCTACCTGCTCACATAGGCGCACATGCACACACACATGCCTTATTCCAGCCTCTCCCATTTTGCACCCCCCCTCCCCGTACCCCCCAGGGAGGCGAGGTGCAGTCCCAGAGAGCAGGACAGAACTAACAGATGTTTCTATTTATTTATTTTTTCCATCTGTGGGGTAATTTAGTCACGAGAAAAATGAATGACTGTTGTTACATTTATTCCCAGCATTCTACTAATTACACCCATACGAGAAACTTTCATGGTTTTATTTATGCAGCTATGCAGCAGTGCGGAGACAGTGATAAAGAGTAAAATGACATTTAAAAGCAGACTAACATGGATTTTTCACCAGGCACCCCCCCCCCCAAAAAAAAAACGGGCTCTGGTGAAGTGAACTTTTTTGCAAAAAGGCAGATAAGAACATTAATGCCATTCTCAAGTCTGCAAGCTAAATATAAGGCTGCAACCAGCAGCTTTGCTTAACAGACTGGGAACAGAGGGCAAAACTTAGACTGGCTCTGTCAAAACTCTAATAACAGAAATCTGATTTAAAAAAGGGCTACAGTGCAGACAGAAAGTATGAAACACATAACACCTTGTAAAATGGTGCATTGTTATTGTTACCTTTAGTTTTTTTGAACAAAGAAATTAAAACAGCTTTAGCCATGAAGTCATGAGGCGCTGGTTAGGTTTTTTTCCATTCTTTAAACCAAACCCTTTCAAGTCTATGTGGTGAGAATGGTGAAGGTATTGCGATCTAACTCTATTTAGATGGATACTGCCAGTGAATATACTATAAAGTTGACATAGAAAACAGAGAGATTATCATTTTTTTCTCATCATTTATCAAATTTGGTTCCATCCATAAACCATTTACTCTTAAAGATGCATTTTTGTACAATTTAATTGTTATCTCATTATTTCAACAGATCTGCTACAAACTTGCTTATATATCAGTCCTCAGTCAGTCAGAGAATATGACAACATGAGACATGTTGCCTCTGCTTTAACAGAGGGGGGTGGGGGCTCGTGGGGAAATATCTATAGAGGTTTGGGGGAGTCCAGTGGGTCCAAATGATCAGCCAGGCACGCAAGTCTAGGTGCCAGGGGATGTGTGTCTGTTTCGCAGAACATGATTTATATTTCTTTGAGGCTAAATAATACTGGCTGATTATTATTCTGTGAAAACCCAAATCAACAATCAGCAGCTTAGGTCGCCTGTAATTAATTCAGGAGGCTTTAAAACGTCAACACCACATTTGGAAACTAATTGCAATATGATCAAAAGCCAAAAGCTGCTTAAAGAAATATGTGTAACTAAATATAAAACCGGATTTTCACGCAAAATGATTTGTGACTTCACATCTGTTCAGTGTGAAACAATAACTCACTGTTTGTACAGGTACACGTTTTTCTCCGTTGCCAAGCCTGTGTCTTACTGTAGTGCATTATTGTATCAATGCGTTTCACATTCCAGTCGCTTCAAGCTATCTGAATGGGTTCCCATGGCGATTTCAATTTCAATGCGGGTCGAAGTTTGTAAAACACCCGGATTCTACTGATTTAGTTTGAATCAAAATAATTGTAAAACCCCTCACCTTCTGCTGTACTTCCCTGTGATTTATTGCGCTGACATTCACTGAGACTGAAAATGTTGTGATGTGTGAATGCATGTTTATCATAACAGTGACCAATACTGCCCGCGACTATATGTCATTAACGGTCAGAGTTTGTATGTTTAAAATTGTCCTTTAAGCTGTTTTAAATCAACAACAAAAACGTCAAGCTGCTTATGGTCACACTGTTGTCTCAGGTGTAAATTTCCACTCGGTGTGTTTGACAGAACAGTCCCCGGTTCAAGGCGGGAAGGTCATTTAAAGGCCTGATATCCAGACAGCCCCCCCCCCCCCCCCCCCCCCCCCCCATCCAGCCCCCCCCCCCCCCTCTCCTGCCTGAGAGCCAGAGATAAACCTACACATGCCAGCCACACAGGACCAATAGTGGTGATTTATCGGAAGCCATTTGGTACCTGAACGCCAATGAAATTGTAATGAACTTGATTATGCTTTTAATGAAGTGTGAGAGGTTCTTCAGAAATGATTATCGCCGTGCTCCGGCTCACACAGCCAAAGGCTGTGCAGGGAGAAAGAGAGGGAAGGAAAGGGAGGACTGTCATGAGAGATGACGACTCGGGGCACTGTAGGGCGAGGCAAGGGGTGCGGACTGGAGACGAGATAACAGGGGCGTTTTTACGGCACATGTGAGGTGACTCGACCTGGCCAACCCCATTTCAATTCCTCCCTGCTAAGGGATTTTCCCCTTAAAGCCGCATGCTGACACGGTACATTAGATTCAGCAGCCGGCAGCCTGATAGGTCACATTTTGCATACATATTAGACAGCTGAGGATGATTCTAACCTTTCCGTGTACAGGACGCTCCCATTCAGACGGGAAAACGTTATTGTCCAGTAATTTCACACACAAATCTCGACTCCACCGCGCTGCCTTTTTCCTTTAAATACCACAGGATGGTGTGAGCGGCTGCTCAAAGGCCAAGGCGGACACAAACGGTGGCTTTGGATCGTTCACTGACAAATTGCAATGAAAGGCGCAAAGGATCCACACATGGGATTTCCCTTTGCTTTCAAGGGCAGAGGAAAGAGATCAGGAGGAGTTTTTAAACACAATAAGACCTAGTGATGCTCTTTCTAGTTGTAGTTCTAGAATCTATTCCATTCTGAGGACTCATTATCCTTTTTGTCCATCCGTCATCTATACCGCTTGCCCTTTAAGGGTCACGGGGAAGGCTGGGGCCAATCACTATCACGGTGCCAACACACTGAGACAAACAACCATCCACACTCACAATTAAAGGCCATTTAGAGTCTCCAAATAAGCTAACTCCAGGATAAGGCCCACGCAGCTACATGGAGAACAAGCAGATTCCACACAGAAAGATCACCGGTCGAACAAGGGATTCAAACCGAGAACCCTGTCCTCTCTGTGTAAATATGCATATGAATAAGCCAAAAGTTCTCATACTGTTTGAAAATGTGTTGCTCTTTTGTTTTTGGATATAAAAAAAAAAAGTCTGATCAAAGAGTCCCCAGACTGCTCCCGTCATGCACAAATGGAGCATAACAAGGTAATCTGTTTGCAAGCCGGTGCCAGAAACTCTCGTGAGTCAGTATTCCACAGTGATCCAAGAGCATCGTCATTTCCTTTCACATTCACGGGTTGCTCCCCGAGGTCGGCTGCACTGTCATTGGGCATCTGAGAGGGGTAATTTGGTGCAAAAGACCTGAACTACAGTTTCTTAACAGCACCTTGGAAACTTGCAAGTGGTTTTGGCCGCAAGGACATAATTGTCACTCCCCAAATACTCGTCCGACCAGATTTGGCTCGCCATGATTTTTAAGGTTAGTGTCACGTTGTGATGCCAGGGATTCAGTCCAGCACAAATCACCTCACTTGCAGTGAGCAACATAGCAGTGACATGGTGGCGAATTATCTGTATTAACTCGAGCATCGTAGGAGGCAATGTAACAACACCAAGGGGAACTAATGAGCTAATCAGGTGGTCAGCATAAACAAAATCATAAAAATATACCATTTTATTCGTTATTTTAAATCTTAAAAATAGGAATTACGCGCATGAGGAATTCTGTAATGAAATGAAACGTACTCAATACCTGACGAAGTAAGACACATTCGAAGACTGGTGGTTAATAAGTCATTAAAAAATGATATATATATATTTCATGTACATTTAAACCTGCCTGAGGACTCAACAGGTCAAAGAAACACTTCATGTGGGGCAAATGCAGATCTTTTAACAGACGGTTTACCCGGCTGTATGATGACAGTCGCATTTGATCCTCTGAGTACAGTTAGGGCTGCAGTCGCTGTCACTAGGTGTGAATCTGTCGCCATCACTGTCCACATGCTGAGCCTGTAACGCCATTTACAAGGTCTCTGAAGCTGTTAATCAACTCCTCTCTAATGTGTTGTTCACACTTTCTCTCTCTCTCTCTCGCCCTCTCTCTCTCTCTCTCTCTCCCGCTTGCCGAGTTTTATCTTAGACCGGGTGCTTGGCCGGGCGACGTTGTCGCTAATTTGTTGTGGCAATATTAATTAATGATCAGCCTGTCACAGCTGTTTATATTGAGACAGATTAGAGGAGGGAGAGATTAGACAAAGAAAACAATCTGCGAGAGGCTCAGCAGCTGACAGGGGTCACCTTCACGTGTCTGAAATCATATTCAATTTGCCGCTGGCGGAGGAAGGGAAATTACTCCACTTGACCAGCCTTGTATCCTTCTCTATCTGCGATGCTTCACTCTCAGAGATAACTAAATCAAGGCTCGCCAAGCCGCAGACAACTACTGTCGCTACTACTGGTCGCATTTGGCATCAGCTGACACTGATGAAAAATCAAGATATTCGGTTGTAACTGCAAGTGACCAAAAAAAGGCTTAGGATATGCTTAAGATTTCACGCGTTTCCCCCTCCAATAATTTGCATCTTCATTCAGCTCTGCCATCAATCACATCCGCCTATTCAAACGGAGCCTAATCCGAGGTGGCAGGGCGCGGCATCATGACCGCTGACCTCCACGCTGTCCTTCCTGGCGGACTCCCACTGATGCCTTCGCACTGCTGCGCACAGTTCTCGGGCTCAGTTGACCTGGCAACACCGCGGTGTGTTGTGATGGCAAGGGGAGATCAAGTGGCCAATCAAGGCCTGAGCGGTGGGGTAATCATTCCACTTGGTAAAAGGGTTGTCAGGAATACTCCGGCACTTTCTCACATCGCCGTGCAGGCTCTAATAGGGCGAGAATATTTCCCAGTGACTAGAGTGCCGCGGAATGGATTATACAACTGCTTCCTACTGACTGATTAATAATTGAGACTAAGGGCTCTAGTTAAACAATCCAAGCTCATGGTCTAAAGTGCATTTAGGTCATGTCCAAATCCACTTTAGGTCGTTTACCAGTGGGGGGGAAAAAGGCTGCTCACTTTGCTATGTGGGGGTTTATCACTGCTTTGATTTAAATAACAATTAAATATGAAATACTAAATAATAATACTAGAAAAAAAGTACATTTGCTTCCAACTTTATTAAGATAGCATTACTTGATGGGAGTGACAACTGTAGTGGTCTAAATTAGTAGTAGTAAAATACTTGCATCATGCTTAACACCACTTTTAGGCAACTGTAAGTTAGGGGCCTCGTAAGAGTGTGTGTGTGTGTGGGGTGGGGGGGGGACTACAGATACTACAGATATCATAGAATCTACTAACAAAAAATACACCTTTTATGCAGTGACAATTCTCTGTTAAGTTGAAGAAAATATAATGCCCTCTGAAGCAATATTTTTGCCCAAACCACGAGACAAGATACGAATCCGTGTCTTTGTGCCAAGTATGTCCACGATCCACCACTACAGCTTTTGGGTGAAGTACGTACAATGATTACTTGGAGAAAAGGTGGAAAATGCTGCACAAAACTGCTATAATCAATTCATTTTTTATTGTTCGGGTAAATATTATTAACGCTGGTGAGGACCTTGCTTTTTCATGAAATAATGCATACTATTTAGGACCCATCACCCCTCCAGTAATGTTAATCGATAATCATCTTGCTGAACTACCGCTGCAAATGTGCTACTGAGCAAGGCAGTTCAATCCCAGAAGCACTTAGGGGGCTACTAAGCAACTTTCACGAAAGAATAAGCCAAATCAAGTCACAGTGAGCCCAGGCACCCCTGCAAAACGCCTTCGTCCTTTATTTCCCTGGACAAATAAAGGTTAACTGAAGGGATCAAAAATTGAAGTCCTTGCAGGAAGATAAATAGCGCTTTAATGTCAAGCAGACTGCGGCGCACTTCCTCCTTCCTGGATTGTTGAAGTCAATTCGCACAAACGCGGAGGATGCGAGGGATGGAGGAAAGAAAGAATTGCTGCAAGAGATAATATTGCATGTGGCAAGTATGTAAATAAAAACAAAGGAGAAGAATGAAGCACAATGCAGCTCAGGTGAGTTTAAATATTCAAGCACAAGCCAGAACTTATACGACTCCTTATCCGCAACACTTTAAAAGCGAAGTGATCGACGGCGCGGCAACACAGTGTCCCCTGACCCTCAGAGGGTTTTCCCTATTCATACGTTCGAAAGCGAATTGATTATTTGATTGTCTTGTCAATAAGTTGCCGTCATCATTCTATGTCTGCCAAATGATCATATTCCAATCGTTTCCGTTCCCCGGAGCACATGTTGCAATGCAAAAAATTCCAATACAAAACATAGGCCCATGGACATCTTCTCAATGAACCCTGATCCCGCTGTAGGTAGAGCCAGAGAAAATTCAGTTCTAAGAAACGAGAAATGGAACTGGCCCACAAGCAAAACGTTGGCACACCCCTCCAATGTTTACGAGTCACATCTGCATTATAGTCAGCCCCCTGCCCATGCAATTAGTGCTTGGCAAAGGGCTAGTGTGTGTGTGTGAGTGTGTGTGTGTGTGTACGCCGGAGCAGCTGAGACATGTATCCCCTCGCACAGACCCACGCATGCTCCATCACGTCATGTGTTGGCTTTTACGCGCAGGTATATTGTGTGGGCGCATTTGTTGTTTCCCAATGAAAATAAAATGCCTCTCGAGCCTGGCAGACAGCGCGGCTGACTTTCAAGAAATTCCACAAGCGAGTGCTTTCTGGAACTAAACGGGCGCGGCAAATCCTCTTAAAATCCTCTTAGACACCGTGGCAGCGGGGAGAAAAAGAAAAAGTTTTCTCCCCGGGCAAACATGTGCAGGTTTGTTGGGTTGATGTCGCGCTCTGGGGAAGGACACCGTCGCCAGTTTATTTCTCAAGGCTGGCAAGGAATATTAATACGACACGCACCCTACAGTACGCCACAAAGGCACACGATGGTGACAGAAGGCTTCAAGGAAAGACTTTAGGGAAAGGATATCAACGGCTTAATTTTTTTTTTCTTTTTAAGACTTCAAGAGAGCGGGGCTTTCCACAGCCAGTTTTGTTGTATTGAGACAGAAAGGGAAAAATATTAGGTTTCTTTTTCAGAACCCGGGACTGGTGGGATATAAGGTTTGTTTCCAACGCAAACAATGGCAAACACGCACATACAAATCACTGTGACTATCAACTCAGGGCAGTTTTACACTGGATGGAATTCTGCGGCTGAAATGAAGTTTGAAAAGGCTGTCAACAAGTGCCAGCCAATCCAGCCACCGTGTCTTTAGGCTCTCCAATTTCCTCAAGTTTTCTCAAAAATGAGTTTCCTCGCTCTGATTGCTATTTACATATTTGGGTAAATGAGCGTGGGATTGGTCGGTTTGTTTGTCAGTACGCTCTTTTTCTTTTTCTATCTCCTTTGGGCAACAGATCGAATTAATGTTTGTAGACACTGTGATGCCACACATGAGAAATTACACAACTCTGCCAATTACAGCTCTACAAACATATAAAAAAAACTCATTTTGGTTGTGATGCAGATTTCTCTTATGTTAGAAGCACAAGAACAATAATTAACTTCATTTACATGCTTTTCGATTAAAATAGGCCCACAAACAGACATTGTTCCTGGGCTTCGCAGAACACACAATGCAATTGCACTCACATACAAATCAGTGATGGGTATTTTCTGTATATGCACTATTTTCTGAGCGTAAATGTCAGCCTGCTAACACATCTCTTCACCAGCACTGCCACCATTCCTGCCTTCCATCCCTCCTCTGTTTATCTCCTATCTCCTATCCTCCTTAATTACTTGTTGGAGTGTGGTTGGCTTTTCCCCGCACGCCTGCAGTTTTGGTTATTACAGGCCCCTGCAGGAAGTGAAGTGGCTGCCAAAGAAGCTTAGCGGAGGACAGGCACGGGTGAGGCGTTACTCACCTGGGGTAAATGAGGACAACTCTTCCTGCTGGCTTTGAGGCCAGACCTCCCCTCCGGGCCCGTCCTGATGTTGAAGAGGGCCTGCAGAGCACACTGGGCGGCCTGGGTCTTGGCCAGCTTCTTGCTGCGACCGCAGCCCTCAAATATCCTGCCGTCCACACGCACCGCCATCACAAAGCTATGCAGCCGCCGGCCCTCAGCGCGCTCCGAGAGGCAGGCGTAGCGCAGGCCGGGCCGGAGCTCGTTCAGCAACGCCACGGGGCTCTTGGGAGCCTCGTGATCTGGGACGATCCCACCTAGCCTCTGCTGCGCCTGCACCATCAGGTCCAAGGTGTGGCGAAGCAACCGTCCGTGTCTCAGCAGCTCGCTCGACAGCAGCTCACTCTCTGCCGCTGAGTCGCAGAGCGAGAGGCCGTCAGAGCACGATGATGAAGACTCAAATTCCTTAAAGAGCGTGTCGGGGATGTCCGCCTGGTCGGAGGTGAAGTCAGCCGAAGGGTTGGAGATGTTTCCCATGGCTAGGTGGGCCTGAGGAGCATTGGGGAACTGGATGAAGGACTTGAGGGCCAACTCGGCTGCCCTCATCTTCGCTTTCTTCTTTGTGGGCCCCGTGCCCTCGAAAGTCAGGCCGTTCACCTCCACAGCAATGGAGAAGACGGGAGCGTGCACCGGGCCCGTCTGAGACACCACGCGGTACTGCAGGCCCGGCCGGAGCTCGTTCAGCTGCACCAAAGCGTTCTTCGGCGCCTCAGACCACGACAGTTTCTTATAGATCAGGCGGAGGTGACACATGTGTCCGTTGTTGTCTTCCTCCAGTGGCCGCTTTCTCTTCAGACCGGAGTTACCGCTCCTTGTGGAGTCGGAGCAGAAAAGCGACTGGTGCTCTGCAGCTCCCATGGTGCGATCCTCTAGGTTACCAATGTTACGGTTTTCCTTTACCTCTGCACTGCTGGTACCTGCAATAAAAGCCAGTACAACAAATCAGTGTCATTCACTTTGATAGAATCAAAATAAAAAAAGACAGAGGGGAAAAATCACTCATTACCATGTGACACTCACATTTATCCTGCCTGAACAAAATGAATCAGGGAAAATCTCTACAGGCAGATTTAGCCACAGATCTACAATCCCGAGCCCACTTCATACCACAGGGCTCTATCATATACAAGTGTTTTAAAATCCAAATCCAAATCCCCTCAAAATGGCGATGTTATCCGCCAGATCATTCGGTAATCTGCCTCTAAATTGGTTCTGAATCTGTTTCGTAAATGGGAAACATTGGTCCCCACCCCCGTGGCCGACGGCAAAGCGGCAATCCTATTTGTAATGGGGGTGGGGATCGCGTGGAGTGGCAGCCATTGTGAGAAGGGATGAGAGAAATGTCTGCGGCCCGCTTTATTTCACACTGCTGTCCTCCGCGAGCGCGAAGCCTGAGCAGCTGCGGCGCGCTCTTCAAACCTAGTTACGGGGAAGTGGTGGCGTATTGCATTTTCCGATGGGAAAAGCTAGGTCGGGAGGATGTGTGCGCAGGCGTGCATCCGCCTTTCCATTTCGAATTCATCACAAACGCTCAAATTGAATATTTAAAAGCTCACTTTTGGAAGACAATACAGATGTTATCACACAAGCCGGTGATAGAAAAGATCATTTGCACATTAGGCCGGCCACAGAGAGGGTTTGCGTGGCATGCTGACAGAGAGAAAGAAAAGAGGCAGCAGCTTACTCAAACTGTCCTCGTCCTCTGTGCTGCTGGTCCCAGGGCTTATGTACTTGAAGGGAGCGATCAATGCTGACAGCATACTGACTTTCTCTGGAGGAGGGAGACAAGAGACACGCAGAGTCAACAAGAGGGCAGCAGCGGAGATGTTCTGATGGTTTTATCGATCAAGGCGTAGGCCCAACACGGAGACAGAGGCGGAGCAGAGGGGTGAGCAGAAGTATGCACACGAGGCCGCGCCTCTGTCCCCCCAAACATGGAGCTACACAGGCAAACACACAACTATGCAAGCACACACACGCGCACACACATACACAGTGGGACCCAAAAGTATAGGATAACTTTGCAATGTAGGAGGCATTTTATTTGTTAAAATCACAATTCACCATTTTTTTCCACTACAAACTTGTCATATATCCCAATGAATTGATTTTATCTATAATAATATCCTTTCCTGACTTTATATCAATTTGCCCTTACTAATGACAGTGCTTTGGATCAGCATGTACCACTTCACTCGTTTTCTCTGTTGTGATTTGACTTTAACATGAAATAAAAAAAAACGCAAAACTAACAATTTGCCTAAATACAAAAAGCTTAACGACTTAATATAAAACATTTTTCTTTTAATAACTTCCCATTAAAAGTCTACACAAGAAAACAATATGTACTGCGTTTCGCTTTGACTGTTTCCTCTATATTTAGACATCCTAAATCGTCCATACACACCCACTGCATCTGAGGTGGAAAACTTTCTCTCTTTATCAGTGCCAACTTGTCGACAAGCAACCCAATCCCGTTCCTCCCGGGGGCCTCCCGGTTGTCAAGGTGTGCGTGTTGTTTACAGTGTGAAGCCCTATTAGGGCCATGGCCTGATCTGCCGCTCTCCACGCGGCACTGAGCAAAATTGACAGACCAGTCGGCCTCCTTAATTACAGCCCCTCTCTTCTCCCAACATCACTTGATGATCAATAAAAGAGAAAGGTAAGGGGGCGGCAACAGAGGTGGAAAGAGGCAGGGGGAGGTGATGAAGTAGCGGGGAAAAAAAGCATGGGGAGGAAACAGTGGTAGAATGAGTTTATGAAGGTGTGTGGAAAGTAATAGGGTGAGTCTGAGGTCGAGATTCGACGCCACCTCCGTGCCTCCCTCCATCACTGTCCTGCAGCAGTCGCAGTTTAGCAGCGTTAAATGCCGCATAAGTGCTGTGCCACATTAAAGTGCAATAAACAGGTTTCATAATAGCGCAAGGTTGTGAATGCGCTCAGCTCCCAGTGCTCGCCGCAGTGCCAACAGCACTAGAGGGCAACAATGAGTCACTCTGACACACATGGACACACTGAACACAGAGGCTGGAGCTGCGCTGGTCCTCGCGGGCCGACATCACAATACATGCATTTGCATTCTGACCTAATTACGGACTAAAGCCCAACACAAGCGGCAAATGTTGCCCGGCATGACTCCCGCGGCCAACAGGGTCATTATCCAAGCCATTTTCAAATCAGTCTATATTGTTTTAAAGCCTATTCACGGTAGAATCGTTGCCGTCTGGTGTGCTAGCAAAAGTGGCCAAAATTGGATCGCTTAAATGTGTTGACCACAACATGTGGTTGCATATTCTTGCATTAGTACACTAAACGTATGCAGTTCCTTTGAATAGCGGGAGACAAATGTTCACACCAAGCATGAAATTACACGTCAGGTCGGCAATTAACACACGGGGGCCTGAGCTTTCACACAGGGGCCTTAAATGCCTGTAATGTATATTTGATAATCCCTGTTTTGCCGAGAGGTCTAAACCACCCGCTTGTCGGCTTCTGCCAAGTCGAAAGACCCACTGGGCATTGAGATACCAGAGCTTGGCGCACACAGATGCACACCGTGCGCACAAATGTGAGCAGGTCATGAGTTTTAAAACCAGCTGCCAGAGCCTTTACACAATTATTCTCCTTGGCTGAGGCTGCAAACACTCCGATCTACAGGTTGCAACACAAAAGCAGAATACAGCAGGTCGCGAGTACATGCTGAGATGATTGATTCATTTTGGTAGTGATAAATAGCCATATATGAATTAATATATACCATGTCTTCAATTTGGTCATAATGCTAACAGCTGCCAGTCAAAAAAATCCTCGTTTGTCTATGTACCTCTCATTCCTTTGCTGTTCAGTGATGATGATGTGCAAAGCCCACATGTCATGAGGAGTTAAATAAGATGAAGACCTGGCATTGACTTAAATCTGGATATGAAAATCCAAGTTAATATAAAAAAATGTGTACACATTGAATACACTGTGATTGCATAAGGGTGAAGGTGTCGTCAATAAAGTGACCACATACCAGAAGGAAAAATCTGCCCCAATGTTGCAATGCGGTGCGATGCCAAGTATATTTTTGCAATATTGCACTGGCAGTGAAAATGCCACGGGTCACTAAGCCATTCTTTCGAGAAGCACAAAGGTCAAACTGACCATCATGAACACAAACATTATCATTTATGAATCACAGATGATATAAAGAGGAACCAAATCCTATGCACTCGTCACTGTGTAAAGCCTGAATAGGTGCTTTTGTTCTCTATTCAGAGGGGTTTTTATTCAGATGAAGAAGTTAACATGTCAATAGAGCTTTTCTCTAAAGAGCTCTCCAGGTCTTTATAATTTCAAAACAATCCACCTCGCATTCAATGGACCACAATTCATCCCAAATGTCTCAGGAAGCCGCCATTGAGAACAAAATATCAAGCCTTTCTATTACACCGCCGCTGAATCAACTGTGCAGTGGTAAGCAGGGCGGTCTCGAGGTCATCCTCCAAATGTCACCTCTGATCGTTTTTTGACAGGTTTGCGAAGCGCCGGCACAAGCACGCTTGGCTCTGATTTACGAGCGAGCTGCGTATAACATCGGAGGCAGTTTTTGTTGTTTCGTTTTTTTTCCCCCCCACTATGCCCTGTGATAGATTTTCCCACAGAGATACAGCATATTTCCGGCCTTGTCAATTAAAACACACTGCAGAGAGCTCGCACAGTCTGACGCTGTACTCCCAAAATCCTACATATTTGACCATAAATGTTTTATTGTAGCAACACTGCACAACTTTATGGAAGAGCTCTTGCGACCGTACTGGTCTCGTTGAATAATTAAAAGATAAGAAGCAGGAAATGTAAGAGAATTTGCCGCACAGACCTGCTGAACACGTGCCATAAAAGGCATTTCCTCATTTAAAGACCCGAAGCTATGAGGGAAACACAGTTGCTAATAGAGCTGAGGGTGTGTCATGTCCCCCAGGCTTGGGGAGCTGGTAGCAGCTCAACAACTCCACCATCACCTTCGCCTACACCTGCAAATATAACCAATTAGTGGATGAGTCCCTCTGCAACAGTGGGTAACTGGGTTTAGAGTCACACATATACTCGTATAAACATATTCATATCACAGGCAGACTGAGATAAGCTATACATAAGCCTGTGTATTTTGGGTATCTGATGAGTGTTGTTTTTTGCGAAATGTTCCCGTGTTGATGACATGTTTCGCTGTCTTCATTAAATGTGTAAATCTGGCACATTTGTCACATTGCATTATCCTGACAAACTCTTTGCCTGCTTTTTCAGCAATCAGCTGTCACCAGAGCTACCGTCGCGGAGAAAGTCCATATGGTCGCCCGGACTGTAAGACTACCCGACAGCTTCGTTGCACAGAAAATTGCCTGACGTGTTGTCAGCAGAACGCGCGCACATGCCTCAGACCTGAACGTCCTCCCTGTGCACGTTGGTGAGGCGTTTAGCTGGCCAAGCTTTGTGGGCCCACGTTTTCCAACTGCTGTGACCTCAGCATTACACATATCTGAACTTTACAATCCCCACTTCAAAGCCGAGTGGGGAAAAAAAAATCCTGCCCCATGCCAAATGTTCATTAACAGCCCCACCGCTGGCGTGGACGCTGTTACCTCCCATGCCCTTCACGCTCATCCGTCCCCTCTCGTCCACCGACAGATGGGACGACCGAGACAATACATGCCAATAGGCGCCGCCACCGCAGCGGGAGGAGACACCGCTCATTTGTTTCCCATCGCACAATGGCAGGGAGGCAGAGGAGAGTCAGGTTGGATAGGGAGAGCCTTGGTCAGATGACCTGAGCTGGAGAAGAGGCCCTCTCTCTTTCTCTCTCGCTCTCCTCGCTTCCTGTATCGACTCTGAGGGGAGAGTAATAAGCCCAATCAGATTTCCCCTTGGTTCGGCATAACGAATGGGTCAGATGAGCGACAGGAGACACTATTTAAACAGGCGCTGGGGGAAATCATTGACTCTAGCGCTCTCTCTCTCTCTCTCTCCGTTCACCACCGGCCTCACTCCCTCTCCCGTCTTCATCTTTCTCTCAACGTCTTCCTGCAAGCCTCAGATCGAAAACCACTGGGCCACTAAATGAAAGGCGGCATTGTGGCTCTACAGCGCTTAAAAACGGATTCCTGTCACTTCCTATGTGTGATGTGTGCGCAAAGAGTTGCATGAAAATAGACTTTATGTTAACCAGCCCATCCACCTTTTGTTTGTGTACACAAAAACTTAAGGCTCAGGCACTCAACACCGCCCGCCAAGATAATTCCCACTACAGTAAGTGTCACCTGGACCACATTTTGCCATGTTCACACACACACACACACACACACACACGCACAAGCAAGCACACACCAACACAATGTGAAAACAATACCAGCCACGCTGTTGTGGCTGGTGACAAAGGGAATTGAGAAGCACCCAATTTCAAGCCACTTAGCTGTGCAGGACTGTAACTGCACTGTAAAAGTAAAACGCATTTTGCCTTTAAAGTTCATCTCCGACGTCACTGTAGAGCGCTGACCAAAAAAAAAAAAGGATCTTAGACGAGCAACCCATGGTAGAGCTCCTGGATTATTAAATGCATCTATATGGTGGTATAATGTGTCACATAACAGTTAGTAAGTCGTACCGTGGATTTCCCAGCTTCTCCGCTGTCGGCTTACCAGTCAGACAGTTACAGGCAATACTGAAGCCACAGTGTGTGCGCTATGAATTTCCCCCCCGATAGAGGACAGAGGGTAGAAAAGAGGGTAGGTTGTATTAGGACAGACGGACGGATATTTAGCACCTGATTAGCAGCAGAGAGGAGAAAGGAGCCAGGCCATCTGCTTTGCATTTGCACCACTGGCCATGAATCCCAAGGACAGAGAGTCATCGCAGTGGACACTGACCCCGCTTGTTGGGTGTATCGGTGTCAATTTTAACTTTTGAGCACATGTAATGGGCGGGCCTTCTTCACCTTATGATTCATTTCACACAAATGTGGTCTAAGGTTTGTGAATACGAAATATAATGCAGTGTTGACTGAAAATACAAATCAAGCGTCGACATTATACAGTGAGAACGTTAACAGAGTGAAATGGTGTGTTTTTTGCACCACCACACCATCGAAAATTCCTTGTAGTGATTACAACTAATACGACTTGGCAATAACAATGTTTGCGATACTGATTCTGATTAAACCTCCCCCATGTGGATTTAGCTGTGGATTCACAGTAAAAACAAACGTACAGACAATACTTATGTCAAGGTGAATTTGACCTTTGACCTTTAAGATATAACATGTCAACACTTGTTTGGTGTATAAATAGCACAAGCACGATAAGCATCCACTTGGACAAAAGTGGACGCTTGAGACCTTTAAAAGCCTCAGTCAAAATTTCGACAAGGTTTTGACGCCCTCCGATTTATGATGTTTTGCCATTGCAACTGCTTTAGCTCGGACCGGCTCTCGACACTGTGTGACAAAATAAAACTCTCCAACTTCACTCGCTGAAACTGAATACAACACTGTACTCCACAAGCAGGAGAACCTATGTGGACAGTGAACACTTTTTTTTCCCCCCATTTCTATCTCTTCTGCTTTTCCGTTTAGAGAGCGAGCACACGCGGCTCCTGAAAGCTGACTTACCACGGCTGAGGGTCACTGAGGAGCTTGCTCAGAGTGTGTAACGGCTGTGGATTGTGCGGATTGTCACAGAGGCGCAGCAGACGGTCCGATGGTACAGCGGCCCCTGGCAATCGCGCCACAGCTCTGCTTTGTCCGCCACAACACGGCGCACATCTCCTCAAGCACTCACCTCGGAGAGACACGCTTCCTTCGCCTGGGATAAGACTGGAGAATACTGTCGCCATAAGAGCTTTTTAATGTCACACCTCGTGCCTGAACCGCATGAAAGTATTTTCTTTTGTAAAAAAAAAAGATATATATTCATTTTTCATTCAATTTTTTTTTTTTGCATCCCGCAGCCCGAATAGAGTGTAAGTTGCTTTTGGACTCCTTCACAATTGTACTGCAAAAGCTTTTAGCTGCAAAATTGCAGTTTGTGAATAAAAGGGCATCAGAGTGGTGGTAGGGGGAAAGTCAATGAAACACACGAGCCTAAAAGAACCAACTTAGCAACCCAGTCGAAATGTCAGCGCGGCATGAAGATGGAGGAGGAACAGAAATAGGCAAAGTGAAAACGCTGTTGTAATCCTTCAACCGAATACCTTCAAGCAATTAAGCGCAAACAGCCCCCCCCGCCCCACAAACCCAAGTTCTACACAGATCACGATCAGTACATGATAAGTGGCGGATTTAATGCGCACTCGCTTCCCTCCTTTAACCGAATATTAATGTAAGCCGTCATCCGTGAGAATGACTCATTTACAAGCCTGCAGAGGAAGCCGAGGACTCCGACAACCTGGATGAGGTTTGTCGCCTCGCTCGTTTGATAACAAGCACTCGAGTGTATTTACAAGGCAGAGCGAGCGAGATAAGTGCGCGGTGTAATGACACTAAGCAGGTCAGGGATGTCTCGGCCTCTCGCTGGTGTTGTTGCTCATCTCCCTCCCACTGCTATCCCTCTTTCTGTCAGCGAAGCAACGCCGCTTTGCATCCGTGCCGATGCAAAGCACAAATATCTACCATTCTTTAGTTTGACTTGAAAAGCCGTTTTCCTTCTCTCTCTCTCTCTCTCTCTCTCCCCTCATTGTGCCTCTAGAGCTGAATGCACTCAGAATAGGAAAGAAACATAGTGGTGCAAACATTGCCTGCCTCTGCAGTCAGTGCATGGGCTTGCTGACATGGCAATCAGTGCCCCCCCCCCCCCCCCCCCATCATGTGGTCTCCAATCTGCTTGCTGACATGGCAATCAGTGCCCCCCCCCCCCTCCCCCCCATCATGTGGTCTCCAATCTCAGATTTGAAAGGCAGGTGTGAGGCTAGAGACAAATTTGTCCGTGAGCGTCACAGGCCTGCCGTCACTGGCTCAGGCCTGGACGGTGACTACGAGGTGAAAGCAGCCCTCTGAAAAGAGGGGACGAAAAGCTTAACAAGAGTGTACGGATTGTTTATTTTTCTCGGGTGAGCTTATGTGAAACAGTTTGTGGTTGAAGGCCTGAAAGTCATTCGGTTCGCCCCGTTTTTTACACTTCTAAATATTTTTAAAGAGCCAAACTCCAATATCCTGTTTATCTACCTCTATCAATGCCCACTCATTATTTCTCCTTGTCCTCAGCTGCTAAACGGCCTCCCCTCTATTCTTAACAAATAAACCAGCGGGCCTCTGTGTGATCTTCCCCAACAGCGTTTTATGCCTCACATTATGACACCTATAATCAGGCTGGCTGTTTGCGGTACTTTGTTCAGCACAAATTGCTGCACCGATGGTTGCGGCAGAGCACAGATGGGACGTGGACAGTTTTTCATCGGCTGTTCCGTACCACAGAGCCCAACACATCTGGTATGCAGCGAGAAGCATCTTTGCACTAATTTGTTTGTCACTATACATTGAAGGGACTATCTGTCATCCCGCCATGCTTTGCTTGCGGCGTGATGTTTGAAGAACATGGCTAGTCATAAGTTTCAGGGAGGCCTGGCCGGCCTGGCCACTTGGGAATCGCTGACACCAGCCAACTGGTTGTTGGGGGGGCGGGGGAGGAGGGGTGGTGGGGAGAAAACATGAAAATAAAGCTATGTAAGCCTGGAAGATGATCCATCCAATCAATTTTGTATCCAAAATACAAAAACTGTGTGAATTAAAAGAGTTACGCTCAATTTAAAGCGTAAACTGTATGTACGACCCTAAATATAAATATATACTAAACTGCTACGTAAGTGATGCTTTACTAAAATAAGTGTATTGTTCTTGTATTATTGCAGAGCTTTTTTTAACCTTTGTATTACATTGCTACATATTGGCAATATTCATCATGTTCACACTTAGTATTACTATGTACTACGAGCTGTATTTTGAAACAATGTGCAGTTTCTAATATTAAAACAAATATAGCTCTAAACCAGTATTTCACACCATGGCCTTCTATACACCTTGGTCAGTAATGGAATTCCAATTAGAGTAAAAGCTCACATAACACATAAGAAACAGCCACAGCTATTTGAAAAAAGGCTCAGTAAAATAAAGAAAACAATCAGAAAAAGACTTATTAGGAGCATAGTAAGCCTTTAAATCCAGTTATGATTGCCACTCGATCAGTACATGAATGCAGTATTGGGGCAAACGGTAATTGCTACACAACTGCAGCTTCATAAGCTAATCACATGCTTACGCATCGAGTCATACAAACAGAAATGTGAGCGGTCGCAGGTTTGTTCTGCCAAAAGCACAGATCTACCGAAGATGAGTTTATCCCCGTTTAAAACTTCACTGTTTCTTCAGATTCCGCACAGGTTCTTAGATTTCCATACAAAAAGCGGAATGAAAATATGAATGAAAAAGAAATAACATGATGAATGCAATCTGACAGCTCATAATATCCCCTTTCCCATTCTATGCTCCACATTCGGTGTGATTCTGAGTCAATTAAAGAACTGTTTGATGTTGACGCATCCAGACGTGGAAATTAAGCCTCAGTCTGGTTGGTCGTTAATTGGCTCCTGCAGGTCACATATCCAGGATGCACTGAATGATATGCCCACTTATACAGATTCATTTTGACCCAAAGTACAAAAAAACAGGGAAAAAAAGACAAGGGAAAATGGGGCTTTTGAGTGAAATGTAAATGCCTCCGTACTTGGAGTGAAATCTATATTTTAGAGAGAGAGAGAGAGAAAAACACTTTTATCTGACGACATGCACTTTCCTTGACTACTTAAGAATAACATAAATGTTGCAGGGGAGGGTGACGTTCTGGTAATACTGGCTGAAAAGGGGCCTGAAAAATTCCAGAGCACTCAATATCTTAGAAATATTAGTTTTACATTTATTTAAATGGAAAAAGGCAAAAGCTTCTGAGTCTTGCTTGTGTTGGTGCAGTCTCATTCTGTGTAACTGACAGATATTTTCCTATTTGCCCAAATCTATGTGGAGAAAGCTGAAAGCCCCATAAGTGGGTGGTGGGAAAAGGTCATTTCCTCAATCAGTGGAGTGAATTGGTGAATTCAGATTTTTGTATTCATTTATTTTTTAATCTGCACAGCAGGAGAGACTGTGTGCTTTGTAGGAAGGAAGGGAGCTCGTGGTGTCCCTGCACTGTTTTAAAATCCAGACCTAAGAATTAGGAAGAATAGTGTGGAGATATTTCAAAGACCTATATTATATGACTCACGCTGTTCCCTCAAGTGTTCTGGAGAAACTGTGGCATCATCACACTTTACATTACTTTACTTTAAATATACCTTGCGTGTTGCATTCAAGTGCCCATCACTGTACAGCTGGTTAAAAAATCAATTGTAGCGCTCACATGAAACAAAGGAACAGTGTATAGAGAAAGAGACAAGGTATATTTAGTCCTCAGACTGTCACCAATCTGTGAGAAGAGCACTGAATAATAGAGCAGCAGAATGTGTGCGGAGACTCAGTAAAAGGATTTCGCTGTACTCTTGTGATTTGGTGCCACTGAGTTGAAGGTATGTGTTGTGTCATTATGAAACCCAATCTATAACTCTCTTGTCCCCTCTTAAATGAAACCCCCAAAAAACTCCCTATCAACATTTTCAAATCCTAACTCTGTCACTCACTCACATTTTAGCAATGTAATCCTTTTGACCTATAAAATGAGAGGTCAAGACCTCGGCTTCTCCTTCTGTTTGTTATATACCAACAAGGTCTGTAGCAATTTACACCCATTCAACCATTATACAGTATATACAATGTATTCTCTGAGCCTATATATATATATATATATATTTGTAACCATTCAAATGTATTGACCAGCTTGCGTTAAGGTCACTTGCGTCGTACTATTATACTATTATACCAGAAGAATAATAAACAGAACCATAAAACTGTTTAATAATGCTGGAGTAAAGTCCGGTGGATATTGACCTGATGCCTTCATATTCAAATATTTGAGCCAAATATTACACAATCTGGGTCAAACTGTTGCTAATTTGGGTGATGTAGTTAGAAAAACAAAAAAACAAAAAAAAAGAAGGAAGTCGGCATTGCAATGGAAATCTTCTTTTAACTTTTTACTTTGTCTTAATTATGCTGTATAGAAACTATACTAACATGATCAAATCCATCCAAAACCTGAATATTATTTCAAGATATTTGTCCAAACCCAGAATTATACACACACACTCTAACCAGTGTCTTGTTACAGCAGTGACCCAACAATGGCACCTGGAACCACTACGGGCGAGAAAGTTGTCTGGTGCCTCTTTAACCAGCTACCAAAAAAGAATATGTCATCAAATATTTCTTGAGGGGATATTTAGGGGACACATATGAAAACGCTATGAGTTGGTAGCTTGCAGGGAAGGAATAAAGGGCAAACGGATCCAAATTCAGCTGCATCAATAGACCCCATCACCAACGAGCAGCAATCACGGCATATTTAAACTCTGGATAAAAAAACAAGTTATGGAGCCAAACATAGCGAGGAAACAAGGCTAACTGCTCTACCGAGGGGGCACGGTGAGATCCTCTCCGAAAAACCACTTCGCATGCTCCCTTTCATTCACGCAATCCTCATGCCTCCCCGTCGCCTTCTGCGAGCCTCGGATCCAAAAAGCCGGGACTGTCTCCCCACCTCAGTAAGGGCATGTGAATGACTCATGGGGTAATCGTGTCGAAGAGCGAGGTCATTATCGGCGCACGGAGGTTTGAATTGGCGCACCGGAGGCTTCATTTGTGCTGCATTCACCATTCCTTTTGACTTTGAAGTGTGCGGCACACCTGACTCGTGGCGGGGAGGCTGGTGCGCCGGCTCATTTACCTGCTTTGACTTTTCTCTGAGCTGAATCAGGCTGATCTATTTCGAGACGGGCCTCTACAACTTTCGCTCTTCCGAAACGACGGGGAGCAGCTTGGGAATCTGCAATGCAAAGTAATGTTCAGGTGGGGTTTTTTTGTGTGCACATTTCCTGTCCACTTTGTTTTTCCAGTGAAGATAAGGAAAGAGAAATGGGGTTTTTTTTGTGGGGGCATTCTTTGTGCAGTAGAAGTTAGCATCGGAGTGTTGGTGAGACAGATAGGGGCAGCGTATCTTTCCATAATTCATAAAAGCTACAACATTCCAAGATTTTGTATTATAATTTCTGATGTTAACTGCTGTTACAGTTGAATTCTAAGTTCTACATCTACTCTCACACCAAGCCCAGCAGCTAAAGAGCCAGATATTTCCCTGAGGAGCTGGTGGAGGCCAAAACAGACCTAAAACAGGATGTGATCGGAATCGTAAATTCAACGGATCATGTCGACAGTAGAAGCTTGTGGTATTTTTTTTTAATCTTGTTAACAGTCACTGATTTTCTAAATAAGCCTGTTCAGTGACTTTAAATCTGGAGTCCGTTGTAAACAGCACTGTTTTTTGTCTTATTTCTGGTTTGTTTTCCAGTATATTCTCGGTTGACCTCCGCCCACGCTCCGTGTAGCTGTCGTTTACTTCTCTGGTTGTTTCTCATTATTTGAGCACAGAATCTAAAGTGAAACCGCACGAAACCAAGCGCGGTTGCTAAGAGACTAGTGACTCAACTCCCAAGCCTCTAAAAAAAAACACCGCACCACAATATTTCTCATATTATTTTTCAAAAGAGAATTTATTTATTTTTTGTTGATGTGAGAAGTTGACAAACTCAGTATACGTCTATTCTGAGTCACTCTGGTTCCCTTTCCTTGATCTCAGTTGGATATTATCTATTTCGAGGGTGACACCGCACGTGCTTGTTTGTGAACTACAAGGAGGAGAATGTCGTGACACCCTCCCAAGTGTAACCAGGTAAAGAGGAAGAAAAACTTTGTGAAAGATAGGAAAACACCTCACAGGGTGTGTGTTTTTTCTTCCACAGAGTAAATAATGGGATGAGAGATATTATCCGCTGACTGTGTAGGCAAAGGATTCTGCTTCTGGTGCGTGACCCAAACAGACGAGCCCACGAAATGGAACACCAGCTTAGTATTGCTCTAGTAGACTCTAAAGGGGGAAACAAATAGAGTTTGGCATAGCTGTGTATGATACAGTGTGTCCTAAATGTTCTGTGACAGTTATACAAGCCTTCGACTGTTTAGATTCAAACACCGCTAGGAGCTGGAGCCGGAGCGGCACACTAAGTGTTTTGAGGCATAAAAAAAAAAAGTGCATACAATCCCGCTATTTCAATCTGAGCTATATTACTTACTTATTATCCTCCTCCTAAACAGAAATCGTCCAATTGCGGCTTAGCTACTCAGCAGTAACTAGGCAACACAGGCCCGTCATGCATTGGACAGCTCCACATGCCAAGGATGCACACAGGTGCAAAGGGTACGAAAAAATAGAAGACATGTTGCTAGTCCTTTTGAGCAAATGGAGCAAAAACTGGCTGAGCTGTGACGAGCGAGCGGAGGGCAGAGGAGGTTAAGGTTAAGCTGGAACATCATTCAGACGGAGAATTTAACGAGGAGCCGGGTTCCCGCCGTGGAGCTGCTAGAAACAGGTAAAAAAAAAAAAAAAAAGTGGAGTTGGCTCAAAGACGAGTCGCAGAGCGGTTACTGATAAAGTACAAGACACTGAAGAAAAAAACAAAAAAAGGCCCACAAGAACTGGCCCTCGATAAGCACAAGCGTTTTCCCTCCCCTGCTCAACGGGGCGACGTTTGGTTTTCTGGTAAAAAAAAAAAATTCTGCACTCACAAAGTGAACGCTTTGCAAAAATCACAAAGGATATAATCTCCTACGGCAACTGCTGCGGCGGACGGTGACCGGTCGCGGAAAACGCAAAGCAAACAGTCTCGTTTTTTTTCCCCCCTCCCCATCGCTCCACATAGACTGTTAGCATTAGCGCTGAGGGAGAGGTCGTGTCGCGTTAACAGAAGTGGATGATAGCGGTTCTAATAATGAGCACCGGGCATAATGTCGCCATCAAGTGTGACGGTTGGGACCAGTGTCCTTGTAATGACTACCTCTGGCCCGTGCTATTGTCTCTGCCTGTCTATTAGTGGTCTCCCTCTGCCTGCCTCCACCCTGCGCACAGGCTTCCATAAGCCTCTGCACCTGGCCGCCTGTCGCCCCTGCCTGTCAGAGCCACTATCTACCTATCAATCTGTGAGTGTGTCCGCCTGTGTGTGGCGATAAGGAGCCGTGGGTGTCTGTAGCCCTGACACCGGCTGATTTATGCCGGCCTCTTTTCCCTTCAGGGGGGCGATTTGTGAGAAAATCCCCCACGACTCATGCTGACTCTGTGTGTGTGAGTGTGTGTGTATCTGTTTGTCTGGCTGTTTGCATGTGGGTGTGTGTGTGTGTGTGTGTGTGTGTGTGTGTGTGTGTGTGTGCGGGCGCGCGCGGGCGGGCGTGCGCTCTGCCAGTATCGTCCGTCAAAGCGAAAAATGACAGAGCGCTGCAACTCCTCTGTTGCCATATTTCAACTCCTGTACATCACTCAGACTTGATTTAATATTCGAATTGCTCGTTAATTCACAACAGGAAAGAAAAGTTGTTTTGTACGCGAAAGAAAAAGTCAGAGTCTCCTCCACTCACCCGACCAGTGAAATCAATATGCAGTAAAAACCTCAATAAGTCAATACACAATGTATTGCACAATGTATAGCTCGAACTTAAAAGATGATGGCTTTGTCAAACAAAAGAAGGCTAAGCTTTGGGGTTTAAAAATGCACGTGAGAAGCAGCTAGAAATATGTTTCTCATGGTGTGGGAGTGTGTCTTTCACTTTTCATGTCATTCAATCAATTTAGGTTCTTCTGGTCAGGCTTTATTCATTTGGAACAAATAAAAGCCTATGAAAGACAACGCCCAAATTTAAACGCATAAGCACCTAAAAATAACGGCCTGCAAACCAGTCCGTGGATTTGACAAATTGTCACCATGCCATCCGTAACTCCGTTAATTGCGATGACTGCCACAACAAAACTCTACCCGTGCACATCGTCTATTTGTGCTAAAAAGAAACACTGTGTAGAAATGCAGGAATGCGGAGGGGGGTCTTTACTCGTTGCTGCAGTGTAAAAGTTCAATAAAATAAAAATGCTTCAACTACTGTATCAGCGGAGCTTGACCTCGAAACTGGAAAAAAAAAAGAATGATCGAAGCATTACATTCCATTACCAGACCGTCCCCTTTCTGAAAGCAAAACATGACGCCCAGATAAAGGCCATCTTGCAATTATATGCTGGTTTGATAGGAGCTTGCGTGTCCTCTGCTTTTTCAAACTCAAGACATAGCGGCACCGACATTTCCAATGTTTGCTGAAGTTTAACTCATCTGCATCAAGGGGCTGTGCAATGCAGTTTTTTTCTATAAGGATTGCAAAGCCCCTGTGAGATCAATTTCTGACGGGATTTTTGGCTTTATAAAAGAACATGACTCGACTAGGACCGTACCACGGGTACGCCCGTTTACTCCCCCACTGCAGACTTGGTGGCGCGCGCACTCAAGCCAGGCTCAGCGTTGTCACGGCAATGGTCCTGCTAATCACACACCCTTCAGCGGCATGTCTGGTCAGCTCGCCATTCACACAAATGCACCCTCAAACATCCCCAACCGCACCCTGACACCAAATGGAACTCTGACCGAACGTGTTAGGGTCACTGGGAAGAATCCTTGGACTGCCTGATGTTAACCCTGCTCCGTATCCACCTGCCGTTTAACACGAGGTGCCTGTGGTTTAAATGGTTCTGCGCCCACCTGACGAAAGCCCCTCTCGGGGGTTTCGGGCTTCAGGATTGAGTCGGATCAAGCGCGCTAATGGGGAAGTGAGGAGCAGACTCCAGCTGTAAGGAATACACAGAGCCACTGGCTGGCGTTCAGAGTGACTCAGTGGTATTATCCCTCCTTCATCTGTTTTTTTTTTTTTTTAAAGTTTCGTCGACAAGCAACTTTAAAAGTTTCGTCGACAAGCAACTGACTGGAATGACAGCGGAGGCAAGAAAAAGCAACGCATCCCTGTACTATATTGGCTTCAGTGCAACTCTGCTGATAGGATGTATATTCCACACACCCAGAGCCTGTTTGCCGAGATAATTAAATTCTCAAAGGATGCGAGGAGACGCAACACGTGAATTAATTTGCGCCGCAGCAACAGACAGGATTTATGCCGCTTTGGCGGGAGCATTTACTTCCAGAACAAATAAATGGGATGTTTTAGAAATTAATTACTGTTCCAGTGCACCATTAAAGAGTATCAGTTATCAGATGACTTGAAATACACACTTGGCTCCTTTGATGTGTTAATGACGACGAAGTAAATGATCCTCCCAACCACGGAGGAGGTGGGAAGAGGCCGGAACAGGGAGGAAAAAAAGAGGAGGGACCAGAAAGCATGAATGAGCAAAAAGGAACTGAAGAAAAAAAAAAGAAAGATAAGTAAAAGAATAAATTGCATAAAGTAACTCGTGAAATAAAACCTATTTTACGACACACCCATTAATATGAAGGTTATGGCCTTCATGGATCAGACAGGAACACATTTCTGCTCCTGTTTTTATTCCCTATTCACCATCCCTGAGCAGGTTTCAAGTGCAGGTTCACATTCTGCCTCGGGGTCGCCCTGTTCTAGTCTGAAAAATACAAGCTTCATTCACTTCCAATGAAGCGGCGTGTCCGTGAATGTGGGCCAGCGTTACAGCAGATATGAGCGATTGTGTTTCACTCCGTCCTCCGTTGTAATGCAGGGCTGGATTTAATAGGCTGATTGTTAATCCATGTCGAGAAAGGCAGAAAAAAGGCCCATTTGACATGGGCTAACTTCCCTTCTGTAATTAGAAAACCTCATTAAGTTCATTTAGTCATCGCTTGTGTTGGGGGATTTGTTTAACATGCACCGCCACCAGGCTCAGGCCGCCGCCGCTTGCCGAATGTGAGTTAACTGCAGCAGCTTCCAGAGGATGAAGCACGGCGTGGGGAGTCTATGACAAGCAGGAAAACGCACGGAAGAATAATTGAATAACTTAAGGTAGGTTAAATAAGGCAAAATGATTTTAACAACAACTCCTCAGCAGAGGGAGAAAGTACCGCGGCAGCGCCATCATTTCAACGACACGAGGGTGACACATTTCTGAAAGGCCCTTTGTCTTTCCCATTTATCGGAGGCCTTGAGCGCACAGAGGAGGGAATACCTCGTGCGGCCTTGGGCAGTGACACGGTAACAGATGACGAAACACAGCCGCCAGAGGCCCTCAGTTTTTTTGTTTTGTTTTTGGTGTGTGCTCCCGGACCCAATTTGGGTGTGGGTGAGAGCAGCGATTCATCATTGGCTGGAATACTTAGTGGGCTGAGAGCAGAAGGCTATTCATCTCTGTCGCTGACGCACCGCGGCGGCCAGAAAGACGCCGTGATGCCAGCACGTCCCAGAAACACACTCACATGACTCAGTCACAGATGTGTCACGAAATGTGCAGGGGTCAGCTGGGAGCACTATCTGAAAGCTATTACTATACTATGACAATCAAAATGAGAAGATTTGACTTGTCCCACTGCTATAATAATAACAACAATAACAATAACAATAATAACAATAATAATAATAATAATAATAATAATAATAATAATAATAATAATAAAATAATAATAATAATAATAATAATAATAATAATAATAATAAATTTACAAAAATGTGGCACCATTGCATTAAGATGGTAAGGGAAGAAAAGGACACTATGGTTGTGGACATCAACACACAGCATAGATACACACTTCTAGACCTCTGAATGGAACACCACGGTGTGCCAATGACACAGAGTGGCCACTCCTAACTAACCTTACCGGTTAAAAAAAAAAAAAGGAGAACATGCACATACTGAAACTGTGTGCTGCCTTTACGACACACTTCTGCAGGATCAAGCTCGTCCAGGATACACTGCATTTAACGGATGACGGGGCCTCAGTTTGCTTTCGGGGCAATAATAATATGAATTGAATACGTACAGGGGGAAATAGAGCGGTAGTTTAAACTGATAAACGGGGCATGCTGAGGTAAAGTGGAACACCTTTCTATATCACGTTGGCACTTGGCACCTGGTGACACACTGAGAAAAAAAAAAGCTAGCACACATATTTTTTTGCGTCCCGCCAATGGAAATAAAGTGCGTGAGCCTCAGTGCACAAAGTGGTACGAAAGCACGAAAGCATTTTTACTTTGCCATCACCACCACACACACAGGCACGCACGCACGACAACGGAGCTGTCCACACTGTCATTTGTACACCGCACTGTGAACTGTGCACTCCATAAGCTGCACGGTAGTTCAGGGAAATGGACTTCAGAGTCCTGCCCTGCCATTTGAAATGCCACGGCTGAATTATCAGCTATCACCGAAGGAGGGAGAAACACAGAGAGCCGACACAGACGCAGCGCGAGCAGATCCCCATCTCGAGTCCGCTTATTCTTGTGAGTGGCATCAAAAGGAAAAGTAATTAAGTCGTCTGAGGATGTTATTGGAAACGAGAATTCTATCAGTGAGGCTGTGGGCTTGTGATGCCTGCAGCTTATCCAGTCCGTGTGTGCGTGTGTGTGCGTGTGTGTCTGTGTGTGTATTCCTGCGACTGACGCACCACTGTGTAGTAGAAGATGAGACCTCTGTTGTGCGTTTGTAACAGGCGCAGCCAGCCGCTCCTCATTAACCTTTTGGGAGATAAGCCTGTTTTAAGTCCGTGTTTGAACAGCCTGTGTGAAGTATCTCCCCCTGATACGTCGGCTGGCCAGCCACCCAAACCGTTCCTTCCTCCCCACTCCTCGCATTCAATATTCCTCTTCCCTCACCTCCTCCAGATTAGCAGAATGAAATTTCAATTTTAATCACAGGCCCGCAAATCTCCATAAATCTAGCACCTGAGCCACCCTTAATCATGGAACAAGCATTGTGGGGCGGCGCGCCGCCGCAGTCCGCTAACAAGGTTAAAAGGTGCAAAGTGTGTGTAATGGGAGGCAGAGGAACTCACTGAGCAATTGTTAACGACATGTTAGCTACTCCACTGCTTTGTCCCTTGCCGTGTTCTCTCCCCATTCCCCCCCCCCCAACTATTGAAAATACATGGAGCACCTTGTTAGAGTCGCCAGACTAGAAGTAACGTCATTTAGTTAAGTGGAGAATGTGGAGGTGCCAGATGTGCGTGTTGCAGTGGATGGTGTCGGGCGGCGGCGGCGGTGATGGAGCAGGCAGGCAGGCAGGCAGGCAGAGACGAAGCTGTTGCATTATCTGCTGCTCGCTGGAGTGCTGTAGACAGGATCTGATAATTGGCAAAGAAGTGCAGTTGCTTTTCTGGAGGGACTTTGCTTTGCTTTTGTCCCTTTTTTTTTTTTTTTTTTGGTCAATATCCAAAAGGTGCCTCTGAGACACCAGAAACTTCATCAAGAAGCAATCTTAAAAACAAACGTTTGAGGCTTTACTGTAAATGCTTTGCCTGTCTGTAAACAATACTGCCTTCCAGCATCCTTAATATATCATCATAAACAAATACATACATGTATAAAAATGTCCAAAACTTCCTTTTTTACATTACATACATGGATTCACAAATTGTAAAATGACCATTGAATGTAAATACTTTTAATCATCTCTTATTGGAGCTTTGTTAGTAGTAGAGTCCAGGTCTGATATCAAAATTGCCGACCTAAACATGAAGGAGCCTTCGGACATTCTATTTGAGGTTACATCCGAATGGAGCCCTCCCGTTTGTCCACATCAATCTACGACGCAGCTGTATTTAAATGTATGCATTTATCTAAAAAGCACACATTTTTGTGTCAGTATGAGGCTTTCGGCAGCATTTTGAGCTATTTCACCAGACAACGTATCAGTATGAATACATTTGTCCCGAATACCAGGACGTGACCTCCAGATTTTCGATTTAAGACTCCTGACTTTTGTTATACAAGGTGATCTGATATGTTCCAGACTATCGAGGGAATAATCACTGACTCTGCGCTGCCGCAAAGCGGGACGGGGACACCGGAGAATCTCACATCGTCTTTGTGTCACAATTTGTAAGCCGCGGGCCGCGATTTAAAGCGGGACATTGTGATGCAGTCCATAATACAATTATGCGTGAGAGGACTTGCGGGACCATGTAGGAATTGCGAGACGGCTTCTGTGACAGGATTTCATGAGTGCGAAAAAGCGACTTTAATTAAGCAGTGGTGCATAATGGGAGTCTTTGGGTTTTTCCGCTGTGTGTGAAATGATATGCCAATTAGATAATCATCTGTGAAAAGGTTGGACACGAAAGGCGAATCCCGCGACAACAGTACGGCTACAAAAGAAAATGCAGCATCCAAAGAAATGCGTGTCACTTATTCTGGTCAAACTCTGTGTGATTACCATATTATCATTACACCAAAAAACACCCCCGTGCGCCCCCCCAACAAGGGCCGCGAATACAGACACAGACGCTAAATCTGCTCTCTGCTTGCTCGATTTCTAATATAACTATGCTCACAATAAAAGAAAGGGGAAACAGTCAGAAACGGGACAATTTACATAAGTCCCGCACTGACAGCTGGCCGGCTAATACTGCATAGCCGCCTTGTTTTGTTTACACATTGGCTTGATTTTGATCACTGGTCTGCACAGCCTTCCAGATGTCTCGCCCACATGCGAGTCTGCCATTTTTTTTTATTTTTTTTTTCCCCAAATGCGGGGACCGCGGTCAACAGACGAGCCTCCCTCCGCAATCCGGGTTCTCAATGAATCCCTGTCTGTCAAGAATGCCGCTCAACTTTAACTGAATCTGTTTTTCGTTTTTTTTGTGTGTGTGTGTGTGTGTTTTGAGGACACGTTTAAATCCATTCGGCACCTATGCATGGAGAATAATCAATATGGTTCCGGCCGCGTGTGTGAGCTGTCAGATAGCAGCTGCTCTCTCCCTCCTGCCCTCTGCCACTGATTTAACACGTGGCTAACCTTTTGGAGATAGCGCCCCTGTTTACTGTCCTGCTCTGCGCCGATAACATCCCAAATCATTAACCCGAAGCCTGTGTCACTCAGAGCTCTTAGGAACACACACGCAGAGCCACAAACCTGCCACTGCACACTTGTTTAAGGGCGAAAGGTGACGGTGGTTATTTTTATCTTCCTTCGCCGGTCATTAGAGTAGAATAAAGCTGGCATCGCATCAGGATTTTTAGGGTTGATGGAGCATTTTTCCGATTTTATGCCACCACACTGCTGAAGCATATGCATATTTATATTCTGTGGACATACCGAGTTAAACTGCGGAAATGTTCAGGGATTGAATATTGCATTTTTTTTCCGCACATGAACCGCAGGGCATGCAAACTGCACAAACCTCGCTGAGTTGTGCGCTGTGCACAAATACATGGTTGGTTTAGTTGTGTTTCACAGTTTCCTATACCAGGTAACCTTCTTCAAGTGAATTATGAACTATCAGCTTGCTTGTTGTGGGGCGAAGCTCTATTGGAGCTACATACGTCGATAACGCACAGGGACTCTTGCCTCGCTGCTTCCTAACAACCTTAAATGAATGGTCCACTTAGAATTAACGACTTCCTCTCCGTGGACAAACCTGATTACGCTATGTTACCGACCAATCGCCAGCGAGAGCAGGGCCAACATTTAAGTAGAGCCACGATTGGTTCCGCCACCATTTGAGACCTTTATTGATGGTTCCACACACACATGCGCAGAGAGAGAGAGAAAGACTCACAAGTGGGTGCACACACACACACACACACACACACACACACACACACACACACACACACACACACACGTACACACACCTTGAAATCAACACCTTCCCTCTGTTTCACAGTCAAGCAGGGGCGGCAAATCGCACGGCTCCCCAGACAATATTATCTCATATGCACAGACAAATTACCTCTTTGTTTTAAGGACATGCGTATTTCTCAAAATGAAAAACACACACACACGCACACACACATTATGAAAATCCCCCATAAATAGGAAAAAGAAAGCACTCAAAGGGAAGCTAAAGTGGCACTTATGGATACTGTTCGCGTTTTGCTTGACTAAAAGAAATTCTCTTATTAAAGAGCTCTCTCTCTCCCAACCTCTACCTCCCTCCCTCCCTCCCTCTCTCCGGCTCAGCACAGAACAGATCAAATGAAGGTTACGCTGTCCTCTCTCATGGCCTACATCCTGATGCCAGAGCTAATTGCATAATTTGTTTCAGAATTAACAGCTAATAGCAGTCTCTACCGGGCTCCAGCCAGACCCCCCCCCCTCCTCTATATATCAAACCACTTTTTTTTTTCCCAATCTGCCATCCCATCATGCCTGCAATTGCAGATGCTTTTGACAATAAAGCAAAAATGAAACTGGAGTAAATTAGATTCATAGCAAAGAAGGCCGCGTGGTGATGAATTACAGGCTAATTCTTCCACTTGGCCCCTTGCTTATTGAATCTTAACAGCATTGCCAAAAATCTACAGTGGATAATTCGCATTGTATTGACTGTTGGCAAAGGCAGACCGAAAAGAGAGAAGGGTCTATAATGGAAAAACCCCTGCTCATTTTCAAAAGATCCATGAGCTAGATTTGCGCTGTCAAACGCACGGGCGCAATCAGGTCTTCTCTGCGCGAGGATTGGTGGCGTGCTCATTCTGATCCGCATGTGTTTTTCCACAGCGGGATTGGCATGAAACGCGCCGGCCGCCATGCATGTGCAGGGGAGTTCAGGCTGCTAACAGACGACAGTGGGAAGCAAGACGCTGAGAAAGACAGATGAGCTGCTCAGAAGGTGGCCAGTATAAGTCAGCGCCCCCCTCGCAGCAGGCAATAACCTTCTCTCTTCTCCGTGTAATAACCAGGCTGAATTTCAAAACCAAACAAACAGTGTGTGTGTGTGTGTGTGGGGGGGGGGGGGGGGTGGACGAGGGGGAGTGAGAGAGAGAGAGAGGAACTGCAAAACAAAGACTCATTCAATCAATACTGTGATCCAGCTGTCAATCATCAGCTATATTAACCTGCAGTTGGAGGGGTGCTAATGATCTGTCTAGCAGCCAGTGCGACCGCGTTATGGCCACCAGGAGGTGAAACAAAATGTATGGAATGCGTTTTGATCAGACCAAATAAAATCAAATAAAAAAGAAATCACCGATAAGTTGTTCGGAACCAATAAATCAGCAGACAGTGTTAGACCCCCCCGTCTTCACAGCCCCTGCATTTTATATTAAACGCACCAACAGGCACGTCACTGAAAATCGCTACGACACCATGACAGTTTTCAAATAAAAGGTCACTTTAACCTGGAAAAAAACGGTGACACCATGGCAGGTAGCGAATGAATGTACCCGCCTGCGACAACCCACATTAGATTGCTGAGTCAAAAGGGTCGCTGTGGGGAAAATGTTAATATTTTCTCCAAATCACATGACTTGACCCAGGCAGCCAATGATCTGTATCTGGCTGCCGCTCGTTCCTGGTGTAATACGGCTTGCAAACAGAGCCCCAGGCACAAAAATCTTAATTAAGGTCCTTCCCAATGTGCAACCTTCAGACGACGGTGCCGAAACAAAGGTGGGAAAAATAATTGAAAAGAAGCGTTTCTTTTTTTTTTCCCTCTTCTTCCTTAACATTCAGGAACATAACAGCCACTCGCCGAAAAACTCCTCAAACCTTTGCTGCATCTGGAATTTGACCGCGACCTCGGGTTGACTTTTCTATTGTGGAGGAAAATGACGTTGCAGCGCACAGTCCTGCTTTTGAAAATCAAAAATTGACATCTTTGCCGTGCAGGCACGCGGGGAAGAACAGAACGAGGAAGGAGTTTTATATTCACCCAAGCAGTCTGACTTTTTTTTTTTTTTCTTTTTAAGGACTATAGTTGCATGGTTAATCTGCCTCTCTTTACCTGAATCTTCTCGTCTTTCACATCAAACCAGCCGATGCATCCAGGATCCGTATATAAAAGAGAAGGTGTTGAGACCTGGTTTATATATCGTATAGCGAGATTTACTGTTGCTGCAATTTCCGATTTTTTGCCATCTGGCTGGTGCACGAGGAGAAAGTGGAGACATGCTGTCCGTCAATATAAACTGTTATTGGTCCAGCATGCACAGGGACACACAGACACAATTAGAGTCATTATTCCATAAAAAAAGAAAAACATCCCACTGCTCCTCTACTCTACCGATATTGCACAACCGTTCTTAGCCACCCAGTAACAGTCTGAACTGTCTGACCCTATAACTGGAGTTTATTCCTGCAGTTTCGGCACGAAACCATCCCCTGCTTCATAAAATCTGGGGCGCTGAGCAGATCACCGGAGCTAACAGCTACAGCTGCTCTCGGAAGCTGACAGGCAAGTTTGCTTATCGGGATAATGAACGTTTTAAACTCATTACATTTTGTAATTCGTGCAGCTTTTTTGGATTTTAGGGCCCCGTGTCTGTTCACACGCCTCGCCGTTGGTGTCGCTGAGACACCCGTCTATAAAATCGGAAAAATATGAGCAATGACCCAGCCCGTGAGGTAGGGGCAAGGCATTTGACATTTGCATGCTTTAACAGGAGTCAATGGGGTGCAGCCCTGTAACAGTAGGAAGGCTGTCACACGCTCACTATAGTTGCAATGTCGTCTACGGCACGTTACGAGGAAATGCTACGATTGCAACCCATCGACAGCGGATGTAATGTGTGCTGGCCACTGTTATAGGATGTGTGTATTTCTGCTTGTGTGTGTGTGAATGAGTGTGTGCCATAATTCTTTCACTTCCGCAGCCCCCCCCCAGCCCCCCTCTGTATACCCCCCACCCCCTACACCCGCAGTCAGAGTAATATCAGCAGCACCAGATACAGCATGTGACCCAGCTTTACTCTTCTCAGCTAAACCCCTCTCTCTCTCTCCCTCTCTGTGTGTCTGCGTGTCTGTATCTCTCTCTCTGTCTCTCTCTCTCTCGCTCTCTCTCATACACACACAAAAGTGAAAAAAGCACATACACTGAATGGAGAGAGCTAATAACAGTCTTACCTGCTTCACCGAGTCAGCAGAGTAAAACAGGAGGGGAACAAAAGAAGTCGATATGAATGGCCGCGTGGTAAAAAAAAAAGAAAAAGAAAGAGCCTCATGAAACTATTGTCATCGATTATGAACGTTTTAACAGGTTCAAAGTCTAGGGTCTGAACAGGCTCCAAGTCCATGACAACGGCAATAAATGTATTTCAGCATGTACACAACAATACATTTAGGCTTACAAACATAATCATGTCTAATTATCCAATACTCACTTGACATCTAATTAGCCGTTATCTTGCATTGTTCATGCCACTGTGTCTGAAATTAAGAGTATATTTGCAACAAACCCTGCAGGAGAAGACTTTTAATCTGGTTTATTTCTTTTTAGGTTCATTAATGAGGATGGTAAAAAAAAAAAAAAGGGTTTTTATCCGTCCCTGATTTCTTGTCAAACGTGTGATATAATAACCTCTGTTTGCCATCACCAATGGGTTAGGTGAAGTTATGGTGAGTGTGATTTACGCCGATCACAATTACAGGACACTCACGATATTATACTGTTGTATACGAGTACAATTCAGCACATGAGCAACACACTATGGCTTCACCCAACGCACACGCACACGCAGACACATTTTCCAAAACAAATATTTGTTCCTTGAAAGAGCTCACATTAGAAACAGGGAAAAGCCAGGAAAGACGTCAGGAGACCGGAGGCATGCTGATTGGCTTTCCCCGGCGAGAAAAACTGAGAGATCTCAATCAAGATTTCTGACAGTCTATTAGGATTGGCATAGGTTATCATTACCTTGTGTGTCGGCATCCTAATGCGTGTTTTTCTTATCGACGTTTAGCACATTGATAACACCAGAGGAATGGCAAAATGTCATTGGCTGGCCAAAGGCAGGCCTGTACATCTCCAGGCAAACAACGACACTGCCTTTGAAATAATGGGGTTTATCTTGCGGGGACATATTTTCAGAGTTTCAACTCAGGTGAAGACTGAGGTAATTGCACTATTTTGTTCAAATATTTTCTCGTAAAAGTGCATGTATGTGGACTCATAAGTCCCTGCGATTATGATTTCTAGCCATTCGCCCGTGTTTCACCGCCGCTCAGAACTCAATGCAAAATCACACCAGTCCCATTCATGCAATGGAAGCAAAACAACCACCATAAATGTCATATATGAGAACAGATATATATATATATATATATATATATATATGTATGTATATATCTTTACACAGTGTGTCTGCCAAGGCTCACAGCCGGATTCACTTGGCATTAAACACTGGCAGTAGGTATTCAAGGAACACGAGCAAACAGACAGAGGGATGCAAGGATACGAGACTCCGAGACAGTGCAAAGGCGTGCACCTACGGATATGCAAATATAGGTGAAAAGGAAGATGGGAGTGACTGACGCGGAGACAAAGCGAGAGCGGGCATGAACACGCCGCAAGACACCGGGGAGGCTCAGCAGGTGTTACGGCTGAGGCCACACACGCATGGCAGTGGGTGGGAAGGTCTCTGAACATCCTGTACAGTATTCAACATCGTGGACACGATGACACAAAAAACGTTTGTATACTTTTTGGTTGTGGTTTTTTAGCATCAGCCAAAGTTTTGCCTCCATACGTGGTGACTAAAGTCCCGGTGGCATCCGTGAGGATCAGGTTTTCCGCATCACGATAATATCACTGTACGCTACCACCCCGGTTGAATTCCTCAACATCATCAGCCCTCATGCTGCACATGACTCCTGTCCCCATTCCAGTGACGTAGCCCTCTGCTTAACTCCTCTAAACTCAATCTGATGCTCCAGGAGTAAGGGCTGAGAACCAGATACATAGAGCAGTGCTGTACAGATGCGGCACGTTACTCCGGTTCCAAAAATTGACCGATGGCAACGCTGTGCGCGCAAAATGGACTCAGAGGCAAAATCCTCCACCATTCAATCATGGCGCTAATGACGATGTTTGTTTGTTTGTTTTTTAAAGATGCAGGCAAGCTCAGGGGAAAGAGCTTTTTGTCCGTGTGATTCCATTATTTTTTTTTCTTTTTCATCACTCGCTGTCGATTTTTCCCGTCACCACCTGCCACATGTTGCTCCGCAGACAATCGAGACAGAGAGAGACGTCAGAGAAACGCAGAGGAGACACAGACGGCGGCACGAGCGAAGGCAGAGAGGCTGCGAGTCAGACCGTTGGAGGAGGGGGAGGAGTGGAGGGATAATATGCATGCAAAGAGAGCAAAACACATGTGCAGTTGTGAGAGTTGCGCTGGCAGTCATCCATCCGCCACAGTAAGCCTGACACTAACACGCGTGTCAAGCAATTAAGTACCAGCTGCGATGGAAGAGCCATAAATCATCAGCAGACGTCTAAAAGCCTCCGCTACTTCATTATGCGTTTGTAAATATTGATTTGGATTTACAAGGCAGACCACAAAAGGGTCAGGGGTGGAAAAACACAATATTTACCGTGTCTGAATTCATACAGCCCGCATGAGGGAAAAACACTGGTGGGTAGTATGGGTAGGATGCGCTGGCATCAGTTAGAGCATTTTAAACTTTTCAGAAAATTGCTTCTCCTGCTCTGACTGTTTGCAGAACAAGCTAGCTACACTATACGGTGCGTGTGGCTCTGATGATGAATAACCAGTGAGCCATGAGTGAATACATTTTTATTATTACATTTTTTTTTTTTTTTCCCAGACCGATATCGGGATCCGCCCTGGACACTCGGGGATGCTGATTGGTACATTCCTGGTTGATCCAGGCTGACCGAGAGACAGCTCGGTCCTAACCTAACACGCAAAACACATTGACGTTCAATTCCGCTTTCAAAACAAAAGAGCTTAGAATTAGTTCCAATAGGTCTTATCGTTCCCTTGGAAGAGGGCTGATTAATGTCACTGGCTTGTCACTCTGTAGCTATACTGCCCCCGGCCCCCCGACTCCTTTGAACTGTGGCGAGTTGTGTGTGTTGGCCATGTTTGGCCCCTTGATACAGTACACAGAGTGGACACCTGCTGCCATTGTTTGTATTTCAAGTGCTTATCGGTCGATTCGTCATCCAACTCGAGATCTGAGGGAAATATGTTGGAGGAGGCCTCATCTGCCTGGTTGCAGCGTCCCGCCCGCGCCGGAGAGACCCGGCTTTTTCGCGATACTGTGTGGCCAGGGATGAGATCCGACCCATTTGTATGTTGCTGCGCGCACCGCAGTCGGAGGAAGGGCCATTCTTCCGCCATCTGCTCCACACAGAGCCACAGTCGCCCATTGCCCCCATTGATTTTTTTTTTTTTTCCACTGGCTAGAGGTGCAACCGCGGAGCCAGTGGAAACACAAGGACGGGCATTCAGGTCCTGCCAGCTTCAACTCAAAGCTCGGGGCCGCGAGTGCACAAATTGTACAATTTAAGGAGCCAACAAACTGCAGAGATGACGGCGAAAACAAACAAAGCAATAACGAGCTGTTCGGGGTGCGCGATAAATACTAATACATCCGTTTGTCATTTTGCTGAACTTTTTGCCATGATAGAAAGAAGTAAAACTAGACCCAACTGACTAATTAGAAATAGGTTACACGGTTAAATCTGGATGTGTCACAGTTTTTTTTTTAAACCCCTGCATTCACTGGCAAGAGCACGCAATCCAGTGACGGCCTAATTAAATCCGGGTGTGTCTGCACACAGCCAATGAACCTTGATGCGTGACGCTATCTCATTAAATAACGGCTGGGCCGATGGACGGACGGACGGGCGGACGGGCGGACGGAAGGACATATGGAAACGAGGAAAGTTTGGAGACAGGGGAGCTCTCAGTCGCCGTCAAAACAATCCGCGAGACGAACGCGAAAGAGAAAGCACGCCGACACAGTCGGCCTGGCAAACAGCTGGGTAGTGACAGAAGTGTCAACCTGCACACCGTCGTCCCTCTTCATTGGCCACTTCATGCATGACGGTGGTGATGCTGCTAGGTTTGGGGCGCTCGCAAACAAACAAGCAGGGCGAAGTTGTTCCCGTCAGCGGTGCCGAGGGCGGCGTGCGCGCCAGACTGGTGAAGAGACAACGAAAAGCCCACCCGCTCCACTCATGAGTGAACACTGGCGGGCGTCACGCAGTTGTGCATTAAATGCACCTGTAATTCCTTACGTGGCTGAGAAAGTAACAATGCCGTTTAACTCCGTCCACATTGCTGAGCTTATTATCAGTATAGGGGGGGGGAGGACGGCGTGAAGTGTGGCTGCCAGCGCTCACGCAATGTGGGCCCAGGTAGGCTGTCGGTGAATATATTTCTTCTGCGTTTTATTTCTGCTGTTTTTTTGTTTTTTTTGGACAGGAGCCGTCTTTAAGGCTAAATATGCAACTCGGTGTAGGCGCATGGCAGCCGTTCAGATGTGACTCAAGTAAGTAATTGGCCGACCATGACTAAAAAACGAAAACAATTTTTAATGTGTCGCGTTCTAAATCTGCACACTTGAGCCCCGCCCAGAGATAAGGGGGCCATCCCATAGTCCCCCGCCCCATTGTTAGTGTTCCTCCTGGCCGCATGCTTCTTTTCTATTACATGTTCATAACCTCTCACCTCAGGCCTCACAACATGTACGTGTCGTGTAGCCGCCCAGGTGTGACTTTCTCCACATAGGCGAGTTACGTCTGCTGGCCGTCCGCACGCCACATGATTTCTTTCTTTTTTTTTCCCCAGTTCACGCAAAAACACTATTACCGCTACTACGCGTGGTTATATGCGCGTGCAAAGCAGAACGCGCCAGGTAATCCCTCCGCTGAAAGCCCCTCCACCAACATGTGATCGGTAATAAAACCGGGTGTAAAAGCGATGTGTTAAATTTCCCTCCCGACCACTAACTAACTCTCAGGAAATGTTCTTCTATGCACGCATGCATGTGCGTACAAAGAGAGAAGCCTTTCCTCCGGGGGCCCCTGTGGAAGACAACAAACACTTCAAAGTATCTCTCCGCGATATTGAGCGGGATTCTCAGACGCAAGGTTTAAGCCCTGATCCGCCAGCGTTTTCTCCGCGATTAGCCAGGCGGCGGAGCAAAATGTCATTTAGTATAACACCGTTCTGGTGGATTTGCAGCGCTGTTTGTCTTCCTAAATCTACAACATAGGACTCTGGCAAATGAACCCCCGAGTGCCATGAATAAAACAACAGGGGGAGGAGGAGGAGGAGGAGGAGGTGACGGGAGGAAAGCCTCGGCCCGGTTGGAGCGTTTGGGGAACGGCGTGGCACGGGAGGTGGCGTGATTGGAGTCGACGGCCACCTGTGCGGATGGGAAAGGCCCCCGTTGGCCCGGTTCAGCGAGGGGGGCAGCCTGTCAGGTGTATTAACACGTAAGGCCTGGGCGTGCTTTTAACTCACCGCACCCGGTGACAAGGACAAGTTGTTGCCATGCTGCATTGGTGTTCCGCCGTGACCGCTTTCAGCTGCCGTGACCCAGAACGCACACTTATCATTAGTGAGTTATTCATCACGGCTCCCGACACGCCGTAACCTGGACTATTCGCAATGAGCTGTTTCCATGGCAAAGCTTGGCAGTGATTTAGTTTGCCAGGACTATAATCAGCAAAATAAGATCTCGGCGGACTGAAATCACCGCTAAGCCAAAGTAAATAGACAGGGAGTATTTTCACATGTATTGTTATGTATTTATTGCTATGGAGCCGCACATAGAGCAACAAGAGAGATGCCAATTCTGAACTCTTCACAGCCAAAGGGAAGCCAAATGCAGACTTTAATATAATAAATAAATACGGTCCACTGCACAGCAGCATGTTTCCTCTGTTTTGCTGTAAAAATCCCCATCAAGCAGCACAAACTATTCCAGTGATACGTGAACATTTAATTAACATCAGCACAACCAACCACCCTGTAGGACCCAGTATTGTCCCGTACGTACGGGCCATTTAGAATATTACGGCGACACCTAACGCAGACGTGAAGGTCATTAGTCCGGAGAGTGACATTTCGACCGGCGCAGTCACTCATCGCTCACTAATGAATATGTTAGTGTCTGGCCAGAGAGAGCCTGTGTAATTTCTCCCTCCTTTTATCACGAGGATGCAGGCCTACACAGCCATGGCATACGTTCAACAGTCTGCGGGGACAGACAAACACCCTCTGCCAACAAGATGGAGTGTTTATGTATTCCCCCGCCTCGCCGCTAATATTCAAATCCCTCTGCCCACTGGCGCCGAGGGGGCGCGCCAGTGGTAAACGAGGCACTGCTTAAGCATGATATCTTATCTCGCGGGGTACTGGCGACAATTCAGCGGGGCCCTCCCCCGATCCACCGCTACTAATCGCCGGCATAATCCACCCACTCCAGTAGCGCTCGCCATCTCCATAACGGACCACTGGCGGCTGCGTCACCGACGGGCCCCCCCTGAACGTCGTTGTGTCAAGGGAAGCCGATTTTGTGGTGGAGGTAGGCCGCTGGCCGTTAATTAGTCCACTTGTCCATATGCATCATTCAGATGTGTAGGAGGTATTTTGGCCAAGGAAAGCCAGGGAGAACAATGGGATTGCTTCACTTTCTCGCCTCCATATGGAGTGATTTTGCAAATGAACAACTCAAAGCTCCTTTCTTTCGTCCGAGTCTATCGGCCGCGACTGTATCGACAACCATTTGGTTGCGGTTTTATCGTGCGATCAATCAGGTAAATAAAAACTGTTGCGTCAGACGGTGATCACTACAGTGGGGGGGGGGGGAAGAGTATTAAAAAGCAGGGGCTGATGGAGAAACGCGTCCAGGCTTTAATGGATCATTCGAGGCAACGTTTGGCTGATGAAAAAAAACAAACAAAAAAATGCCTTGGTTGACATCTTGATGTGATAAACCACCCCAGAGAGGTTTTACATGAACTTCTGCGGACGACTGCCAGCAATGATGGAACGCCGGCACGTTCAAGCCAAACAAGAAAAATCTTAAGTCCAGTTCCAAAACACACGAGTAGGCATGTGGCATTGAGTCAAACGGAAGCCACAGCCGGCTGTTATTTGAAAGCGCTTTTTCAAAGTCAGAGTCTCTTGACTACTTGACATGTTAATACCAGACGCTTTTCTAATTACAGACGAGCGAAGTACGGGTCATGGATCCACATCCAATGTTCTTAAATCTAGTATCCAGTATCGACGTTGGCGGATGTCACCTAGACTACAATACAAATCATCCACAGCGCTCCATTACATTCCAAGACCATGCACCTTTGTAGTTGATGTATCCATTTAATGTGTGATTCTCTATTTTTGTGCATTTCTGTCTCTGTTTGTCGTGATTTTAATGCTGCTTCGTAGTGTTTATGAGTCATGGGCATTGATTTTAGCCCACTTATACATTTCAACTTCATATACATGTGTGTGTGTGTGTGGGTGTTAAGGTGAAGACAAACTACTTGAGTAAAAATGGGTGTAACTTCACTTCAACTTTAACATTTAAGTCTTCTCTGACAGTTCACCGAAAGCCCACATAAAGTCTTTTGACAACCATCTGCGAAAAACCAGACACGAGGGGGGGAAGTGGAAGGCAATCATCACTACGTTTTTATTAACAACTCCATTTAAATGGCTTAGTGACAGCGGCAATCTGCAGAGGGCACCTTCGGCAATCAACAGCGTTCGGGCACAGCTGCCACGCGAGGTGCACTATGGGTAGCGGGGGAGAGCGGAACAATGCCATTAATCCCGCCGGATAAGAGAAAAAGAAGAAATTCCACAGACAATCACAGTGTCACTTATTTGACTTATTTGCCATGCACAGGCCCGTTTGAATAAGTCCTTCGTTTAACAATAATTGATTGAGGAGAATTTCTGAACAGTGGACGTTGAAGAAGTGCACCGGTGACACACTCCCTCTCTCCTATTTCCGCCCCTCCACCGCCCGCTTTTCCACCTTCTCTCCGGAATTGTATTTTGTGCTTGAGTGAATTAGGTGATCATTTTTTATCTTACATGCCGCGCTGGCTTCTGGAGTTTTCTAGCTCCAAGGAAATTGGTGGGGAAGAAGAAGTCGAACATTTATCGCATGCCGAGGTTAATCTCCTGAAATGGTGGGATTTGGTCAGGGAGGGAGTAGAAAATCCACGCTGGCACTCGCGAGCTGCATTACGGTCACATTTCCACTGTTATTTTTTTTCCCTCCCCCTCCCTCGCTCCCTCCCCGGCCCGCCCGGTGGGAGTAAAATCCTTTGGAGCCGAACCGCGGTGACGCGACGAAGTAGCAATGCATAAATTAAGGCAGCTGTAAGGCACGGACTGATGTGCTGATAATGCCGTGTGATCAGCTCATCACCGCTGCTAATGCACCTGCACTATGGTGTTTTGTCTGGTGCACGCGAAAACCACCAACCACAGATGTCTCATGATCTGAACAGGAATGCTGCTGAATGCTCAGCTGCGACGGCGGAAAAAAAATAAAATAAAAACTTTTTGCCAATTAGAAACTGAATTTGTGCTTCGCTCTCATAGAGCCCATGCATAATGGCTAGAAAATATCCCGAGTGAAGCTTGTTGCTCTGATTTGGCACGTCCACATCAAGGTCAGGTCACCGGTTGCTGATGAGCAAATTGTGAGTCAAAAAGCTGCTTTTAAAGCTGCTGCAGACAAACAATCTCACCTGGAGATCCATTTAGCAGCTGTTATCGGACAGAACATTAGATCATCTTCATTGGCAAGTTTCTCAACAATAAGGCGGGGGCCTCCATGAATTCCCTCCCATCTTTGCGTAAAACCCGCCGCTAATTTCATTTTCATTTCATGAATTCATTGAAGGTGCTTGGCAAAATGAAACTGACGACGATCATTTGTTTTGATCTAAAGCTCCAGAAGCCCCACATACGTGCCTTGAGGTTAGACTGATGAGTCGACGGCATTACAAGTTTTAAAAAGCCGGGGTTAAACTCTGACAGTACAGTTTTCAGCCAACACAAGATAGACCGATACGTGCATGTCTACCAAAGCTGTGTTTAGTGTGAGCCGGTGGGCATGCATTCGTTTGATTTAAAGGGATGTCACCGTACAGTATCCTCCCTCCATACTGTTCTGGGAAATATGGCCAGAAATCAGTGCGATTTGACAATTTGTCAGATGCACTGATTAAAAGCCTGCTCCCCATAATGGCCGAGGCTGTCGGCAGTGCTCTGCAGATAGTCCTGTGATTGCACGGCATCTGTCAAAATCACCACCGAACGGGGAGCGTCAGTCACCAGCCACTACTGTCACGACAGTGTGTTGCCTTTTTACCGAGAAGTGGAGGGAGCCTTTCACTGTCAACAAACGTTTGACAAGACGGCTGCTGCCGCAGATCCCAGAAGCATCAGATTAAGTGGACCTGGACCTGACAAATACCTGCACTTTACGGCATTTGCAAAACCTCTGTGGCGCGAAGAGTAATTCCATCCTGTCACATTTGTCTCTAGAAATGTGTAACAAATTAGTTTGGAGCAGAAGAAAGTCTTTTCCCTGCCATTTTCTTGCTCCCCTCTCTTCTTCCTGCTCTGCCCCCGTTTTTTTTCTTCTCCCCTACTTTCGAGCGCTGGCGATAAGTCGCTGATGGCAAGATTCTTCTCTTTTGACTTTCTCACCCCACTTTCTGGACGGGTGCCTGTCAGCATCAATCAATTCGTCTGCTCAAGGGACACTATAGGGTAATTGGGGTAGAAGTGTGTGGTGTGTGTGTGTGTGTGTGTGTCTGACTGGTGCTTTCAGGGCAGACACAATTGCCATTTTTTCCCAGGACCTACTAATGAGGTGTGACTTGTGTCTTGTGGAGATTTGGACAGATGATCATATCCTCAGCCCCGACACCAGCAAACACACACGCACACAGGCTCCTCCCTATTTTCTCTCTCTTCCAGCCAATCGATGCTACGGATCCATCAACCTCCCAGACCCTGACTGAGGCCTGCCCATAGGATCTCATATGATGAGAGCAGGATACTGGACCAAAAATGACACCTATTCAGTCCAGTGAGACAATACCAGCCTGGCACCTACACCAAAAAGGCAGCCGGGTTACTTCAGGGTGCATGTCGATTGCTCCCATCATATCTCTGAGCAATTAAGAACGGGAGGGAGGGACTTGCTTCGGGCCTCGAAACTATTGATGTGTTTACACAAGTGGCTACGGCAACAAACAATACAGATTCCTTATAAGTTGTAACAGGCACAAATCTAAGCCACGACACGTTGCGTGCTTTCTCAAGATGGAAAATGCGTAGCCTTTGCCGTAAACCCAAGGCAGTGTATGAAAAGCAAGAAAACACACCCACAGCCGTTGTTTTCTGCGCCCCGCCCACACACCAGCAGCGCACGTCCGTGCAGGACAAAAAGTCCTCCGATCCAGACAGCCACGCAGCTCTCTCATTTAATCCCAATGTGTTTCCCCGATCAATGTCTGTCCGTACTAAACGCGAGTCTCACCCTCCTTGGCCACGGCAATGAGCATTTAGCCCGCGCACACCCTGTTGCTCGGCATGACAGCCGCCCCAACAAACCACTTGCTTGCTGTGGTGGCTTGTACTCCGGCAGCAGGGCCGGCGGTCTCACCGCTCGGCTACAAAAGTGCCTGTGTACAATATCTCCTCTCATTAAGTCAGCTATAATGTGTCCCTCAGGCGGCTGTCGCACGTAATGCGAAGCCGTCTCATTAGTGCTGTCACGTCACTTTCATTTAGGAGCTATCCGACTGCACTCTACGTGCCTCTTTGAGGCGCCCGGGCACCTCCCGGCCTGGTTCAGCATGTCCAATGGCTTATTCCTGCTTAGCACTTCACATTTCCTTGACTTTCACTCATTACGAGTGTATTACAAAAACATATTCCCCGCAGAGTGCCGCCAATTTAACGTTTTCTTAAACGTGTGAGGTAGAGTTGTAATCTAATAAACCTCATTAGGAGGAAATAAGGCCTGGTGAAGATGAGGGGATTTACGAGGGGGCCTGCTAACCGCCCCTCTTTGGCCCTGAAAGATATTGGTAATCAGCGACCGGTCCACAACTAATTGCTAAAATAGCCCAGACAGACATACTCGGGGAAGATAAGAGGAACACTGCCGTCACTTTGTTCCTTTCAACTGAGTGGGAACGAACTTGCCATGACGGAGTATCTTTAAATGTCTGTAATAACGCAGTGTTGATGATTAACCACTCTTGTAGTCAAATAAGGCCATTGTTTTTAATTAATTTACATTGCAAGCCTTTGCTAAAGAGGTTTACTGTAATAGAATAACGACAGCAGTTTAGGCAAATGAGCTTCCACTGCCGTTTATAAAAATGTAAAATGAATTAAAACAATATTACTGGTGAGCTAATATGATTAGGAGAGGAATATTGCACCCACATGAGCCACAAACAACCCCCAGGCGTGAATGTTAATACGGAACAATTTCTGCACCGTATTTAGATCTATGTATTTCTCGCTGCTTGTTCAGACAGCTGCCACTCTCTTTTCCTGCAGTTTACATACAGACAAAACGTTCCGTTATATTATATATAGACTTGGCACTATGATTTACACTTGTCTAGGCCTAGGTGGATGCGCCCGAACAATTGTGTCAATATTAAACTTTTTTCCCTTTCATTACCTTTGCAAAAAGTTATAAACAGGGGTATTGTAGGGAGATGAAAAAATATATATATATATCGAAAATTAGCGGGCTATTGCTATTTTCAAAATGGACTGCATTTCAAATACAGCACCTGGTGAAACAACACCGATCAAACTGCAGAGGAAGGCAGAAGCCAAAGACGGAATCCACATAAGAGATAAGTGGCCCTGAGCGGCGGGCTGGAATTGTTCATCCGAATGAAAAGGGGAAAATCTGAGACGAATACGGTCACCCTGGGTGGCGACGGGCGGGCCGGCTATCGATTTGTCCTCGTGGGCGTCCATCATTGAGACAGAGCGAGGGGGAAACCCCTGGAGGTGATCATTACTGCTGAACGCATGTCAGCGGCACGGCTGCTCCGGGACTACAGCTCACGCCAACCCTCGCGGGAGGAGCGAGTCAGCACAGGAGACGTCCAAGAATAAATCACTGACCACTTAGAGCAGCCGGGCAACGGTCCAATAAGTGAATGTTTCGAATGACATGCAGGGGATACGTCAGCAAAGACAGCGGGTTATGAGATATCTCTCGTCACTAAAGGGAGGATATTCCTTTCTTTTTTTTTTCCAAAGGCGTTGCATAGGAATTAGAAATGAATACAAAATATTGATTATTCTAGGGAAGGTGGGGTCACCTACTTACTCGACCCATTTGACCCAGTCCACATCACATCTTTGGGACACATTTTCCTCCCTGTCCCGGCAACGGTTACAGCCACAACCACAGCTACTCCTGCCATTATGTGAACTATTGCAATGTGGCTTGTGTTTAAAAATAATGTCATAAAAAAATGCTTGGGTGCCAATTTTATGTAAAAACAATAGACCCCTAATTATGAGAATATATTCAGGATGGTGATAATAATGACCTCATTTCTAACTTGAAATTGTATATGCTCATGATGAATCCCCTATGATTACATGGGGATGGTCCAGAGAAAATATGAATAATGCGGAGGAGGTTCTTGACTGGGTATTATATAATATATTATAATTCATTCAGTCCTTACTTTTATACTTCACCTCAGTGATAGGCAGCTATAGTGTGTCTATGGAGATGATCTCTCTTCCCACTTTGGGACCACTTGTAATACTCGGAGTACGAGAGGAAAAGTTGATGCCGAGAGACCACCCGGCCTCTTTCCGAACACATTGTGTGCAATACAACTTCACATTTCATTTTTGACTGGCAACAGAGGCGGACAAATGTTCACGCTCCATAAACCGTGCGTCCCGCCCTCACTCGCCAAGCCGGCCGATCCAACCCCTCTCAGCCCTCCGTCGCTCCCACCAATTCCTGCCATCCTACCTCATTCGATCTCACTTTCTATGCACCACTTTTCCACGTCCTCTCTTTCTCTCTCTCTCTCTCTCTCTCTCTCTCTCTGTCCATAGTGGAGACAAATTAAAACAATTCACCACCACACACACGATAATGGTGGAGACGGAAGCCTCTGGCAGCGTTCTATTAGCCAGGCTGCCCATTTGTTAACAGTTTGGAGTAATGCGGTGCACTTGGTATGGGAGGCCACCTGCTCAGGCAGTGAAGGGTATGCGCGGGCTCACCGGTCTGCTCACTAATCTGCTTCCAAGGATGATTGCAGCTTTCTTTGGCATGATAAGGCCCCCCCCCCACCCCCCTCTCTCTCTCTCCAGGAACATCCGTGAATGGTTAATGGTGGAAAATCTTGACCCCTGAGGTACCTTGATTCCTATGGTCTCGCCCATTGACCAGTATGCTAATGGCCCACGCGTGTCAGCAGGGACACCTTTGACCTTACACCTTAAACATTATAATACACTATACGACGTGCATCACAAATCCAAGAACTGCCCTGAATACTTGCCATGCATGTTTTCTTTTTTTACATTTTCATTATGTGCCACGATAAGCTTGACAACAACAACAACAAACAAATAAGAGGAAAGTAAAAAAAAAAAAAAAAAAAAAAAAGGCAGACAATGTTGTGATCTGGCAAAATATAAATACAACTGAATTAAGTGTATAGGCACTGATTCCATCTTCTCATTAGGACTATTGCCTCCTATGATGGAACAATGCTACATTTAAAGTAATTCAATTGAACAGCATTTCATTCAAATTGCGGTTTGGGTCCTTGGGCACTTGACTGTTTTTCCCCACTATTGTGTGGGTGGCACTTGCTTTTCCATTATTAGAGAAAAACTGAAAATAAAATGGAATCACTTTCTGTGCAATGGCCTGTTTTCCCTCCAGGAAACATTAAACAAGGCACAGGCATTTTTTTTTACATCAAATCTAAAGGCTTCCATGAATCACCGTTGTATTCTACCATGCAGACATAGAGAAGAGCAAAGCAGTAATTTATTACAGATTAGGGTCAGACGGTCCATAATAAAACTCACTCAAAGCACATCATAAAATAGAAATGAGTGGATGGCGGTCTATTTAAAAAAAAAAAAAAGAGTTTCAGCAGGTGGCAGCAACAAAAAAGAGGGACTAGAGGGAGCGCAAAGAGGGGGGAAATTGATTTGTCAATAGATTGAATACTTTAAAATGAATTCAAATGAACACCAGAAAAGTGAAGTGAGTTTATCCGTGACAAATTCCCTGTGGGATTCAAAGAAATCGCACCTCTCAACAAGAAAACACATTTAATTTTCTGGGTGGGGGTGAGACGACAGAGCTACATTCTCACATCTGCAGGCAGATACGATGCAGTCCTCAGGCAGGGAGTTTGGGCGAGTGACGCATTGGACGGTGTCTCCGGTGAACACGTGAAGGTGGAGTTTGTTGGGTTTTTTTTTCCTACAGTATCACACGGCGTGTTAACAAAGAGAGGCAGCTACCTTGAATGGCAGGGGCCCCCGAGGGGTCGCAGTTTGCAGGAGGCGCTGACGGGTTTAGATTCTGGCACATTTGAAACACACACGTGCGATGATGGCGCACACGCACACACACACACCGATTCAAGCAGGGGCGATGTCATGCACCGTTGGGCCCCGCAGGGCAGTGCTGCATGTACAATGTCAGGGAGGAGAAATGACGGGTGAATCCTGGGGGAGCAGTCCGCTAATGTTCACCGGCTCCTGTGTCGCTCCGCAACCCGGAGAAGTGGCATAAAAGGTTCCCACCTCTATGTTCTCAAAACAATTTTTGCCTCCCTATACATTGTCTGATGCCGACCAAGGGCGACAACGATGTTCATATGCAACAATCGCCCTGTTTCTGAAATGAATTTCGCCAACCGTCCAATCACAGCGCGCGCGTGGAATCTCAACATGCGCGTAGGACCAAACGGATCTCCATACTTTCCGTACGAGAACAACCACTGTGCGGTTTTCAGTCATCTTCGGTTCGCAAAACATACAGTGCACGTGGAGCATAACAACAACAAAGCTTAAATCTGACCTGTTTCTGGACACTAAGAGTTCAAACGGTTGCATCCCTACAAGACAAGAAAAGGTGCCTGCCGTAAACGATCATTAAAATACGGCTCCTTTGTCTTCTGCGTGGATCGTCAATGGACGATGATGATAAACAAACTAACAGACTAAACCTGAGGGAGAGTGGGAAACGGGACTTACTCAACATTCGGTCCCAGTCACTGCGTTAAAGAAATATGTCGAGACACGACCTCTCGAAACAGGAGCCGAGCATCTTAACATCCGGCAAACAAGCACTTGTTCCCTGTAAATACGCAAAGAAGCCTTTCATGTGCGTCAATTACTCCGTGACCAAAGAGGGGGGGGGGAGAAAGGCCGAAAGCAGGAGGAGGCACGGAGGACAAGGAGCCCACAAATAAAAGCATCACAGGGAAACGAGTACAGAGAGATGAATATGATGAGGGTGAGCGAGGGAGAGGTAGAAGGGCCCCGGCTCTCCCTGTGTAGTGGGGTGACGAAGCGCCCTGCCTGAGGCTACAGCCGTCATAAAAGCAGTAATAGAGTGAACACACATTTTCATTAGCTATTGATTCATTTCCAATTCTCCATTAATTTTGGGGGGGTGGGGGGGGGCATCACTGCGCTGTGGCCTTTCTCCTCCCCAGGCAACGTTCCTCAGCTCCGCCTGACATAACCGCGGTAATTACTGCGCTCCCGCCCCGCAAGCTGTTCGCACTCTCCCACCGCCGTAAAAATTGAATGAGTATTCTGGGGGAAAAAAATAGGAAGATGAGAAAAAAAAATGGGGAGGGGGTGGGGGGGGGACGCGGACCGAAAGAGAGAAATCAGAAGACAGCGAGACTATCACCCACGGGCGCGTGCGGTTTGACAAAACAGAATTACAATGGGCGTGAACGACTGCCGTTGTGCTATTTCAGCCTTGATTGTCGACGGCGCGGGATGCGTGCAGTGCTCCGGGTGTGCGCCGCAGCTGTGGCGGCAGCAGATCGGCACAAACTTTTCACTCCTCGAAAAGTGAAGCGAAGCAGCAGGGAGCCCAAGTCTACTGTAAGTTATGCACTTCTCACACAGGGGTATACAGTGACAGCGTGTGCATCCGTGTCTGCATAAAGTCCCTCCGTACTTTATGGGGGTATTATTCTCCGAGGCGGACTAACGCATCAGGATGCATATGACGTACGGCAGCATGCAGCTGACCTGGGGTTCAGGCTGCAGGGAGGTTTATGCACACAGCACTTGGTCAGGGGCAGTGCGTGCGTGCGTGCGTGTGTGTGTACAGCAGACAGTCACGCATACATAAACATGCACACACCCTAACGACAACGGGAATGAAATCGAAGAGAAAAACATTTCCTACCTGATCGAGTCGACATCAGGGACGACAAGAAAAAAGCACAAAAACAAAAACACATCATTAGTATTTCTGGTATGATTAGAAATGAATACAACGTTATATCAATATTTAAACACCCCGAACGAGCATTTACGGCATCTAAATCTCTTTTTAAAAAATTCCTCCTCCAACTAGCCTGGCTCCGGTTTCCCAACGCTAACCCCTAAGACAGGCATGGAAATCCACGTGTAGCGGGAGACACGTGTTTTCGTAAGTGGGAAACATAAATATTCTGCCGTAACCTGCACGGGAAAGCACCGCTGTTTGTTGCACCAGAGGCGACTCGGCAGGGTGGAGGGGGAAAAAATGAACTCGCGCCGGTTCATCTATCACGCGAGCTGCCTCCTATGCTCCGCAAAAGGTGGGGGGAAAAAAAAAATGGGGAAACAAATGGCAAAGCAAATCAATTACACGAAAAAGAATCATGTCACCTGTCAAATATACACTCTGTTTTATGTCGTACAGTTTTTTTTTCTCCCTTCCACGGGCGCACATTTTGCAGATTGAATTTTGAAAACCTTATACATTATTAACACCCTTCATGCTTCATCAGTTTACTGAGGTAGACCCCCCCCCCCCTCTCTGCTTCTATGAGACAACATTTTATAAACACGGTGTTTGTTCTTGGCACCTGTGCTCCTTTTTAATCCCGCATATAAGGAGCTGACGCCATATATATGAAATTCGACAGGGAGCCCTTTCAGACACACAATGGGTGGGTGGGAGGGCAGAATCAGAGCCAGATGAAGAGCGAGTCAAGGGAAAATAGCATCAACCACACTTCCCATTTAAGTCCCTCAAAAGAGAACCCCGCGATGGGGGGCTTGAGAGGTTGGACCCAGCACGAGTGAGTCTAAGGGGGGAAAAAAAAATACACATGAAGAGTTTTCATATCCGCTCAGATTAAGGGTACTTGGGAGATGGGCGAAGTAACGATGGCGTTGTCAAGGAAACAAGTGCCACGGCGACACCTTAATCTGGTGAAATATAATTGGAAAAGAAGAGATAAACATCATACTATCTGAGCGTGTGATGTACCCAAAAGTATTTCGGAAAAAAGGAAGCCGCCTGAGCACTCATTACTGTAGTTATTGTAGGAATAACACTAATGAATACATACGGGGAGGCATCCTGAGGGGCTAAAAGAAGGAACTCTGATGTAGAAGCAGCCTTCAAGGGGTTTCTCACCGGATAGCGCCGCGCTTGAAAAAGGCCCTGCCGCACATTCCCGCGTTGCACATGAATGTGATGCAGCGGTGTAAATGGCACTTGTCTGGAAAATGACTCTGAATTATTCCACCGCGATCAAATATTGGATCTGGTGAGTGCACAGGTGCGGGGGTCGCACGCGCTGCCTCGCCCCTGCCTTTGGCCGCAGCACGAAGAGAGTCACACCGTAGGACACGGCATCATTAGCGGCTCAACCTTCACGGATAGAGAAAAAAAAGTCATAACGAACTCGGCGCAAAAAAAAAAAACGACATGCAAATAAGGGAGAACTCAAGAAATCTTTGCCATCTCTCACCAATTATCTTGTTAATTACAAGCCATTGTGAAAGGCTCCCACTGTCGACGGGCTCACTGATTATACAGTGCATTTGTCCCCACTTTCCGCAGCCTAATCAGTAATTACTACCTGCAGCTGCAGCTCGGGTACAGAACGCGCGCGGCCATCTTGGGACAATAGGGAACACTGGGCAATTTGAGAGACTCTGGGCTCGCACAGTGGGAGTGTGCTGCTGCAGAAATCGGGTCCTCTGGGGGTTCACAGAGGTCCCCATGAGCCACAACAGGCAGCTGTCACTCTCGACCCCTCTGAACTGCTGTAGGTGGCATTTGAATCACCACTGTAAAATACGGTGAAATCCAGTTCCTAGCAAAAACGAATAAAAACCTTCAATGCATGTCTGCGACGCATGAAGAGGTCACTGCTCAAATGGGCGGAGCTATGGTACACGGCACCGGGGGCGATTTCCAACACGCACATGACAGGGTGTTAAGAAAAGCCGAAGAAACTCAACCGCCATGACACGAATGACACTCTCAGACCAAGTGGCGAGACCGTACGCTGTTTAACGCATTTTGGCCCTGGCTCCAGGGGATCATGACCAGGTACCACTCCACCCACCATCACCGAGAGAGCAACACCGGCTCTCTGACTATGTGCAATGCATGTCAACAGGGCAGCTCTAGGTAGGGGGTGGTGGGAGAGAGGGTCAGCCACCATATCAAAGGTGGGCTGGGGGGCAGGACGGCCTCTATTTGATCACCGCAGAGGTCAGGGAAGGTCGGGGAGGGCATTAGGTATGATGACTCAGAGCAGATGGCGCCTCTGCTATGAATTATGAGGGGTTGGGGGGTTCTGGCCTTATATGCAGTACAAGCTTGGGATTCAAGTACACCACGGGGGTTATTTATGATCTCGACTCGGTCACATGTCATTTGACAGGGGCAGTATTATGACGGCATGACATGCTAATGAAAGCCAATGCGTCTTGTCGCACCCCTAAACCCCAGACTCGCAGATATTCAGAGCTCTTCAGTGGCCGGTAAATACGCCGAGATGATGCAGAGCCAGTGGTGCGTTTGACTGCTTGTGTGTGTGTGTGTGCGCGTGGGTGTGCTCATGTGGCCCGTCAAACAGGGAACAACCTGGCGACCTTCAGAGGTCAGGGCACCACCGTCGGCCTATTAATCACAGTCGTGTCTCGCTCCCCTGCTGCCACAAAGACAGACGGGCTGAGCTCACTGTGTTTAGCGCTGATGTCTGAGTGTCAGATTAGACATCCGGCACTCAGGCTCACAGCCCACATGTCCACTCCGTCGAAGAACAAATCCCCTAGCAGGTCATCAAAATGAGCTGCCGAGTAGCCTGTTTTTAGCCCCGAATTTGGGATAATCAGTCTGCTTGGCAGGTAAAAAAAAAAAATTATGAGCCAATTCTATGCATTTGGGAAGTGCTGCATGCGTCTTTTGAACTTTGAGTCCTTCCACAGCAATGCTTGTGTACAAATCAGTGCAACGTTAAATCTTTTCAGGTCAGCTGCAAACACTTATTATGAAAACATTACTCACAGTGACTATCATAACCAGACATTAAGCTGTGGGCATCAACAACAGGAGCGGCAGTATTTGTCGATTTGCTTTTCTGGAAGGAAGCAGCTGTAACTGTGCTCGGCATTGATTACTCGATGATGATGATGATGATGATGATGATGGTGATGATGATGATGATGACGACGACCTGGAATTCACCCGGCAAACAGCAAAGCGTCTTTAACAAATACATCTACAGTTGGCATCCTGCCGAGGGAGAGTGTGGAAATTCTTCAGTGTGGGAGGAGAGGGTGCTGAGGAGGGGGGGGGGGGGGTGGGGGGGGGGGGGGGGGGGGGGGGGGGGGGGGATGATAAGTAATAAGAGAGGGATGGGTAGATGGACGGAGAGGGAATGAAGTGCGAATGACGAAGAGGAGGGAGAACACTTCTGATGGGTGCACAGGTATAGGAAATGAGGGAGGCAGGAAGGGAGGGAGGGAGGGGGTGAGCCGTGCGAGGGTGTGAGGCAGAGTGCCGAGAAAAGGGAATGCTGGGATCTGAGATAGATGGATGGATGGAAGTGGAGAGGAGTGGAAGGAGAATGCTTCAGTGGCTCCACTTGACAGCTGAGTGAGAGGGGAAGCGGAGTGGCTACTCTATGTAATTTGTTAGCAGGTCCATGATGCATGCAGCCATGATACCCAACCAAGGCTGGCGCACACGGAACAGATGAGAGAGCCGGAGAGACAGGCAGGCAGACGGCAGGGAGGAAAGGGGGACCAGAGAAAGGGGTGGGGGGAGTGTTTTGACAGATCAGGGTGCATCAAGGGAAAGGACCGAGAGGAGGGGGTGAAGCCGGAGACCCGCATCCCAGGTTTTTTTGCCTCTGCCGGCCCGGGCGAGGCCGGTCGTTGCGCTCGAGGCGGCAGCTGTTTGTTGTAACAACAATCGCCACCCCACTCACCCTCGAGTTGAGCTCGGAAATCCTTGTCTCCGCACTATCTCGGCATTTCGCGCGCTTTGCCCCCCCGTGGCAGTTGCATCTCGGCTCCCTCCAAGCCACTCTGGATGCATCGCAGACGCAATTTGTTCGGGCTTATCTGAGACGCCGGAGAAAATGACACAAATCTGGGCATCAGCGCGCTAATACTGATGCCATGTGGATGCGGGGCCGGTGTGCGTGAATGAGTGTGTGTGTGTGTGTGTGTGCGTGCGTGCGTGCGTGCGTGCGTTTGTGGCTTGTTGACGTGGGACTGATCCAGGATGCCATGGCAGCTGTCTGCTATAATTACCTGGGAGCCCGATCACACACACACACAGCCATACACACACACACACACACACACACACACACACACACACACACACACACACACACACACACACAGCTCCTGATTACCTCATAAGGCGAGGTTTGTCTGATTAGCTTCCGTATTTACACCAAAGACTTGTTATTAATGAACATGTGTCGGATGTTTCGCTCCACTATACTTTGTTACCGTGCGAACATTGGGAAGGCAATCTTTGACAACGTTTGAGAAGCACCACTGATGAGGCGCCACATTTCAAAAGAGACAAAATAGAAGAACGAGGCCTGCCGTGATTGGAAAAAAAAACGGGTTTCTGCCTGTCGGCGTGAGAATGTGGCTTCATGGCTGTTTGTCGCGCAGGAAATGGAAACGGGAAGAAGAGGTCGCCAGGCGTCGGCCACCGCGGACCCCTTGAAATAGCAGAGGCATTTCTAGACAGTATATCTGCAGGGCATGTCTGCGAGACCGAATGGCTCCATCAGCCAAACACAGTCTGCTGTCTGACACCCCCCCCCCCGAAACACCAACACAAACACACACACACACACACACACACACACACACACACAACACAATGCCACCTACTCCCAGTTTTTCCGGCCAAATATTAGCATAACGCAATAAATGATTCGTATGACATCAGATGCTGCAGGACACTGAGTGTTCTGAGTGTTGTAAGCTGTATGGACCAATAAAAAACAGGTGCAAAAAAATAGGAACTGACATGGCTCCCCATCTTAGGCACATTACAGCCATTTTTTTTTGCTCTCTCAGTTCGGTTAAAAAACAGATATTTGGGGAAAGAAAAAGGATAATATTTGCAGTGTGCATTTACAGTACAGCTTTCATGGGGTGGCTGTGCAGGATGGTGTGCAACAGAAGAGCGTGGGAGAGAAGCAGGTGCAGGGCACATAAAAAAGTTTAAACCGACTGAGAAGAATGAGAGGGTGCGACGCGAACAGGAGGGGAATGGGAGTGGGGGCAGTGTGGGGAGCAAAGGAGGTAATAAAGAGCGAGGTGCAGCAGGCCGGAGCAGGAAGGAGAGGGGCGTCAGTAAATAAAGAGTGGCGCAGAGGGTAGCGGGGGAGGGGGGCTGCTCTCCTTTCTCCAGTCATGCCTGTCCATGTTCCACCGGAAAGCCTGTATCCCATTTGTCAGGAGGTCAGGTGTAGAATGCAAATGGCGGCCGGCGCTGCCTGCCATGCACATCCGAGGAGCTCGAGGGGCCACTGCTTATTGAGCTTCAATTGAAAGCATTAATGTGAAAATGAGAAGACGGCGGGGCGAGTGATTAGCCACGAACCGCTCCATTTGTTCGGACTCGTGACAAAAACAACTACTTTTTGAGTGATTTGTTAACCAACTGACGATTTCACCAAAAGAAAAAAAAAAAGTATAACCGACTCATTTTTTTTTTTTCATCAAAACGATATATTAAAAGGCCAAAAATTAGAACACCACAGTGGTGCTGGTGCACAATTCGGGGGAATTTCCTAAGTAATTAGGATTCGCAATTAAAACTACAAATAAAGCACATAAATGTGAAATTTGAACAGGTACGGTATGTAACGAACTGCAACATTCAACAGCTTGCGAAAGCTACAGCAAAAGGGAGGAGTTCCTTATAATTCATCCCCTGGGGACCACGGCAATCTGCACCAGTCTGTTTCCAGGGCAAATTTGTCGCATGGCGGCCGCGACATTTGAAATGTTCATTTAGCGGCGAAGCCCTCCGCCAAAGTCACTGGGATGCACCTGATATAACCGACGAGGTATTCCAGTGGCGCAGCCATGGCACGGCCACAGCTACAGTATTACATTCCATGTGCAATGAGGCGGTGCGAGTAGTTGACCTCGGTCCCCTCACTCCCCATTTTACTTGGGGGCCAGAGGACTGCAGGTGTAGAGAGAGAGAGAGAGAGAGAGAGAGAGAGAGAGCAAACACCGGGCTTTGTCTCTGTGGGCACGCCTACGCCAGGGGAAGGAGGATTTCTCCCCCTCTAATCCTCCCGTTTACAAGAGAAGTCACTTGCCGGGGCCATTGTGGACGGCCGTCTCCCTCCATTTACTCCCTGCATGGCACTCATTGCAGTTAGTTTAACGCCGCCTGGGTTCCGGGGGGGAAGGATTAGGAAGCGACAGCGGCGCCAGGCTAGCGCGGAAAACGACATCGACCACGGAGCCCTCCGCCACTCCTCCCTCCCCTCTCCCGAAGGGCGCACTTGTGGACGGAGAAATCCTCCGCACGGATTTATGCTGATTATCGGGTGCGAGCGCGCCTTCCTCAACCTATCAGGAGGGTTTCAGCTGCAGCGGGGAGGGGAGCCGCGCTGCACTTCACTCCATCCAGAGTGCTCGTCCTACTCTATTGACTCCCATTAGTTGGGGGATTTTTTCCTTTCCGTCTAGAGACTCAAAGGCAGATTTGGGGGGGGGGGGGATATTTATCTTGGCCGTGTTTGTCGGGCAACACCCATCCTCTTCAATAAAGGAACGAGAGAAACCCAAAGTGCAATTAGTCTTTACTTAGAAGTCGGGTTCAGTCGCTCTTTTCAATATGTGACGGAATCTCCCATGTTAATGGACACAGGAAAATAGGGGTGCGGCGAAAAAAAAAGTCTACAGAGTGATATGTCCAGGTTGATACTGGTATTTTTGCCCAAGCCATGATTCCTTTAAATACTGGATTTCTTTTTTTTTTTGTGAAAGTGACAAAACCAAATGAAAATCTTTAATACTAAATAAGCTTCCTGATTTGTTTTGCGTCTTACCCCAACTGAAGCATGTTCTCGCTGCTTAACAACAGTTTAACGATGATTACCGCAGTGACTTCACACGGACCCTCTGGCACACTTTAGCCACAAATCACATCCCGATGAAGGGAATGTTATAGGCCGACTCTGTGGCCACGGATGAACTCGTTTCCCCGGCAGATCCTACAGGCCCCCTTCGGCCATATGGTGGAAAAGGGCCGTGTTGTGACAATGGTGATGAAATGAGAGTTTAATAGGGAAATACCCTCCCCCAGTGCTCAATGACGGGCAGCAAAGTGAGTCAGTGGATTACCCGATTTCACGGGGCTCACAGTGGAGGCCAAGGCTAATGGCACGTCACTTATTGAAATGGAGCAGCATAGGTTAACCCCACGCGTGGGCTGACATCTTTTCATTTAGTTTGCACGGCTAACCAAAAAGGCGATTACCGCAGGGAGCAAAGCCATTAAAACGCTGACCTTTTTCCCTTTGTGAGGAGAGCTGTGTGCGAGTGTGCGTGAGTGCGAGGGGATATGCCATTTTTTGTTATCTCACCGGGACCTTTTCCACTATGCACACCAAAACCCTTACTGGGATCATCGGCCCTCACAGGGACCCAGGCCGAGTCCTAATAAGGCAACCATCATTTCTGAGGTCGAGGCTTGAGGTCCACAGTGAATTGAAATTCCATGCAATGTCCTCACAAGAGTAGCTGCTGCACACATTTGTGTGTGTTTGTGTGCGTGGGTGGGTGCGTGGTGGCGAAATGCCATTATAACTTGCATTAACGTGGTTATGATTGAGTGTTTGCAGTATGGTGGGGTAAAGGGCAATATGTCACTCGAGAGTAAAAAAATGTATGCAGACACGCATTTGCACCTGGGGTCACGTTAACCAAATATGTAATAACTCTCTGACTTCCCTTTCATCAACAACAGAAAAAACCTAAAGGTCGTGTCGCATTCAAAGGGATCTTCTGTAATGTTAACTAATTCACACCCAACTCTGTCAATACGCACAGGTAGACCACCGGCAGTAGACCCCACTGTCCATGTTTTGACAAACTAAAAATGGATTTGTTCATATATTTAAAGAAAATTGTCCCATTCTGTTAACTTACATAATTCATATCATCATTCGGCATCTATGCTCGGCCTCTTTTCAACGTCTCGCTAAATGCCCTTTCATTAAATAATACGTTTATTCTTTATATCAAATGTTATTGTGATTGAGTGGTTGAATTTGACGTTAAATGCTATTAAATAGGTTGAGTCTCTTTTGTTAAAAGTAAAATGACGAGCAACAGATTAAGATGAAGCAATTTTTCAATAACGGACAGCTCGAAGGTCGAGTGCAGCCGCTGAGTTCCAAACGCACCCACGCCGTCTCCATCACTCTGCATTGTTTATTACATTAAGCTTGTGGTGCGTGTCTGAAATCACAGCAACCTTGTCTCGGCCAACCAAACCAACCAAACCAACCCGTTGGGCTCATCTGAAGCCTGAATTTGTTTTTGATAATTCACTGCCCACTAACTTGATTGCTTATTTTTCCCCGACATGCCATTAGCAATTTCTGGAAGGCATTGTCCTGCTCTATTCAAAATGAATCGGTCAGAGGTACGTCCTTATGTGAATAAATCACTCGGAAATTAAGTCTGCCCACTGGTGAATGAGGGAAGTCACCCACCGACATGGGGGAGAAGAAAACCTCCACCACCAAAGGAAAAAAAAAATCCAATTCCTTCTCTAAAAAGCGGAACAATGGCAGAGTTGCTCGTGCCCTGACTGACAAAAGAAGAATTCACAACAGCTGAGGCGCGAAGGCATTTTATTTGACTTCCCATTATGTTTGTACCTTGGAGATGTTGGGATCTGATTTTTCCCAGCGCACTCTTCTGTTCCAATTCGCCGCCATTCACTCGCACATCAGTCCATTATCATTGAATACACGTTTGATTTCCTCACAATGCACTCACAATGAACACAGATGTAGGGAGTGAGAGGAGAGGGGGGGGGGTAAAAACACATTACATAAATGGCCTATGAGTGAATGACAACAATCAACATATTTGCGCCGGGGCCAATGAGCAATGTTTATAGTGATAAATGGTGCGTGGAGGTAGGTCGACCGAGATGCACTGCAGGAATTCTCCTCTGCAGAAAAGTCAAATTGCGTGTGTGAACGAGTGCGAGTGTGCGCGGGAAAGAGAGGCAAAACAGTTCATGTCGAAGAGAAAATCATTCTTGTAACGGCGACGTGTGACGCTTACGTTCCATTAAAAGTGACTCGGGTTTTCATCCGATTTTTCTCATGCGTTTCCATGTTAAATACCGTTATATGAATATGCGAGAGCCCGACATGGTAACTTGTGTAATTCCGATACATCTTAGCATTTTATTGCCACATCCTCCCCCCGTAAGCGAATGTGTTCAGCCACTGCGCTATATTATTGGTAAAAAAGATTCCTCTCCAGTTAATAAACAGATAAAATAACACAAATGTGTCAGCTGTGCTTGGGCGTATCACGGCTTTAAGGCTAACGCTCACATTCATTTGCTGACAGGCCCATAGTGACAATGATAAATGCTGATGGTGACGGCTGACACATCGTATTAAACAGATTTAACATATGGATTCAGGGTAGGTGCGAATGATAACATTGGCTAATTAGCTCCGAACCGTCTAAGCACATAGGGGCAAGTGTGTTTAATTTTCGTTTTGTCCAAGTTAATCTGCAAATGCCTGCTTCGATATCTGCAGGCCGTGCAATACTTGTCAAGATGTTTCATTCAAACAAACAAACAAAAAAAACCCCGCTGTGGCAAGAGATCACCAAAGTCATTAATTGCCTCCTCCGGAGACCATAAATCTGAAAAAAACATTCGTCAAATTGAGATATTTCAGTCGGAGCCATGTAGCAAAAGCTTTATCCAGGAGTAGGAGAGGAAGAAGCAGGCACCATCATCACAGTTTGGTTCTATCTCCTCTGTCGCAGGTTTTACATCTCTCCTAAGCATTCCACACGTAAAATTGAGAAGGCACACGAGATTTGGATCAAAATAGCCATGTCATACGGAGCAGGATTAGCCTGAGCAACAATGTAACACAATCCCACAAGTAGGACAAAACACTCTATTTCTATTCTATTTCACGTTCTCCTGCCAGCACTATCCAGACTCAGGCCGAGGAGGATAGGGGGACAATGCACGGGGATGATGAAAATCCAGCGGAGCTTTCTATAGCGCGGGTAACCGAATGCGTCGAGATGCTTCTTGCGCAGTGACAATGGAGCGCAGTGAGTCCCAAGTTTTGGAGTCAGTCACGAGAAATCAAAGAACTTAGCTTATTTCTACTGACAAATAATGACAGCGGGGGAAATATATTATAGAGGAGGATGTCAGGTTTTCCACTGACATGGGCCTCAATAGACCAGCATTCATTGCAGCTCGGTGACACTCTGTGTTTTTACCAAAGGCTGACATATATATATATATATATATTTGCAATATGTTTTTTTTTAATACGTCAAATTTAAGATCTATTGACTTATTGGTTTGGCTGTCATTTTTATCATCTGTGAGCAACATTTATACAAGTCCTCTCAGGTTGGTGAAAAGCATTCTGGGGGAAGTAGGAATGCACTCATAAGAGCAGGAACAAGAAATGGTTGTTGGACACAAAATAACCTGACTCCTATTTCAAACTGTTTCAGTTTAGATCTCTTTAGGGTTAAAACATACTTGTGTCGCTCCATCTGGCCCTATATAAGCTACTGCATTGTGGGAGACACATGCTGCAGCACCAGGCCACTGTGGTACTTTTGAAGTACTGCGTTTGTTTTACGAAAAACAAAAAAAAGCAAAAACAGATGTGGAAGAGTAACTACAAGAAGAAAAACTAACATTTTAAATATAGTGTCACATAATACCCCCCCCCCCCACACACACACACACACACACACACACACACACGGCACACACACACCACGGTGACATGGCTCCGGAACAAGAGGGGAGGCTCATCATCACCCGCAATGTGAGATAAGTGTGAAGAAAAGCCAGGGCACTATGGGTAATGCCACTGATTAATAGCATTCAGCAGACATTAAGGCGCTATGATTATCTCTCCGGCACTGCGCCCCTCTCTCCCGCTATGCTAATTATTGTGGTGTCGCTCTGAGGGGTGTACTCTTTTTTTTTTCTTTTTTTTCCTCTCTCTTTGACAAAAGCTTCTCTCTCCTTGAATCTGGTATCAATTGCTATCAAATCATCAAAAAGGAAATATGATGAGGTGAAGCAACAGCTGATGACTCACTCGATACAACTACATCAATCTATTAATCTTAACATCTTGGTTGAGATATTTCCTGCAAACTGATGCATTTTTTTTATTTGATTTTTTTTTGCCTGAACTCTCCATTAATATAATGAGTAGGACTCAATGAGACATCAGGCATCAATCGGGTTTTTCGCCTCTTTTGTTGGAGCCTGTGTTCGTAGCCTGCTGGAGCGATGCACTGGAATGTATGTTGTCACACATAATGGCACCAGAGCCATGACAGGTCGATTACACCTGCCGCAACAGCTTGAAGGACACGTCTATGAGGCTGTGGTGGAGTGCTGCTTGACGGACAAACATGGCCCTATCTTTATTTGTGCCTCGCAAATACTTTTCCCCTTGCCTTTCCATTCACTTCTCTCTATCTGACACAAGCAAATGTACAACACGTGGAATGTAATGTTTAGTATAAATCCGCCACCTTTCCTTTTAAAATACTTGATGACACTACGTGAGCTTTATCGCCCAGCACACATTCAGCCGGTACTAATGAGGCGAATTATTGGCAATTACCAAAACAAAAAAGAAAATGTCCCTGACCTGTGATCTAACACCTAAATATATATAGCTACCACCACTGTTCCTATTTTTTTTTACTTTTGATGAGACTGACAATTAACATTTACAAAAGCACCACACTCAAAAAATGCCTTCATGTACAGGGGATCATGCGAACTACTCTATAAAAATATAATTGCTTTTCTTTTACGCATAGGTTATGAAAGCGAACCATTAATAAATCGTTGAAGCAGATTGTAAAAATCCCCTGTGAAAAACTCAAATATGGTTTTACTGAGCACACGGAGAACATGGAGTAATGCCATTCATACAAAAGTTATGGATCAGTGCTCAGATAAACAGACATACTAGAAAAACTACTGAACTGGAAAAGGGAAAACACAGAGAGAAACGTGCGAGCGTGTGTGTGTGTGTGCGTGCGTGCGTGCGCGTGCCTTTGTGTGTAAAGCATGTGGAAATTGGATGCTAGGCTTTGCAGATCCACACAGCGAGATAACGCGCACTCCATCCACATGTCACAAACACACGCGCTCACAAGTTGTGACAGTTCAAAATGAGAAAAACACCGAACTCTGACTGAGACCAAAACAAACAGTCGAAAAACAGAAAAATGATTTGGTTTTAAAGTTGCGGGAGAAAAAACTCAGCGCTCCAATGTGATGACTGGCAGGACCTGTGAAACTCTCGACAGCCTTATTGACTCCTCCCGAGTCGCCGTGTGACAGCGCTTCTGTCAGTGTGAGACAGGGCAACATTTTGTATTCCCCCAGAGGCGAGCCTGATCTGCGCTGCCAACGCACGGTGCCGAAGTGTCCTGAAAACGAGCTAGGGCGTCAGGCGGGCGCGCCCCTCGGTGGTTTCAATCACCCTCCCGGGGCACGGCCTCCTCCCTCCCCGGGCCTCTTCCCCACCCTTTGGTTTGGGAATAAAGACGACATACGGGGCGACCGGCGAAGTCGCTTTCTAAGGGCGGGATGGTAAATGTGAGGCCGAGGCGCTGCGAGGCGTCTGCCTGCTGGCCCGGTACGGCGGTTCCGAACCGGCCCCTGAGGCAGTTGCAGCTCAAGGCGGCGCGGCACAGAGGAGCTGGCACTCGACATGGAAGGTCACAGGGCCCCCCTGGAAGTGTGTGCGTGTGTGTGTGTGTAACTGTGTATGTACTGCTGTTGCGGGTCAGGCAAAGCATCGCACCACTGTCACGCGGCCCCTAGAGAGAGTTGGGCGATTTGTCTCCGTGCATTGTGTGCGCAGACTGCATGCGAGGCAACTGAACAGCGCGCGGTGGGTAGAGAGGAGACTGCCAGCGTGCATGTTGGTGTGCGTGTGTGTGTGTGTGTGTGAGAGGTAATAGAAGCTGACAATGGCGAGGTGCGTCCCCTAACTCTGAGCGGACTGACAAGGACATGTGACAGCACCCAGGCCAGTTCAACTGTCAGCGCCGCTCACGGAGGAGCCTCGCTGATGACAGCAGACAGCGGCCAAACACCACCTCTCGTGCAAACACTAAAACGTGCATATTCTTATTCCTTATATTTACAGCCTCCCCCGGGAGCACTCAAAGTGATAATCTGTTATTTATGAAGACAAAATGCTCGTCTATCGCACTAATGCAGCAGTTGCCAGTCTCTTAAAGCTTTTTTTTTTTTTTTTTTTTCCCCGTTGCCCAGGTAGCGTCACCCTGAGAAACGTCCTCTGACAGACGGGCAGCGATGCGTTTAACAGTCCCTTCAGCGGAAATGCGCTCCGTTTAGAACGGACAAGGTTCGCCTGCTGCCGAGAGCACGGTGCCCAAGAACATGCCAAGAATGGAGGTCACGCCCGAGACATGTTCAGACGCGCTCAGGGGAGGTGGCATAGGGGGCGACAAAGCTGGGGCGGATGACTCGGGGGTCAAACATGAGCATTCGACTTTAATTACTGACTTTGTTCACTCAAAATTCCACTTGTCCCACAGGATCTATCCTAGAATTAGCTGATGAAACTGAAACGCACGTCCATCTCTCGGACAACAAAACGCTCGGGATTACCCAAATGCTTGGAGGCCTCACACGTTGCCATGGTAATCAACACCCAAGTTGGCATCTGAATGCTTTATGTTATGTTCACGACGTAATTCTCATTTGGATGCATGACAGTTCCGTAAGTAAGTCCCAATTTAAGTGACGCAACACTATTTATCAAGCTTCATGGTGCGGAGCAGAAAGTTAAGCGAAAATAGTGAAAAGAGACAGCAAAGTGGCTAGGCCATGGCGGTGAAAAGCAGTTCTGTTATCGTTAACTTTAGCTGCCAGTGGTGAAACCAGACCAAGTAAGGCTGTAGCTACACAACCACTGTGAGCAGTACATTTAAAAGTGCTCATTTCTAATATTTCTCCCAAACACACTCCTTTCACTCGTTAGGGGAGGAATGTCTTATCTTACTTGCACAAATGACAGGGTGCGACTTTGAAATAAAAAAAAATATATACATATTTTTAAATGAGTTACAGCGCTGAAAATCAGCATTAATCCGCTCGGTTCACCCGGCGAGCGGCTCTCACCTTGGAGGACACACAATAAAACCAGTCACAGCTCTCTGACAGCAGCTATTTCACATTCCCTTTGCATTTCCACCGTTGCTGCCGATGGCATTCGGCTTCCCTTGCTCCCACACTGGAGGCGGAGGAGGCGGGTGTGTGTGGTGATTGTTTGTGCCCGCGCGTTTGTGTGTGTGTGTGTGTGTGTGTGTGTGGGGGGCAGCCGCTGGGTCCAGCTCTGTGCTGTGAGGTCAATGCACATCCTGACAGTCAGTAATTGTACCAGAGGGAGGTGTGGGATGGCGCCGTAATGCAGGGTGACATCCTGCAAGATTTTTAGGCAGCGGAACGCTGGCAGGGGGAGGGGAGCACTTCAAAATCACCATCGACAGATGTGAAAAACCTATGACTGCGGAGCCGACCCTTATGTTTCGACTTCAACCATCGGTTTAAGGAGGATCCGAGAGGTAGTGGGGCAAACGGTGGGCATTACTGTCACGGAGACACCCAGCCCCCCTCGTCTCAAGACTTAATGTGTAATATTCCTCGAAATAGAAAATGTTATGGGAAAGGTTGTAAACAGGGTCCTGTGTCTGATGCAGTCACACCGCACCACTCGTCACAAAAAAAGGAAAAAAATAATAATTAGCTGCCACTTTGCTATGATTGCATTCTCCGATCTGATGGGATTCTTAACAAAGGGAAAGCCGGTCTGGGGTTTGTTTTTTTGTCCATAATGTTTTCAGGGACTCAGCAGGGGGAGTTGAAGCTGAGATGCAGTTTCTGATAGGTCGACGCACACAATCAGAAACACGTTTTTCGCCAAGCAAACTGCGTGACGAAATGCACCAAGATCAACGCGACAGCAGTAATAACAGTGGTAATCGAGGCCGGAATAACACGTTTTTTTTGTTTTTTTTCGGGGATGCGGGGTTAATTTTGCCACTGCCACTTGAAAGTCAGCAGGTTGCTGTGCTAATTAATGGAGCATGACTGCTGTCCTCAGGCAAATCCTCACACTCACACCCACGCGGGCCACTTTCACTTCACACACACACACCAAACGGGCACAGACAAACACACGCACAAAAAGAGCATTTTCACCATTGTGTGTACGTTTTTCAAATGAAAAGTGCAGCTGCACACACAATCAGACCAGCGTCCACAAGAACACACAAGCACTCCCTTCCTATGAGATCAAATGCAGGACTGTGACTTAGTGACTATTGTCACATAACTTTTGCTAGAGATCACCTGGACATCTAAACTGGATTTATTAATGTTTCCACTCAAAGAGACGTTTGGATATTTTTGACTGATAAACTTCAAAGTTGTAGGTATGTTTTTTGGTCCATGTTCCATTGATCCATGATTCTTTTCGACACCCTTCGAATTGCGGCCGTGCCTCGTCACTGTCTCTCGTGCAACACGATGAATTTTCCAATCAGTCTCCAGGAAAAAAAAAAAAAAACGGAGCTCACGTGGCCACGGCTATGACACTGGCGGACACAAATCAATGCTTCTTTGAGAAGTCCCAAACCGCGCGGAGACAGAGTGTGCCAAGTTCGGCGAATAGAAACTGTTACGATGCTACTCAGAGGCCGCGCTCGTGTCCGTGAACCTTAAACCGAGACACCATTGCTCATCTGAGATGCCATTATGGGTAATAAGTTCACTGCTTTTAATTCTAGGTCCGTTAAAGAACACTAAGGCACCGTATAATGACCCCGAGTGTGTGTGTGTGTGTGTGTTGAGGCAAGGGGAGGACGGGGGTCAATGTCAGAGGCTGGTATCCTTGTGCAGTGATGCGGGGGGGGGGCGGGCTGCTGACACGACCATGATTATACAGGACCGGCTTGACCTGGAACAGCACCACTAAAGGCCAGAAACACACACACACACACACACACACACACGCACACGCACACGCACAGAGACACACACACGGCTCACCACTGCAAGAGCAATACAAACTGGATAAATAGCAGGTTTGGAAATATACCAGATGGGACAAGGCAGCACATACACCTGTTCAAAATAACACAAACTGTCGGCGGACAAAAAAAAGCCTGCGGCGCTCGACGCGAATGGGGCGCTCGTTTTCCGTCACGAGGACCTCACACACTGTCTTCACGAATCACGCGAAATGAGCCTTGAACGGGGGGATGGGCTGTCTCTTATACACATGTGTGTGTGTGTGTTGAGGCAAGGGGAGGACGGGGGTCAATGTCAGAGGCTGGTATCCTTGTGCAGTGATGCGGGGGGGGGGCGGGCTGCTGACACGACCATGATTATACAGGACCGGCTTGACCTGGAACAGCACCACTAAAGGCCAGAAACACACACACACACACACGCACACGCACACGCACACGCACACGCACAGAGACACACACACGGCTCACCACTGCAAGAGCAATACAAACTGGATAAATAGCAGGTTTGGAAATATACCAGATGGGACAAGGCAGCACATACACCTGTTCAAAATAACACAAACTGTCGGCGGACAAAAAAAAGCCTGCGGCGCTCGACGGGAATGGGGCGCTCGTTTTCCGTCACGAGGACCTCACACACTGTCTTCACGAATCACGCGAAATGAGCCTTGAACGGGGGGATGGGGGGGGGGGTCTCTGTGACGCCTGTTGGCACAACATTAGACGCTCTGTCTGCGCCGGTTATGCGAGAAACTTCACCCATGCGGCAGTTTGGCGCAAGAGCAGAAAACTCCTCCGTTCCAGCTGTGGAGCAGAGAGCAGCGTGCGCAAACAGCCCGTGCAAGGCCGGGCCCTCTGCATGCGTCCTCGCGTTAGAGGGGTTTTCGGGCCTTTTAGGGTGTGGAGTGGTACAGGGCTTTCCCTCCAGCGGAGGGACTCCTGGACGCCAACCCAGTTTCCAAATGACTCTAATTTTTGCTTTTAAAGCCAAATCCAGACGCAGGATCATGATTCATTATCAGCGACGCCTTGAGAGAATAAATCGGGGACTCCGAAAAAAATTACTTATAAAAGCCATCAGTGGTCTGACAAGGGCAGTAAATCTCGGCTTGCACTCAGGTGTGACTGCATTGTGCGAATCAGGTGTTAAATTTGGAATTAGCTGCTTGCTGGCTAACAGCACATACATCACGCTAATGCAATTCTGTCATTGCCGCGCTCACCCTTAATCAGGGCGCATCTGTGTTCCGGTGAGGCGCCTCGGCTCTCTATGATGACAACACACAGTTTGACAAACACACCGGTGCACACGAATGTCAACATGACACACATAGAGGAAGTCCCCGGGAAGCCGATGTTTGCATTGGACACTGCTGTTGATGTTTAAAGTGCGCCAGGAAGCAGATTCGCGTCACGTATGCAAGATTTTAGACGCTCCACGGGGCGGAGTGTGGACTGACTAATAGCGTCGACTGTCTCACAACGAAAAACCTGTGTATTTAAGACAGAAAAGACAGTGTTATGATCAGTCTGATAACGTTCTAGGTTTGAGGAACTGTGTTTTCATACAACGAATAGATCAACATTGGCACGTACAGAAGGCCAAAAGGACGTACTGGTCCGAAAACAAACAAATGATCAATGCGAGACATTGTTGTTGTCCTGAGAGCAAAACAGAGTTACAAAAAGCAAGGGTGGGGACGTAGGGGTCAAAGGTCATTTTACATGCGTACAAAGATGAAGCTGAGAGTTGAGGACATCTCTGAAGATCTTACTAAGAGTTCCTCTCCCAAAATGACAATTTCTTTTCATGTTTCCTGCTTGATTTCTCTCTGAAGTACAGCTGTGTAATGCATAACCAGACTATAAAAAAAATAAATAAAAAAAAATACCCCAGTAAGCACAAAATGAAAATAATCTTAAATTCTGTTGCTAAAGGCATCTGACACAAAATGATGTATTCGTAATCGTATTTTATTTTTACAACACACCATGTCATCCACGTACACGACGATGAAAGATCCGAAATCTCTGGCACTCTCGTGCACATGGAGACCGGCGTGCCTAAACACGGCGAGCAAACCAGACTCTGGTGTCGCCCCTCGCGTCAGCCGTGACCTGGATATCCTCCATTCTCACAGACAGGAGGTGGTGATACAGTGCAATGGCAGTGCAGAGGCTGCTAAAGCTGGAGTCGGTGAATGAAACAGGCTGAGCCGTGAAAAACCTCTCTTGCCATTCAGATTCTAGTACGACCTGGGTATGAAATGACACCTTGCAGTGCTGGTGTTAATCTCCGCCTGATTTGAACCTGACAAACACTTCAAACCGAGGCATTTGATGAAAATGAGTCAAGGATCTGGTGTCGGATCAGTTTTCAATGTTGCACCAATTTACAAGCAGATTTTAAATTTGGGAACTCAGTATGATATCCTCTGTTTAGGGATCTTGGTTATTTCTGGAATCCCCCCCCCCCCCCCCCCCCCCCCCCCCCCAGAAAAAGGCACTCACATGTTATTTGTTAGACCTAAAGGACACAGTCATTTGGTTTTAATAATCCGCACAAGGACTTTTTGTTTTGTTTTCCTCCTCCTATCAAGTGTGCTTCAGCAGGGCGGATTTTGGCTGACACGGTAGGCCCACTCTACCGCTCTCCGACTCGGGCTTATTTCCAAATTCACTTCCGCAGCCACATCAAAACATGACACACTCCCACTCATTTTTTTTTAACTTTATCCCACAGATCTCTTCACCCTAATGCCTCCAGCGTTGCCGCAATTTCCCGATGCGGCACATCCTGACGCGGCGCTGCCAGCAGTCGGCGTCACACCTGACCACGGGGCGGCTCCATCTGTGACCGGATGGTCCCGGTTCTTCCTGGGGATTATCAGCTATCAACCCCCGACTTTTCCGCCGGGGCCAGCTCTCAGCTCATCTGCTCCCGAGCAGCGCTCCACTGCTCGCCATAATTGAGGCCGATACCGTTCCCCCACGGCGGCCAACTTACAGCGCCTCTATCCCCACCCCAGCCCTCAACCACCTTCCCACTGCTTTCCCTCTGTCCTTGTCTCCTCCATCTCTAAGCCTTATTACTAAAAAAGAAAAAAGCCGTCCCTGGGTCAGGTTAGGAGAAAGGGCCGGACTTGAGTTTAGTGGACACTTTATGGTCTCCACAGCCTAATTGCGGCTTTCGAAGGTCAACACCATTATTGTCGTTTGGCTTAAAAAACCAAACGCATTATTTCCTTTCTGAAATAAAACGAGATATTAACGACCCCTCCACTGACTGTAGTTAAACTGAGGACACAATGACAGATGATGACCCGCTGGTCTCATTCTTTCAACAGACCCAATCCGAGTATTCAGACATGCAATTAAAGCCGTGGGACTTTTTTGGTCAGGACATTGCAAGAATGCTTGTCTCCCCCCCCCCCCCCCCCCCCCCCGAAATCAAAGTCACCTTCCTCCGGCAGACCCCTTTACCAGAAATCAAAGTCACCTTCCTCCGGCAGACAGTGAGTTGAACCTCCGCAGGCTTAGACTGCAGATTGACAGTGATTTCCCTGCTTTGATATCAGACGGAAGACTTTTTTTCTCTCTCCGCGGTGCCAGCGAGAACAGCTGACGAGCCGGAACGACGTCCTTGTTCTCGACTATTAGCGAAAAAACCTATCGTTGAAAATCCCCCGCGTTAATGCACGCGGGCGAGGCGCGGTGTAAAACTGCTCCGGGTTTTGGCAACGGCGACCTCCGTGGAGTCAACAAAGCTCTCAGGTAAAAACCGCTTTTCTTACCGAGCACAGATAAGAACAGTTAAAAGTGAAAGCATTCACTTTTCTTTCATTCAGAGGGAAGCTGATAAAATACCCGAGCCCACAGCCGTGATGTTCTACTTTGTGCCCTAACGGGCGTATCACGGCCGTGCGTCATTGCGACCTTCAGATCCGAACCTGTGTGCTTTCAGGGGTAAAAAGGTAACTGGGTCGCCTGTGCGGAACAGAGCCGTATTGGTGTGTTAAATCACCATGCCAAAAGAATGAGCCATTGCTGCATGAACTGCTGCAACAATGGCACCGATAATACCTGCCGGTTTAATGAACCATCTGACCCGGAAATGAGGCTTCTAAAAAAAAAATACCCCAAAAGACGAGAGGAGAACCATCGCTGCGTTTCATTACAGCGCCGCTGACCTTCCTCTTTCTACGTAACCCGGCGCCACGCAAACACAGACTCGCTGCCAGGCAAATGTACTTGGGGCACATCCGGACCGACCCACAACCTACACACACGCCATATACAACCGCGCGCACACAGTTGTGGCTGACGCTCATTATTGACCCAATTCTTGGACAAGTAATTCAATGTCATCTGTCTGGCAGGGGAATACAGCTTAGTCTGCTCATAACAATGCCCCGACTAAGTAATGATGTTCGCCCCGGCACACTAACAAAGCCATTCAGCTCAGCAAACTTCTCAGATGAGACAGCGCCATTATGAACAATTCAGCCACGAAATACGATCCGAGCGCTCTTCATCCATACGGCTACACGACGGACACAGGCCAGCAAAGGAGCGCAGTTCAGGGTCATGAGGGAAGTTCACAGGGTGAAGAAGAAGGGACAGTGATGGGAGATATATATATATTTTCTTTGTTGTATTTAATTTTTTTCCAAGTCTGCGAAATCTCTGTTGTTACCTCAGTAATATTTCTCTGATTTTCTGTTAAAAGACTGCGTTTATGTAAATGATGTCACTGCTTAGTCTCGGTGGCTATTGATTGCTGTTCGGTTAATTATTGCATTTTTTTTTTGCCACAAAGCCGTGGGAAATAAGGGAAACCACACGATAGGTTGTAAAATACAATACTGGTGGTATGAAACGTATAATATGAAAATATTCAAGCCACCAATTTACAGCAATCCACCACAACAATAGAAAAATGATGTTTTCCAAGCACTTACTCTCCACGGCTTGTGAGCAAGAATGCAGCAATGCTGCCATAGCATTTTTATCTCCATTCACATTTCGAGCTGATGGGAGGAATCCCCCCTTGTCCTGCAAAAGGTCAGGGGGTCACACAGCGCAACATTTCGTGCCGCATCTCACACGGCGCCCGCCACGGAGGAAGCGGCGGTAGGAGAAGTGAGAAAAGGCTTGGCAGCCGGGGCCGAGGCAGGAGGCCGATCCACCATCAGAATGCTTCGCCGCTCCTCGGCGCCATCAGCGCGGCAGGCAGTGGGCGCGGCGCGCGGGGGGGGGGGGGGGGGGGGAGGCAGGGGGGGGGGGGGGGGGGGGGGGGGGGGGGGGGCAAGACAAATTGCCAGAGGAACGACCGGAGAGTAAGACGAGCTACCCTTCCCAGCCTCCTCCAGATGGACATAATTAAACCATTAGCCGGCGAGTGGGGGCTGATGACTCCATCAGGACCCATTTTGGGCTTGAATAAATGGCGGAAAATAAAGCTGCGTACAAAATTGCCGCCCGCTTGTTCACGCGCTGTTTACCAGCAGTGTGCTGGGAAACCAAAGGTAGGGAGAAAAAAAAAAAGAAAGGAGGGGCGGGCTGTTTTTCCACATTCATCTGTTGTTGTTTTTGCCGACTTTTCTCTTTCGCCTGCTGCCCCCCCCCCCCTTTGGAAGAACTGCCGGCCAGTCAGCCGTTACAGAGTCTCACAGGTGATCCCACTGCGGGGGTTCCAAAATGAGGGCGGTAATTTGAGATGAGACACCCGGGGAGGAGATGCGTCCCTGGCTCTCTGCGGTCTAGTTTATCTGTCCTCACCTCAGCTGCCGCATATATCAGCACACAGGGAGGTGGAGGGAATCTGGCCCGCCATGATTCACTCCGCCAGAGTCGCTCGGAGTCACGGTGACCACTGCCCCCCCCCCGATTGCTGAGGTAAGCAATCGTGGCCACGATTGGCACCACCTTTACGCCGCTAATCTGCGGGCGACGTGAGTTGATGGACTTGCCCTTGCTATGCTCGGCACCTGACTTCGGCTGCATTACTCAAACACCTCAGCACGACAGGCAACTCAAAAGCAAACATGAAGTGGCGGACATGAGAGGGAGGCTCTGACCCTCCCCCCCCCTCCCCTCACCCCACCCCTCCCTGTGACATCAGCCACCGGAATGTATTTATCACCCTATTTATCACGCCGTGAGGATTGAATAATGGCGGTAAATTATTACGGGTCATATCCTCCGCATGACGCATACAAAGACTGTTTGATCGCGAGGGAGTGTAAGGCCCATCTTCAATATGCCTTCACTGCCTATCACGCAGTAGCAGCTGAATTGTGGGAAATGCTCCCCCCCACCCTCTCTCTCTCTGTTTAGGGTCTAAGTGACAGGATGCACTCGCCAGGTCACAGTGCCACAGAACCTGTTTACCAGTCTTCGATGGCCAACACAAGGTCCTTTTTTTTTTCCTCCTCTCTATTCCACACCAGCAGGTAATATAAGAGCAGCTGCTCCGGGGGTCTGTCTCTCTCTTTATGGCTTCTTTCTTCTTTTTTTCCCTGCCTCACCCCGATCCTTCTCCTCTCTCCTCTGTACATCACAACGTCTGTGGCGCCCCCACCCCCTTTCTTCTCGCTGACAATGAAATACAGTGACACCAATCTCGAGGGTCCCTCGACGCCAAAACACAGCTGTGCGTCTGTCCCACTTTTCTGCCATCGAACAACCCGCCTGCCAACGCCTTCCTCTGCTCACTTCCACCAACAGCGGAGCTGCTCCCCTCTTCCCCTGCGCCGTTTCCTTCCACCCCCCCCCCCCCCCCCTCCCTCCCGCCCCTTAGCCTTCCCCTCTTCCGTCACTCACTTTATCGGAGGATGGCAGCGACAAAGATAAGGGCCAAACAGAAAGTCAACATCCCGGCGAACATCTGTTCTGTATCGCCGCTCGCTCGCTCGCTCCGGTGCTCCATTTTACGTTTCATTTCTCTGTCAGGCGTCGGGGGAACGCCACTGCGAGCTGCTAGCGTGCGTCATGCAACCAGACTTCCAAAACACCCTTGTAGAATTAAAAATACAGCGTATGCCGCTGACAGCACGCTGTGATGTTACCGAGAGCAGACGTGGCGTCGAACACACCTGGCACGCACGGCGCGAGGTGTTTACTATAACATCTCACTTAGATAGCTGGGGAAAGGGCAGGGCCGTGTCAAGCCTGTACACGGGGGGGCAGGGGGGGGGGGCATGACTGTATTCGGCATTAAATGATAATGAGCATGGTGATTCCTTATTGATGCCTGAAGGGAAATTGCAGCAGGGAGGTTCAGAGGTTGGCATTGAACGCGGGACAACATCCTTTAAGCAGGGATTAAGTATTTTACATGGCTCCCAGGTCCAAACCCTATCGCTCTTTCAGCTGCCTAGACCGATATTGTTTATATTATATATTAGGTATAAATGTCGGGTATATATCAGATACAAGATATTGTCCAACGGACAGTTATTACAGAAGAAGTCCATTGCGTTTTTTTCGTCATGTCGCGTCAAACACAATTTTGGTTTGGGCCAATTTTCAAAGCTGTCTACAAATGTAAATGCTGAAAAACCGCAACCACCCATTTTTAGAAGACCTACAATTTTAACTACTATTAAATCCACGTGCTGATCAGCACCACAACGTATATTTATATCCTTTAGTAATCATGTTAACCGGTTATGCATATCACCACTTTGGTCTCTCAAAGCAGATATTTGATACATTTTGAGTGTTATTTATCAAGCACACAGAAATGTCACATTTCTCCCACTTAATCTCTATTTATGACATGCTAGGCCCAGTTGGCAGAATATCCATCAATTTGGGACGCTAACGCCATAGTAGACTAGTGTGTGTAAACCTATCAAACTTTATGTGGGGCCACAGAGACGTATTCTGTATTGACCTATTACTGTTGTCACATTAGTTATTTATTGTTGGTAAGGGAGCGACTATGTATTTGAAGAAACCACATTCTCAGTAGTAGGATTGTGCAGAACTCTGGGAAGGACGCGCGTTAAACACAAGCTTTTCTTACTCTGGGTTTTGTATTTCCTACCGGTTCATCGGTTACCGTTGTGGTTGCGTGTTGATCGGACCACAGCAGACGTTCACGAGGGGGATCACAGGCCTCATTAAAGAGCCGGCACGCCCACTCCGAAGCCAACCCACCAGCCACGTCGGGGAGATTGCGTCTGTCAGGTTCAAGCTGAGAGCCAGCGAGGAGACTTCTCTTTCCGTCGCCCTCTCAACCCGCTAATAATCACAGACACTCACATATCTTTGACATCCCCCCCCCCCCCCCCCCCCCCCCCCCCCCCCCCCCCCCCCCCCCCCCCCACCCCCCCCCCCCCCACCTCTCATCCGACACCCTGGGCGAAACCAGCAATTGGCCTCAAATCAGCCAAACGTAATCCCGCCGCCCGCCTTGTTTTCCGCCGCCTCGGCCCCCTCTGCCTCCGCTCGTGTCGGAGAGGAGCAGTTTTTAGCGCAGTCAGCTTGCACCATGCTGTCTCTATTGTTCTGTGTAATTGTATTCAATGGACCTTGAGAAGTACACAGGCTTCTTCCTTCTTCCTCTCACATCGCTGCTGTTTGACACGGAAAGAGGCGCGTGACATGACAAATACAGGCCGCGTCTAAGTTTAAAAATAAAATAAAAACGCTACATATTTGTCTCCCAGACTCTCTTGCACTTCATCCTCTCCCTCGCGTCCTCTCCACCGACCCTCTTCTCCATTCATCAAACTTTCGTCCTCCAAACCAGGGGAGCCCGTCGCCACGGTGCTTAACCTCACTTCCCTTCCTCTGTTCACCCTCCCTCCCGACCTCCTTCGTCATCCTCTCCCCATTTCTCTTCCGGCCCCTGGATCCTGCACACTGCACGCTGCATTTAACCCCCCTCGGGCTGCTCAGGTGTGGATACCTGCGTCTCATCTCTGAGCTGGGCACACCCTCCCTGGCTGCTGTAGCAACTGTCAGATACTCAAAACGCTCAGGTGCTCATTTTTTTTTCTTTGATGGCCTGGACACATGAGCACACAGACAGTTTTTCAGGGGAATCACCCCCATTCTCCATCTATCATCTGGTCCCACGACCCCGTCACGCCGCGGCTATGTTGGGCCCAGCACTGCTCCACTTTCCAGCTGCCTCCCGGTAGACCCTCTCTGGACTCTTTGTGTTGCTCTCTTTGCAGGAGCCCTCTGCAAACCCAGGTGCCCAGCGGTGGGGTGAGGTACACGCTCACAGACATGGCTGGCTAACCACTCCAAAGGCAGTTGGGACTCTCAAGACAATGGCTTGGCTTTACGGGGCATTTGCAGCTTTTCTGACCGGTCTGGTAAAGAGCGGGGAGAGCCCCTGTGTTGCCAGGCGTCCTTGAACAAGACACCGAATCCCTGCCAGGTCCGGAGCTTTCCTTCTGAAGCTGGCGCCGACCTCTGACCTCCCTCAGGTGGAGGGAGAAGAGATGACTTTCTTTATAGGAATGCGTGTCATTATCATCAAGGACAGGTTGCCGTGTTGTGCACTGTTGTGTTTATTTCAAGATAAAGCTGTTTTATAATGCTGCATGGGGGAGATTTCAGAATTGTGACGATGGTAAAAATGTCATGATCACTGAGACAATGGTAATAATGATGGCATATTAGTGTATAATGCCCTGTGGGGAACGTGTGTGTGTGTGTGTGTGTATTTGTGGTGAGGATGAGGGGGGGCTCACAGCTAATCAACACTGGCTCCCAGTTTCTTAAGTTCAATTAAATGGCTTGTGACATCGCACATTTGAGGGCATATCTGCCGTGCGCCACTTGACTCCCGTCATTAGGGTGTGATGGTGCCAGGCTACACCAGCTTCATAAGCCTATTTTTAGCAATAATAACCAGCTGGTGAACAGAGATGGCTGTGAAAGCTCTAGGGGGGGTGGGGGGGAACTGCGATCATGTCAAGTCGAGTCTGAGGCTCCAGGGGATGAGAAGTGACAACAAAGTCTGTGCCGTGTTGCTGTTAGTTCGATTTAGGCACATGATGAAAGAAACGAAAACGAAGAGTGATGTCATTTAACAGGGTGTGTGTTTGTGTGCGAGTGTGTTTGTGTGGAAGTGTGTTTGTGACACAGTTTTCCAGCTCTTTTATCTCATTGCAACACCTCGTCGTTCACAGTTCGCAAACAATTGATTAGCTGAGTAAATAGGTAGGAAAAGTAAAACATGTCAACGCAACTACCGCCGTAGTCTCCTGCCAATTGTCAGTCTAATTAAAAGCACGCTAATTATAATGTGCGTTCGTCTCAAACAGCCACTCAGGTATAACGCCCTGGCTGTCAGGTGTAAACAAGGCTCGTGGTTGCGTGGGGAAGGAAAAATCCATCGACATCTGTTTAATTTATCTCAGGCAAGGGACCAAATTGAAAAATGGATTGGCCGATCGCAAATCGGCATTGTGGTCAAGGAGCGCTGCGTCTCAGCACCTGCTTGCCGCGCGATAATAGGCATCGCTGCAGTCTGGCCAAGTGCGCAGCCAATAAGGATCAGATTATCATCTTGGCGCCGGATTGGGCCGATGACGAGCAGGTGTGTGGAAGACGCCTGGGTGATGAGGAGCAGAGGAAGAACGTGACAGCAACTATTTGTTTTTTTCCGAGACGATCTCGCCCACCATAACGTCAAACACCACAACGGTGATTTTTATGTATTAAAAGCACCCTAACGAATGCAGGAAATCAAAGAGGTACGCGCGTAAATGTAGAAGCGTTAATGTTTATCGTAACATTATGTCTGCCGTTAATTCTATCTTGATCAGAATTATTTTCCACTTTTGATGAAATATTCCACAAATGATACCGTGCTGTCAGTTAAAGGTGGTGTTGTGGACTGCATTATTTCATTGGCTGTTTCCTCAGTGCCTCACAGCTCTTTGACAGGGTAAACTATGACTGCCTCCTGGTTGTTTGTCACTGCCAAGCAGTCAAGTGGCAGGAAATATGGCCGCAGTGTCCCCCACTGTTCCTGAGTTACGGCACCCAATAATGGCCAGAAAGGTGCTTTCATTTTATGATGTCACAGAGGAAGTTGACCCACGACCTGTTTGGAAATAAAATGTCATAACTTCATTATTATATCCAACCGGGTATTTGTGTGAAAACGGTTCATAGTTCGGTAAATGATATCTTGAGTTTTGGCCAAAAAAAAAAATAACAAGAGGTCACAGTGCATCTGACCTTTGACCTTACACTATTAAACGCTCAACAGTTGACGCTTGTACCCGATTATCTCAAGGTATGCTAACCTAAAAACAGAATGATTCCAGAGGCACAAAAACTCAACATTAAAGGCAACATAGAAATACTCCTGCTGCTTTGTGTCATCTTTTTGTTTGTTTTCCTTCCAATTGTTATTTTACTCTACAGGTTTTGTTTAGTTATATGTTTTGTAATTTAATTCATGTTTAAGAGTGAGATCAATTCAATAATCTGAATATCAATATTCATTCTCTGCACTTCATATGACCATTATTACTAACAGCATCGGCAACAAACGTCCCCACAGGGACCATTAAAGTTTCATGTCGTTTTAAGGAATCTTACGAGGTGATGTTCGCCGCTGAGTGAAATGTTAAAAAGGTGAATTTTTGCTCAGAGAAGACCAGTCTTCACCCTGGGCGTCTAATGAGTGGAAATGAAAGAGAGTGGATCTATTCACCATTCAGGGTTGGCTGACTCTGTGCTATAACCAGACTAATGATAATGCGTTCCCCAGTTAGAACAAAGAACCAATCCATATGCCCTCTCACTCATTAAATAACGATGCTGCAGCTCACAAAAAGCACGTCTGTATGTGACGGAAGAAGCTCATTCGCTGGCGAGTCCGGGTTTGGCTTAATTTTGCATTCGCGATGATAAGTCCAAATCAACGTGTAACTGTGCCCGAGAGTAAAGTCACACTTAAACTGTGGAGTACAAATCACAAATATAAAAAAAAAAAAACACTATGTGTGAATGAGTGGTGTTTGCTTTTGCCATGAATAGGCAAAATACAATAAAAAATCGGAAATAAAATAGCCGATTGTTGTGAATGCTCGGGCCGACTGACTGTCACAACTCTCCTCCTCTTCCGCCTCTCGCTATATTTACTGTTCCGTCACCCGGGCAACAATGAAAGTACAACAGTCACAGTGTCACAGCAGTGATGGCGAAAAGTGCAATGTGGTGAGTACTTCATTTGGATCTTTTCCTTGTAGGTGTGCACCAATATTAATCTCATAAATACCACATATTCAACCTCTCTTTTTCAGTGTTCGCAAAATAAGCTCTTTAAATTGCTAAATCGGGGCACTTAACTTGGGAAATACTGTTATTCATTTTCTTGCCAAGACTTAAAAAGAGAAGACTGATACCGCCTTCATCTCTGTCTGACAAATGTAATGCTAGAGTCAGGAGACTGATGGCTGTGTCTTAATATTTAATGCACAGACATAAAAGTGGTGTCAGTCTTGTCATCTAATAATCAGCAGGAGAAACTATATGTATAAATATATATATATATATATATATATATATAATGTTTTACCCAAAATGTCAAAGAAGCCATTATGGTGTAGCACTGCTGAGAATTGATCCGAAAATGACAAGGAACGCTTCAGCTTGGCATCAGGTGACAGAGAGAGAGAGAAACAAGGCAGTATTGGAAAATAAATTCACGATGGTGGCGAGGTCCTCGTATTTTGGACTCTGAGTGGGAGCGCGCGTGCTATCGTGCGAGTGTGTGCCGGTAGTACAGGGCTCAGACTGAAAGGCATGCTTGCCTGAAGACAAACAGCCCCTCGACCTTTGCATGAACCAGCAGCCTCTGGTGGGTGATAACTCATGACCCGGCGGACGGGGAGGGCATCCATCTCTCACCCTGGCGAGGATGAATGCGATGATGAACGCGTCCACCTGCCGCTATTTAGATAGCCCTGAAGTCACAGCCATGACAAACTACCCACACACGGAGAGCGCCCGGGCTGAGCCTCGTTTACGCTGTTTGGCCATTCAGCACCACGCCAGGATTCAGGATGGTGGCGAGGTCCTCGTATTTTGGACTCTGAGTGGGAGCGCGCGTGCGAGTGTGTGCCGGTAGTACAGGGCTCAGACTGAAAGGCATGCTTGCCTGAAGACAAACAGCCCCTCGACCTTTGCATGAACCAGCAGCCTCTGGTGGGTGATAACTCATGACCCGGCGGACGGGGAGGGCATCCATCTCTCACCCTGGCGAGGATGAATGCGATGATGAACGCGTCCACCTGCCGCTATTTAGATAGCCCTGAAGTCACAGCCATGACAAACTACCCACACACGGAGAGCGCCCGGGCTGAGCCTCGTTTACGCTGTTTGGCCATTCAGCACCACGCCAGGACTGTACAAACTCTAAATGTGCCACCGGGAACGAGGGCAAACTCCGGGTCAGGTCTCGGAACGGGAGAGTGCCTCGGTGATGACTTTAAACGGGGTTTTTCTGCACACACTAATGCCTACAGTATATATGCGGCTCATCGAGTGTGCCCACGGTGGCTGGGGTTTTGTGCACAGAATGAAGCCACCCCTTCGGAATCGGATTACGTCATCCCGACGTGAAACGAGTAACCACGCAACCCAGCAGATTTTTGATCAGAAACGTTGGAAAAAAAAAAAAAAAAGAGGAGCTAACAGTTCGTCACCGCTCCAAGGTGGATTAAGCTCTCTTTAGACCCGAGCGGTCACATTAAACAAAGTTTGAAGTTGGAATCTCTGAGTGTGGTCGACAACATGCTGCCAGACTTGACGCCACTCCGCATGCGTTACTTTGGTGAATAGTCGGTCGGGTGTGTCCCACACAGGCTTGTTGTTATTCTGCTGAAAAATGTGAAAAAAGTCAAACGGGTAACTTTCGATGGCTTAAATACCAAAATATATCTCTCTAGCTCTGGTGTCGTGACTTCCTGCTGCGGGCTCCTTTGCTCGCATGCGTCTTCACATTTCTTCTTTACATACAAAATGCGAAAACTACCCGCTTATCGGCCGCAAACTCTGGTTCTGAATTCTCAAACATCAACTCTTAACACAAATATGAATGTTCCAATGGCAAACCAAACCGCACACACATACATAGACCACCGTCACGACCGTCACCGGAGAAATTCTTGGCCACGTGCAGACTGTTGTTCGGTAACAGAGGAACACGCAGGTCTAATCTCCCCCTGCAATCTACTCTCTATTTATATAAATACAATTTGAAAATAGAGGCAAAATAAGGGATTCCCTATGAATTATAAACCGTGTCCAAAACTCTTGTGTCGTGTGTGTGTGTGTGTGTGTTTGTGTGCGTGCGTGCGTGCGTGCTTTCACGTCCTCTGTCATCTCACCTATTCCTCCCCATGGTCGATTTCACTTCTGTACCAGTCCGCACACGTATGTGAGCGAGAGAATTCCTCTACTTATCCAGCTGATGGTCCATTCAAATGAAAATGAGCCTCCATCACACTAATAGGGCGAGCGGAGAACAAAGCGCCGGCTCTCTGCAGTCAGCAGGAATAGCGGGAGGATTATCACTGCTATCGTCAGGGCCATTATCATTAAACCCCGTTGCCACCCCCTCCTCCTCTGCAAACCCGAGCGGGACACAGTGAGTTCACCGCATCGCAGGTTTGAATTCAGCTCCGAGCCTGTTTTAGCGGCGGAACCCCGGTGTGCCGCGAGGAGTGCGACAGGGGATGAGTTTGTCTTCGCCCATATTCTTTCTGAACGTTTAGTAATGTTTTTTTTCTTTTTTCTTTTTTTTTTGGAAAGCGGCGACTCTAATTTGGACTTAACGATATGTTTAACTCGCTGACAGTATCGCCCAAGCCGTGAAAGCTGCTTCAAAAAGCCTGCCACTGTAGTTACGGCGACAGTCTCGGCGTTGTCGTCGTCCGCATTCTCTTTGGCCTTTGCACACAGCAACATCCATAGCCCCGAGTCGCACACACCCTTCACCCTTCGCCGACAGCTCCCGCCCCACAGCACCACTGTGGGACGGTCGGAGAGGAGGGTTGGGGGGCCGAAATTCCCCATCAAGCCAAAGCCCGTCCAAGCAGGCCAATGCCAAAGCGCCATGCGAGTGTACAAACAATTCAACTGAATCGGACTCAATGTATACTCAGGCCTTATCTGGGCGAAGCCAAATACACTCTGAGCCATCAAAGGCCATGGATGAGTGATTGGAACTCTCAGTTTTCCCTGCAAATGCAAACACATCCATTACGCTCCGGCGCTTCAAGCTGAACAAATCAAAAGTCAGTGCGGCAAGGAGGGAGACGTGACTGTTAAAGAAATTCAGGAAACGGGACTTCGCATTTCGCGTCGAATCGGGGCCCAGGGGTATGAGAAAAAAAAAAAAGAATGAAAAAAAAAAAAAAGAAAAACGGCCATCGCCGACCGGCGCTGCGGCGGGACGCAGGACATCAGACAGAGTTAATGCGGGCCGAGTTTTTCTAAATACCTTTTAAAGGATTTGCAAGATAAGCCCGTCGGCCTCTCCAAGAAGGAGCCCCTAAAGGACGCTGGAATCGATGGATGAGAGAGGATTTACTGTAGGGCGAAGGGGGGGGGGGCGAAAACTGTTATTTAATGCGCGCGTGTGAACGGAATAATGAAGCAGGCGGGAAGCTCGCGCGCTCTCTCCGCTATCAATGCACTAATCTGCCATTAAGCCCTCCCATCAGCCACTCGGATCTAACGTGCACCGGGAGATACGGTGCGTGTATTTATTCCGATGGATCAACCATCAGCGTATGCACGCAGAGGAAACAGCAGGGGAGCCCTCGTCACTGGTCCAGTGCTGCAAAAACGGAGCCCGCGGCGGCTAATTCGCCCTGCTCGGAATGTTTAACCCCCATCAGTTAACGCTCGAACCCCTCCGTGGGGGTTACTGCTGACCATTTGCCCAAGTGCTCCATCGACCAGCGACTGGCAGCGCGGACGACGTACACCCGTCGAGTCTTGTGTTTTTGTAGGTCTTCATGGAACAACCTGTTAGCTGCTGTGTTTTGGTGCAATACAGTTCACGAGTCCGACCACATTAGCCTGAGAAGCGATCCAACAGCGGTCGCTTCCGCTGAAAAATCGCAACCCACCGTAAACGTGCAATGTGCCTGATTTCGTCTGCGGTCAGAAATTCGAGGAGCCATTTAATGGATAAAAAAAACAAAAACAAGTATGGGCTTCAAGTTGTAAACGTGCCACTGTTCTACCTGCGCGTCTGCTGCACAAGAACAGAAACGGCCGTAAGCGCAGGGGCTTTCGCAAAAAGAAGAAGAAAAAAAAATAAATAAATAAAAATCACATTCATGCCAAACATACCAGAGTGCCGACAGAACAACGACAGAGTCTTCGCGAGCTATATTAATGACCTAAGAGCGGATACCATCGAGGATGGACAGGTGCGATCACGGTGATGGAGCGCCCACCTCAGCCCAAGTTCGCCTGGACTCCCATCAAGGTTACGTTTGTCGTAGAAGACGCTGCTGCTGCTCGCCAACATAAACTCAGAACAACGACAGAGTCTTCGCAAGCTATATTAATGACCTAAGAGCGGATACCATCGAGGATGGACAGGTGCGATCACGGTGATGGAGCGCCCACCTCAGCCCAAGTTCGCCTGGACTCCCATCAAGGTTACGTTTGTCGTAGAAGACGCTGCTGCTGCTCGCCAACATAAACTCCAGCGGAGGTTGTTCGAGCGTAAGACCGTCCCCCTTCTTATTAATGGAGATAAATGCTGCGAGCCCCCCCCCCGCACCCCCACCCACCCCCTCAGCCATAAGACGCATCTATTCTTGACTAAAGTCCCCTTCATTACCGTTATCTCAAATAGGCACCCAGTCCGATGGCTGGGAGAAGAGATGGGTTAAGCCGCTTCATCCAATTTCATTATTCCAACGCGAGGCCGGGTATCGCTGGTAACTTTGCTGTGTCAGCACGGGGGACGGGGGGGTAGTTGTGCCGTCATGTGGCTGAGCCGTGCCATCAGCGCAGAGGTTTAAGTCACCGGGCTGCCAGCTGATCAGATACCGTCGGAGCTCACCTGCGTTGGCGCTTTTTAATTTTCAAACGCACTCAAATGGCACGGTGAGCACATCGCATGGCTGACTTGCAAAAAGCGTTTTTTTGGGGGGTTTTGTTTTTTTGTTTTTTTTCTTACATATAGTGCAAAAATAGTGCCTAACACCTTCTGTGGCTATTTTCTGCTTACGAAATACCTTTTGCGAGGAGCCGCCACCATGCTGCGAATGCGCACAAGCAAAGCTTGGGGGACGACAACTACGAGGGAGCTGCTGAGACGGGAGAGGACACGGCAGCGTGAGAGGGGGACGGGAAAAAATGGGAAACAAAAGACGAGAAGGGAGAGGGATTAAGGAAGCCTGCGAAGCCGCAGACCGTCAAATGATCTGGCCTCTCTCCAGGCATGATGACTCAGGGATGATGGGCACAGTTAGAGCTAATTAGGATCATAAACTGGGGAAATGTTTTGCCACCACGATGTGCCCGGCCCTCCACACTATTGGCAGGACTTCACATTACATGTGAGAGCTTGCCTGTGCAGCACACTTAAACAATAAAAAATAAATAATGATAATAATAATTGGATTTTTCTTTTTTTGTTGTGTGTTCCGGTGTATTGCGTCAAGCATAGAATTAGGTAAACTATGAAGAAGGCAGATAAAGCCACACTGTCCTCACAAAGGGATCAACTGAATATGTTTATTCATCTTAAAAAGGCAACATCAATGTCCCAACTGGCAACTATAAGCTCTTGGTTGCCTCTGAACATCAATCCAAAACTCTGATATTCAGTTGCCAATCATACAAAATAAAGAATATCAGCAAAGCTAAACCTAAAGACGACTGTGCTGATTCATTTTATTGGTATCAGCAAAATTGATCAACAATCCAATTATTTTTTTTTTCTAGCTCTAGACCAAATCGCGTCACATCAGCCAAATGTGGGCAGAAGATGAATCAAAGGTTTGTTTTCAACATGTTTTCAGGTGGAACGCTTTTCTTTCTTTTTCTTTTTTTTTAACTCATTACAGCATCTATTTTTAACCTTTCTTTCACAAAAGAAGAATATTACAGCCCGTATTTATTTTCTGCCGCTAACAGAAACATGTGCTGCGCTGACAACAGGCCAAATAAGGTTTCGTAGCACTCACGATGAGAGCAATGACCATTGCTCTGGAAGCCAGGCACCACTGTTCAATGCGGTTATGAGATTTTGACCCCTCGTTGCTGCCCAGTGGGGTGTCATCATTCACGTACACTGCACATAGGTTTGAATCCGGCACCGCGATGCAAAACACATAAGGAAGGAACATGTGACTCAAACTTGAGACTTAATTGTTATAGTTTCCCAATCATTTCCAAGGAAGTGAATATTAATCACGGGCCTCTTCTCTCCAGGACCCTCAAAATCCAGCAAATCAAAAAAGGGTTTATGTGAACTTTATGTGAACTGCTCTCCTCAGGCAGGAAATGATGCAACATGTCATGAGTTGCTAAATATGAAGGAGCTTTAAGCAAAAAACAGGAAAGGACAACAAAGGAACTTTCTTGTTGCTCCAAAAATATCAGATTTCCTCAACATACGTGATGCATTCACTGAACGCCTGACGTATGTTCAGGTAAACAAACATATTATTAGAGCTCTGATTTAAGCGAGGCCTTCACTTTGACCAAGTTCCTCAAGTCTGACTCTAAATCTCCTGACAGCGGCGGCGGGGCAGCTTCACTCTGCTTTATTTATTTATTAATTTTTGTTTTTCTCCACCATGAACTCTCATGTTGTGTTGCCTTGTGGACCGCAGACGCACACACTCTGACAGGAAGCAATAATGCTGCTGACTTGCTGAGCTACATCTCTGTTTATGAGGACTGACAGCTCGCCGCAAACTGCAGCACACCGGCACGTAGTGTACACTCATACACACACAGACACACATACACGCACATTCGGACAAATCTCTGCGAATACACACTCCACACACTCACGTGCATGCAAACAAATGAACACACACGGCGGCATAATCTGACACGACCCAGAGTAATAATTCCCAAATGCAGCGACGCGTACATTAGCGCCGTTAAAACTACATTGCACTTCTCAAATGTCTCCCCCAAAGCAGTTATTGCTTGCAAAGCTGCTGCGGACAGATTGACGGCGCGTAAAGCACATGACCAACTCAGTTGAACTTCTGTGTTTTTTGTCGTCATAGCGACGAGTGCAACAAGTTATTTCGTGATGTGAGTAATACCCTTATCTGTCCTACTGTGGGAATCATCAAACAAAAGACTAATTAACTAAAAGTGTCACCTATGATTTTTTTTTTTTTTTTTTTTTTTATCTGCTTTTTTTTTGCTCCTCCTGATTAATAATTTTTTGCAACAACCTAACGCGAGACGCTCGCACGTGAGCGTGTGTTTAGGAGACATTTTGGCATAAAATGTGTTTTCTCGGTGACTGTGAACTTTAAATACAACGTCTCACCGCCGAGCTCCAGCAAAGCCAAGAGGGACTATTATGAGATAATTACTAATTATGCTAATGTGCTAAAGTTGTGCTTTTCCTTTTCCTTGGTCATTCTATCAGCTGTCCTCGAGAGACCACAGCCAGTGGTAATAACCTTGTTTCCTCTCGGCGAAACGCGCAGTCGGTTAAAGGACGCCGTGTCCTAAACCGCCGCCACCCCTCTTAATCAGGAAGTGCCTGTAAATTCACAAAGCCATGCGTGTGCACAGAGGGGGAGTGCCGTGCCGTCTCCATCGGCGCTGACCTTCATTAACCTCATAAATGCCAGCGGTGTTTCTGTCGCAGCCCTTAATGTGGTTATCAGCACAAACACAAACAAATGTGACAGAAGTGTTCCCGGGCGGAGGCTGGAGCTCCACATCTGTGAAATTACATCTCTTCGTCTCTCTCGCACAGTCACACGGGCTGCGTGACATTGAGCCGTCCTGGCACCGAAGCCGGCACCAGGAACGACGCTGTTCCAGCCGCCAGAACCCGCATACACCCCCCCCCCCCCATCCGAATATGAATGCAGGCCAATGCAGAAAATGTACTGTACATTTACCGTCCATATGGATTGTCGCATTGGTTCTGCACCAATCAGAGGAAGCGCCCAGAGAAAAATCCAAACACTAACAATACCAAACAGGTTGGATTCAAAATATTCCTGACGGCGAATGAATTGACATTTCACTTCCTCACTTCATCCCAACGGCGCCGAATATTTGGCCATTGTAAGTTGGGCGTATTATCCGGTAATGCAGTATTATCTGGCACCACCTGGTTTTCAGATTTTTTTTATATTTTATAATTAAATGATTTACATTTATTCACAAACGATCACATCATGTACATTTCCCATTTCCATGTCTTTGATGCAGTTCCTAGTATAGTTCACACTCAAACATCTACATAGTAGGTGTTAATTATTGTTTCCAAGTGAACACTGTCGACAGCAATTTTTTCCCCCCGATTTCTAGATTATTGTAAATATGATAGTATGCAGGATGCAGACACGAGACAGACAAGGAAATGAGCGGAGATGGCTGGAATATGGCTGGAATCGACCTGGGGTAAATACTGTGAATGTAAACCCAACGTCAAAAAGAACTGAAGCAACATAATTACAAACCCGGCCAAAAAAGACGTTTATCGTAAATCTGAACGCAAAACCGTTCCACGTGGAAGATATAAAAAGCAGCACAAGAAATATCGAAAACCTGGGGTGTATTGCAGCAGTCTCTGAGAGACACCGTGTAACCACAGCACCAGTTCCCTACCAGCTGGGAACCTTTGTCACGTAATTAACCTCTCCTTCTTTTGGTACTCTATAATAAATGCACAATGAATCATGAAATATAGACGTGTATTTTTAACCTAGAGGAATGCTCAATGTCACGGAAAACAAGAGACCTGCACAGCGCGACAAATGAACTACCAGCAGACATATAGAGATATGATGGTATTTCCTGTAATAGTGCTCTCACGAAAGTAAAGGACAACTTTGAAGTCTATGCTCCTTCACAGGAAAACTATCTCTCATCTCCTCCCACACGCAAACCAACAGGGACCATGACCGAATATGTTTAATTTTGTTTTTAAACAACATGCTAAAAACACTGCAAGTGAGGTTCCTCGGCCTCTGCTCTCCCCCCTGACCTCTGCCCTCACCCCGACGCGTCATCAGAGCTACAAACGAAGCAAATGGCTGCGGCCGTACGTGCACATCCCGAAATCCTCCTCCGGCGACCTTTTGCCTCCCCAGAAAGAGCCCGGGAAACGAGAGGTTGATAACACACACCCCTCTCCAGCTCCATGCTGCATCAACTTCCATCCCCGCGTGGGCAGCCCACACTCAGCAACCCCACCCCCCCTCCTGCCGCCACCTCGCTCAGAAAGACAGCGTAAACAGTAATTGCTCCATAAATTATGTTACACTGTGTTTTTCACATTTGCCCCTCAGCGCTCTTGATGATTCACTGATATACTGTACAGTATGCTGAGAGCACAGGGTGATAAGCGCGGCTGTAAAAAAAAAAAATAATGTTGGTCTATAAATCTCGGCAGTGCTTATTTTTGATGGAATAAAAAAAAGCGGATAAAAGAAGATCAAATACATGGAATAAATTGCACATATGTCACAGTTAAAGGCAGGTGAGAGGAGGTAAGGTCATGATGCGCTACTGATTGACAGGTGCAATTGTACTGGGAAAGAAGAAAAAGAAAAAGGAGGAACAACATACACACGCATGCCCTCGTATGTCGCCGGGCTGTCGCACACCTCCGAAAAAGGATTTTATTTGTGGCACCGACATGCCTCTGGGGACAGGATATAACCGATATAATAAATCACAAGGTTGTGATTAATTAGGAGGCAGACACAGAGTGTGTCCATGAATCCTTCCGGGAGCGATGACATTGGTCAAACACTGTGCTTAAGGAGAGCAAACAAATACAGAGCGAGGTGCACATCTGCACAATGCCGGGCTGACAGGAGCATTGTAACCTGAACAATGCGACGCGGAAGGGGTTGGCAAACTGCAGATGAACAGCAGCAGAGGGAGCAAAAAAAAAAAAGAAAAGAACAACAAAAACACACAAAGCTGATGGGTTTTAGTAAAGGGTGGGATTTCGAGCAAGTCCGTGCAGGGACGTGATTGAGTGCCAAAAGATGTGAACAAATAAATCTCTGGCCTGTGATCTACATTGTGCGATTATTTCTTTCGTCCACCCAAAGCACTTGCAAAGCAGAGTTCGGCGGGAGGGGGGGGGGGATAAGGGGGGGGGGGGGGGGGGGGAATAAGAAATTAATATACGTTGTGGGGATGAACCTGCTTACCGTCTTCTGAATAAACACACACAGGTTTTAGCAAATAATCTGCAGGGACTTGGCCCCAAATACCCAAGCTGTAATCCCTCAGTGACTTTTTTTTTTTTTTTGCCTTGAGGTCCGGGGGACAATAATTGCGTGAAATCTCAAGTAGATCACAATGGGGATGAAGGAATGCCATGATGAAAAATGTTCAGATCAGCTCTGTGCAATTGGGGCGGAAGCCAGTAAACGGCCCCCTTCCGATCACAAAGTGCAGAGCAACACAAGAGGGATTCTGCACTGGGAGAAACGGGGAAAAACCGAAACCGAGTGTTCCAGCCGCCGGGGTGCGGTCCGTCCCCCCTCCTCCGGCTCGGCAGGAGTCAGCGGCCATCAGCACTTCCACAGGTCATTTACAACCGGTCCCCCTGAACTGGCCCCTAATGTCCCGTGCTATCAGAATGAATCAGCAGTGCTGATAAATTAGCCGTTGGAAGCGCGCCGCGAAAGGCCTGTCAGCTAATGTGCGCGCGTTTGTGTGATACTCGTATGCAATGCTTAATGTTGTGGAACCAATTCTGTCGTTTCCATTATGTAAATACATTTGCCTCAGCACTATATTTTATGTATTGTCTGCCTTGTCTCAATTACTTGGGCTATTAAAAATCAAGGGGTTATGGAAATGAGGTGCGGTTGTCTGTTTGTAGTTTGATGACAAGTGCAAAGTGTTTATGAAAGCTCGTTATGCATTCAATTGCAGTCAGATACGTCAACACGCTCCGAGCGTTCATCCATATTCCACAATGCAATGGGGTGGCACGGCAGTATCTCCAAGCATAAACAACACAACCAGTTGTGCCATCATCTGTTGTACATATAAATAAATAAAAATAAATGTGTCACTGCTGTTCCAGCCCCCCCCCCCTCCCCTTTTCCTAATGAAAGTGCCAGAAAATGTGAAGTAGAAAAAAAAAAAGAAAGAAAAAAGAAATGGAATATTTCTGGGAGTGTTTGTGGCTTTTCCCACACAAAATAAGTGTTTGATGCTTCAGTTCGGGGAAACTCACTGTTAATTAGCCAAAAGACCCCGGGAAATAATCATGAAAACTAAATCAGGGAGCATCTCTTCAGAGGCGGTTAAGCTTTAAAGTATGAAAGGTTTCACTGACATGTCTGAATAACTTGTTTTCGTAATCATTTTTGAAATGTCATTTCACCGTGGAGCGCAGGATGACATAACAAATTACTCAGCAAGCGCAGATTCTTTTAAACAGCGCACAAAACTCGGTGGTAAAGTGTGCCTATTTGGAAACAGAGAAAAACACAGCATCTCGAAGTGAGAGGCGGTGTCATGGAAATGTGCGATGAAGTCCTGGGTTTTGTAGTCCGCCCCCCCCCCATCCTGCCCTGTGAATTTTTGGCATAAATGACGTAAATAAATCGGCAAAGAAACTGTAGTGTACCTGGCATTAAGCCACCCGGGGGGATTTGTTTACCATGAGCAGCGGTCAGCATCTATTAAAGGCCGGAGACTTGGGGAAAGCTCAATAGGAGAAATGTCACCGTTATTATGTTTCAGCCAGAAGAAATCAGCAGCATTTTAATTACACATATTATTGTATCCCAGTGTATCTCAAAAGTGGAACACACACACACACACACACACAAACACGCACACACTGAATCCTCTGGAATTTTCATTAGGAACACTTCTTCTCTCTACACTTCTGGTGCATTTAAAAAAATTGATCCAAATAAAAATCAGAGCACGAAATCAAATATTATAAAGTTACATATTTATATATATTTATTTGTTTATTCATGCTTTCCCTTTAATACTGCCTTTTTCCAGGCCCTGAGCTGTTTGTCAAACTTAAGACTTTGGTGTGCAGCTGAATTAAGAGCAGCACAGCAACAGTGTCTTATGCCCAGATGAAAGGAAAATGATTTTATATGACACATTATGGGGGGGAAAAAAAGAGCTCCTCGAAATGATGATCAATATCAGCACTATAAATCTGGGTCTTGTTCCGGTTGAAATCGAGGGACAATTAAATGTGCAAGTCCTTTCTCTAAAAATCCGCGCTGTTGTATTCCATTGAATATGGAGCTTTCCTATCACGATAGCATACAAGTTTATTTTAAATATATTAAATGTATTTAATGTTATATTACATTTTAAAATAATAACTTAAATTCGGGATTCGGTGGCACCACCGCATCCTTTTTTCATTAGAAAAAAAAATCAGGTGTTGAATGGTCAAAACAAAGCGTTTAAAAAAAACAAAAAAAAAAAACAGGCTGGCGTTGGCGGATTAAACTATAAAAGCAAATGTATAGTTTCATTTGGTCGTAAATGTTCCAGATGTCGGTTACAGCGAAAGGATTTTAAGGGCACAGCGGCAACTTCAACGGGTATAGAGACAATGCGTCATCCAAAGGCGATGGCGCGGGTTATTAGTGCTCTTAAACAAAGCTGGGGACGTTTCTTTATGTTTCTCGTATTATACTATTCGTATTGCTGTTATTAAATGCGAGCGCAAAGGTGCCGTGTTGAAGGAGTCGCGGTGCGCGGAGGTGGACGCGGGCTGCTCCCGCGCTTCCGTGCGCTCCGGCGCCAAGGTGCGCACGACCTCTGCTCGCACCGCGCGCACTGGTGGTGGGGTGGCGGAGAGACAGGAGAGGCCAGCGGGGACGAAAGAAGTGTCGGAAAGTTCCTACCTTTTCTCTTGGATCTTCTCCTCCGCCTCCTCTTCAGCTTGCATTTCACCTGGCCGCCCTGAGTCCCGGATGCGCGGCTGCTGTTCCCCAGCACGGATGCCATCGGCGCAGCCTCTGGAGCGGAGCAACTTGGACACTCGGCGGATCGACTCTGCGCCGTGCGCTCGTCTCCGTGGCAGGATCTGATTAAAGCGGCGTCCTCGGATTTTTGACGTCGACTCGGACTGTATTTTCGGCTCTCCCTCTCTGGAGTGGGTAAAGAGGGAGGGAGGGCGGGAGGAAGTGTGGCGGGGGCGGGGAGGGGTGTATCACCTCTGTAACTCCAGCCTCTGGTGGCTCTCAGCAGCGCTGACACCGGCGCACGCTCCGCGCTCCTCTCCGACACTTCTGCGCGGAGCCTGTGCAGAAATGTTCGGCATCAGCCACTTTGGGCTCAGCCATGCGGGGGATCCTGCCTATCTGCAGCCGCGCTTTCTAATTAGGCTCCTGGTCGTCTGGGAGGTGTGACATCAGCAGCCCACACCCCCTTTATTCACCCCTTAGACACATTTCCACACACTCCTCACACTGCTTCTTTGCAGAGCAAGGGGGGGGGGAGCTCCGCTGTCCTCAGAGGTCAGAGGTCAGCCTGGTTCGAGCGCGTTTGCTCAAGGGCACTCCAGTAGTGCTGATGTTTCCCAGCATGAGGGGATTGAATGGTGGTTCCTCCGCATGCTCCCGTGCTGCCTCACCAATTTCAGGCCTGAACAGCAGACTGATGCCATATTCCAGAGTCTGGGGAGAGAAAAACAGACAGGAGACAAGAATGCATCAGAAGTTTTCGTCTCAATCCTCTCCGTGTACACTGCTATTCTTGTCAACCTAGATTTTTGATTTTTTTTATTCTCTTGCTGGATTATGGATCTGAAGTAAATTCTCCTCGTCCTAGCTTTCTGTTCTAAAGTCACACAAAGGGAGATTAATGCGCTAAGATGCTATTATGTTCAATTAACTGGCGTTTGCACATGATCATCGACAACATAAGTTACATCAGAGGCCCTTTGGATATACTGTCCGGATATATTTATGTAATTATCTTTATTTTTTAGTCCACACAAGTCCAATTTTCCTATTTATTTGAGACCATTTTGTTCCAATTTTTATTATTATTATTTTTTTTAAGTACGCTTGGAGCTTGCGGGCGACCTTCAGCACAGGAGGAAAAACTCCACTGAGCCGTGTGTGGCTGCCACTAACTTCAAACTTTGTGACATTTTGGCATTTTTGTGCGAAAGTGCAGTGCCAAGGCTTTCGGAAGGCATTTGTCGCTTGTCTAGCTGCGGGTTATTGTTTCATTGCCCCGCCTCTGCAGAAGAAGTTCAGGTGCGTGTTGGGAGGAGGCGCTATGGCACTACCGGACCCAGGAATGGACAGTAGAGTGGGGAGAAAAAAAAATGCAGGTTTATCAAGGCCTCGACAAGCCTTCTCTGGTCGGTGCTATTGTGTTTATCGGTCTTTCTGCATTTGCAGTGATTCAATAGAAGGGGGAGAAAGTAAATGAAGAGGAAAATAAAATAAAAACATCTGAATTGTGATACAGTTACCCTATAAAAAACCTTCTGTAACCCAAACTGCTCCCACCCATTTAAGTAAAAAAAAAGTCTATTTGCAGAAAAAGCAGCACAGCGTATTTGCTGATGTCACATTGAAAAGTCACTTTGAGGCTCTGTTGTTGGAAACATTTCCTTCCGGCCTGAGGGGGCAGAGAGAGAGAGAGGCCGAGGAGAGAGAGGGGGGCCGGATGCCGTCCACCGGGCTGCAGTCTGCCCCCAGGACGCCCACAAATATCCATGTAAATTGCAGTTTAAGAGGAATCAATACGAGTGACAAGTTGCCAATGCCACTATCTGGGGCAGTAATGAAGGTGTGCTGGTTGTTCAGGGGGCTGGAGCGTACACAGATAACAGCAAACAGGCAGGGCGGGGCGGATGGCACAGGTCACAGAGGCACGCGTTATGTGCAAGATCACACAAGGTGAGTGGAGTTGTTGGATGGATCCAAAGTGCCACTGAAGGCTCCAAAAACTACAACCTGGGTGCTCTCACCCCTACAACACTGTATCACTGTCGCACGTGTCGCAGAGCGTCTGGGACACGTCACTGAAATCAAAGCTATTTAGCGTTGCACCTCTGCGGAGCTCAAGGACTGAGGGCGAGCTCCAAATGAGCAGGTTCCCATAATTGATGGTCCCCCATTTTTTCCCCATAATTCAACGTTCTTCCGTTCCCCACGTCTTATACCTTACCTTAAAATAAGAAGGCCAATCAGCACGCTGCTCCCACACATTCAGTTTTCCTGACTTTTGATTCATATGCATCTCTATGAAAAGCCTCATGTGGGGTATGTAGAGTAATATATAACATCAATAATTAGGGTATACGTACATGTACACTAGGGTGCATCAAAATACAATGTTAGTTTTTAACTTCAAAATATGAATTGGGGGTTGAATTTTGTTCCCATACACAAAGAAAGGATTTTTGCTACATTTTAGAAACATTCATGGAGATTTAGAGGTCCAACAAGGCCTGTGAATATTTGCGTTTCCGGTGCGTTTTCACATTCTGCAATCTGAGTTGGCAACGTTAACTAAGGTGGCGGTTGTCTAGGGTGATGGAAACTTGGGTTCGCAAAAGCAGATGCCAAAGCGAAGCTGTGGGAGAACTTGACGATCCTCTGACGATCGGACAGAACTTTGCATCACAAGTGTTTCCATGGCGATGAATCAAACATTCCTGACAATCTAAATCTTTCTCCAGTGTTTTTACTAAACAGCTGTTAAATGTAATGATTTTGGCAGAATGCGGTGAGGTAACTAGCTGCCAAACAATATAGCTTTCACATTACACTCTCAGTTGGCGATCCACACACTGTGGTTGGATGATCCAAATTATTTGCCTATGGCCTGTGTGTGTATAATCAAAACTTACTCCACAAATAAACGTATATGTTGAAAATGTAAAACAAATAAATGTATAAATATGGCGCATATTTTCCCTATTATAGAATAAATATTGTTACAGCCATGTTGCTACTACAGGCAATACTCTAATCATCTTTCTAAAAAAAAAAAACATCCAAAAGTTGGGTGACATATTGGTGCATGATTCATCATAAGCTAAAAAAAAAAAAAAAAAAAACTCAACCAAAAAACAGATGCCCCAGCAGGTGGCAGACATTTTAAGCACCTTGCCGGAGAAGACAAAACAATCAAGAGTCAAGAGGTGTCCAATCGAGAAGAGGAAGTGATTTGTGAGAAGCTGGTTTTTGAAACAAATAGCACACCATAGTCCAGCTGGGAGCAGAGTCTCACCACATCTAGAAGCCAAATAGCCGCGTCGTTCACTAGTAGTCACACAACAGTGGTTATCAACGCGGTGAGGCAACTTCTCCCGAGCTTATCCAATCACACGGAGAGGTCTGCTGACAGCAGAGATACATATGCAGAAGAAGAGAAATGCGTAAACCAGGTTAAGAAGCAACGGTTGCACTTGCCAAATGCAAAAACAGCCAGCTGGCAAAAAAAAAGATTACAGTGTCAAGTTAGTTGAGAGAACGTCACTGCCCCGTCATTAGAGCGCAAGTAGACCTGACCATAATTACAGTGCATTGCTCTTCCATTGCAGTCATTTCTTGCGTAGATCTATGCTCAAGGCGTGTATGGGCATTTTAGCCTCCTTATTTTAGCCTGCAACACTGGCAGTGTCGAATGGACTTGGGATATGAAAAAAAAATCACAAGTTGATTGACTTTTTATTTTTCAGGGGTACATCATCAGCACGGTTTTATTGCTATTCAGTCAGTAGGATGACGTCCATTCATGCATGATGATGTCCACACACAGAAGCAGGATAAAAAGGGCTTCGACACTGCTGCTGGAATCCCTGGAAAAACCACTCAACTGGCTTTTTCTTACACCCTACATGGCCTTCCCACCTGGAACAAGGAGACCAGCAAATTGAGGCAATATTGCAAAGTGAGAATTACACCGGACACAGTTTCTTTTTTGTCGAGCCACGTCGGGAATTTGAGCCAACGACGCCTTAATGCACCTTTGCAGACATTTCCAGTACAAAGCGCGCTAATTGCTGCCGGCAAACTTTTGACCCGGCCCTCGTTTCAAGGTCGCATTCCTCGGCTATATTTAAACTTTGAAAGTGACATTGAGCACTTCATTTTACAGCACGCGCCGTGGCTGCGGCCAAATTCTTGCCACCAATGTACCTTTCCTATTGAAACAATCTCCTTTGAATGTCTTTTTCTTTTTTTTCTTTTTTTTCCCCAACCTCAGCCCACCCTGCTTAAGTGACACCCATTAATCACATTAGGTCTTTGAGAGAATTGTCTGCCGAGCGTCAAGTCTTGGCTGACCCCAACATTTGGAGAGTGAAGATAAAGACATTGCACTGACAGCTCTGAAATAGCCCCTTTTTTCCACAGGTCAGCGTTCAGCGGAATATGAATATTATTATCCATAAAAAGAGGGGGGGGGGGGAAACAATTGAGTTCTTACTCCGGAGGAGTTGAATGACATTGGGAATTCTCCATGATTCCGCTGCAGTGGATAGATTGCCCGGGTAGGTTTCAAATCAATGTACTGGCAGCAAAACACCGCGTATTGGCCCGACATATTCTACTGCGAATGTATGAGCGAGTAAGATCATCATCGTCATCCTAAAAAGAGGGGGGGGGGGGGAAACAATTGAGTTCTTACTTGAAGTTGAATGACATTGGGAATTCTCCATGATTCCGCTGCAGTGGATAGATTGCCCGGGTAGGTTTCAAATCAATGTACTGGCAGCAAAACACCGCGTATTGGCCCGACATATTCTACTGCGAATGTATGAGCGAGTAAGATCATCATCGTCATCCTCTATAAAGCCTTTCTTCGTAAAATATTATGGCGGCATTATTTCGTCATCACTTTTCCATATCTGGGGACAACTCTCTCCCGACGCACAGACTAATAAAATACTCTGAGATCACATACTTATGCAGATCAACGGCGATTGTGTTTAATATTGGATTCCTTCATTTGCGAAAGCATCAAATATTATTACGCTCTTTGTGAGTCCGCGTTCCAATCAAAACGTCTCTCTGAATGGGAACTAACATCATTGGCCTTAATGTCACGTAACATTATCAGCGGTGCAGTTTAGCACAATGGGGCCATTGTGTTCCGCGGGGAGGGGGCCTTATCAGTGAAAGACAGGAAAGGAGAAAGGAAAGGAGAAAATGAATAGAGTAAAAAAAAAAAATCCAAAATCAAAAAAATTCAATCTGTTCAGCAAAGGAGAGATTTCCCAAAATAGTTCTTGACCATGTGGCATGTGGATTCGGACACCTTGTTCAACTGAAAACCCAGTCGTCGGTGCTAAGAAATCGGTAAAAACACAACATGTCACTGCGCCACTCCCCTTCGATTACAAAATCAGTGGAGGCGCTTCCTACGGAGGGAGTGTTGATTTTTTTTTATTATTATGATTTTTATCTGACAATGATAATTCTGCCTCGTCTGGCACAGATTTTGGACCAGCGGTTACGGTTCGTCATACAACCAGTCGAGGACTGACGCTCTCCTACGTCCACCACTTCACACGTTGGTTCCTCCAGGTCACAATTTGGGGTCACTGGTTAAGCGCAGGAAAAAAGCGTTATCCTCCTTTGGAAAAGACGCACAATAGTCGTGGCATCGTCGTCTTAGTTTCCATTACATTACACGACTGTGAAAAAATTCAAATATCAATGCGACGATAAGTTACAAACCTTAACCTACATAAATGCACATATATATATATATATATTAAACAGCACATCAACCGGGACTACCGAGTTCAACCGGCAGTTCCTTTTTTCCTTTATGCTCCTGTTGTAGTTTGTGCTCTCAGGCGGACGGAGAGTTATATCTGCACAGACAGATGGAGAAAAGCGTTGTGGAGCTCCTGAAGGTGAAGATGCTTGTTGTGCCAGGTCTGATCAGGCTGAATTCTGCAGCCGGGGGAGTAGGGGGGGGCGGGGCGGGCGGGCGGGCAGGTGACGTGGAGCTACATTTGGGTTTTGTTTTTTGCTTGATGGCGTCAGACTCGTACAGTGTTGGAAACTCCTCCGACCTCCCTGGCGGCAGATTTAATATATTTCATAAGCATCAAAAACAGCTCTCCAAAGCTCTTTCGGTGAGCGAGCCACATGTTTCCTGGCACGACAGGTGTTATACACTTCGTGCAGATATTATGAGCTGTTCTGCTTTTAACCTGTCAACTCGGAGCGAGGGAAACAGGGAGATGAGCTGAAACAAAAACAATCAAATGTATAAAAAAATAAAAAATAAAAAAATAAAATCAAATGCCAGCAGAGCTTAGTTCTGATCAAACAGCCTGTTCAAACTGATGGCGCCCCGGACGCTGGAGTCGCTCGAGGACTGGCTGGAAATCTAAAATCAAACAAGCACTGGTGCTCTCACACATGCTCCTCTCTTTTTTATTTTTTATTTTTTTGTTTTTGGTTAAATGCATGCGATTGATCGCTAAAACAGCTTTAACTCGGTCAGGGCTGCACGCGCGTTCGCACATGCAGGTTTGGAATACGTGGCCGCCTAACAAAAACGAGTAAACAGAAGCTTATCATTCTCCAGGAAGATCTAAAAGGCCTTGAAGCTCAGCTGTATTCCATTTTGAAGACGGAGATTAATTGCCTCTTTTCCGCCCCGACAGTAATCCTTGAAACTGCCTCTGCTCGGTGCAACAGCATCTCAGCCAGCCAGCCTCTTCTCTCTCTTTCACACACACACAGGATACTACAACATGTAGTCGAACAGGCCTTCGAGAGACCTCTCTCTCTCTTTCTCTCTCTCTCTCTCTCTCACTTTACTACACCACCAATATGTAGCCCATTAGCACTTAAAAGCCAGGTTCAAGAATTACTGTAAGGCTCGCAGGCATTTGAAGTATAGCAGAGTCACAGTTGCGCAAGTTGCGGGGGAGTAACAATGTTGCTCTGCTCTCGTCACGAGACGCGTTTGAGTTTCTTAATCCCACAATGCCGGGAGTATTGATAGCACGGTGAGTCTTAGCACTCGTGGGTTGCTGCCTCCTCTCCAGCCGTGGAATAAAGCAGATGAGACGGGGTGCCGTTGTGCCCCCCCCCGTGATATTTTCCCATCTTAAAACTCACTCACTCAAACCAGCGAGCCGCAGTTTTTAATTAATTTCCTTGCCTTTGTGCAGAATGGCAGCATATGGCAGGCTCTGGATGTGCAAATCCTCAAGAATCCAGACCAGGAGTGGGACTTATGAACGCAACAGATGAGGTTTTGATGATTATGAGTTCGCGGATGGTCGGTGGCACCGGAAAGGTTGGGGCCTCCACTCTGCGATGCGGCATATGCTGCCCGTGGATAGCCATAGGTCACCCGCTTCTTCTGCCAGGGCCAGCCATTTCATTACGGCAACAGATGGCTGAGGGGATTTCATATCATTAAAATATCCTTTGCCTGAATCTTTTTCATATCATGAAAAAAAAAATAAAAAAAAATAATTGACACAGTCTTGTCATGGGTGACATTAGCCACATTGTCACTTTGGATCTCGACTTCCACGGGAAATCAGACTAACTGCTCAAATTATATTATAGCGCTGTTGCCCAGATGAACATCAAGCATATGGTTTGCACATTAAACACAATATATACAGTATATCTCCGGATTAATGAGGATTATGGTTACGACGGCATGTTTTACACCGCATTCGCTGGGAAATGATGGTGGAGTGGAAATCACTGAAAGCTTTCCCAAACACAAAACAAGCTCTTTTTTTCTACGGCAGATTTCGATTTGGGCCTAGATCACGCCGCCTCGGTGCGCGACTGCGCCGAAATCAGCCCGGTGATTTTCCTGCCACCGCGGCGCCATGTCACCGCTGCATTGGCGCTGATTACAAGGCCCCATTGACCGGCGGTGCATGCGCGCCTGTCCTCCAATGACGGCGCCGCGTGAATGGGGTGTAATCAATCTTTGATCCAATCAGGGGTCTGTGTCTGGGTGACTGACAGAGAGGTCTCTGTGGGGCTCTGATGAGGCCAGAGTTAAAGGGGCTCCCAGGGGACCAGGGCCTGTGACAAAGAGGCGCTCTAAACAGCGATGACTCAATGAAACAAATTTGGTGAGCGCGGCTGTCTAGTCCATCAGTGCTTCGCGTCAATGGGACCGGTTCATTCACTCGGCACAGAAGAGAGGAGTCTGTTTTTTTTCCAGAAAGAAACGTGAGCCATAAACTGGAACTCATTAAAAGTGGCAGTCGGCACGGACACCAACAGAAAAACGTTCAATGATATAAAACAATGATTCCGCATGGGAGAGGTATTCACCTCTCAGAATGAATTCACTTCTCAAAAACGCCTATTCCTTCCGCTGCAAAGACGTTGGCGGCTACTGTTGGCACTCAGAGAGGAGCGCTCCCTAAGACTTGTGCAAGCCAAAAGTTTTCTAAGTTCAACCGACAATGGGGGGGGGGGGCGCAAGGCAAAATATACCAACGAACCAACCGGGCCGCAAAAAAGAGAATTTGAGCGGGCAAATTCGTGTTCAGATGACAGGGACCTTCAGCTGCACGCGACGACGCGGCAGATAGCCGGGAGCCTGGCGCGGCAGGCTCGCAGCACAAAGCGAGGAATTCTCTGCAAAGAGACATTTTGCGACCTGTGTCCTTTGAAAGAAAGGAATTCCTTGTTAATGGAGTAAGCACGGAAAATCAGAGACGGTTTGTATCCCTGGAATCAATATGACAGATCTACAGACAGCGCCTGTGTTAACATCTCTCCCTCAAGAGAGAGAGAGGGGAGAGGGGAGGGGGGGATTACTTAACGCAATGGTGCTAGAGGTTTTTTTTTGACCTTCTGAGGGGAGCCGCAAGAATAAAAAAAAAAAAAAAAACTCTTTTCAGGATTGGAAAAGTCAACTCCTCCAAGTGAACAGTAGATGGTGGTAGTAAACATTTTACATACAGCTGGGAGAGGAACAGGCCGCTGTCAATCGAGAACACCTCTGTCAAACCCCACAGGAACCTGCCCCGACATTCGTTTTTAATTTTGAAAAGTTCCAATTTATTCACTTGACAATATTATGAGAATTACACAAAAAAAAACAAAAAAAAAACTTGTCAACCAAAAAACATATTCCGCTCCGGGGTGTGCTTCGTTCAAATCTCTTCGTGCAATGACACATTTAGTCGCGCCTCTGTCAACATTTCCACGGATCAAAGACAGGTGTCACGACTTTCCCTGTTTCTCCGAATAACAATCAGCCACGACGGCTACACAGTGTTTGAGGAAACGCGGGAAAGGGAGAGACAGAGCTGCTAAATCCCCAACCCCCCACCCCCCAAGTTAAGCTCATCGCCTCCTCCTCCAAAGCGCTGGTCTTTCATCAGGCTGGGTTTATCACTGCGTCAGACACCGGCGGTGTTTGAAGTTTCCAGCTTTTTCCCTTCCTCTCACTGAACCGCACAAGGTTTATTCACTTGACAATATTATGAGAATTACACACAAAAAAAAAAAAACTCGTCAACCAAAAAACATATTCCGCTCCGGGGTGTGCTTCGTTCAAATCTCTTCGTGCAATGACACATTTAGTTGCGCCTCTGTCAACATTTCCACGGATCAAAGACAGGTGTCACGACTTTCCCTGTTTCTCCGAATAACAATCAGCCACGACGGCTACACAGTGTTTGAGGAAACGCGGGAAAGGGAGAGACAGAGCTGCTAAATCCCCAACCCCCCACCCCCCAAGTTAAGCTCATCGCCTCCTCCTCCAAAGCGCTGGTCTTTCATCAGGCTGGGTTTATCACTGCGTCAGACACCGGCGGTGTTTGAAGTTTCCAGCTTTTTCCCTTCCTCTCACTGAACCGCACAAGGAGGTGAGCGGCCGTAGACTACATCCCCGTCAAAATGGACGAGAGCGCGGGAGAAAATTCAGCGCGGCTGTCACTTGACATGCCGGACGCGCGTGAAACATGGGTGGGAGTTTGTTGGTCTTCCCCCCCCCACCCCGCGAAAAGAGCTGACAAAAATGCGCGGCCATACAGCCACGGGGAGAGCGTATGCGGTTTGTCTAGAGCAGGGGATAAAGGCAGCGTGGATGGGAATTAAAGCCGGCAGATCAATAACTGTGGGAACCAAAGCCCTGCCGAAGACAATACAGAGCAAATACCACGCTCTCTATGTAATCTGGAGTGGAAAAAAATATATAATAATCTAAAAGGGAAATTTATGAGCAGCTGCTTGGAAATACATTGTAAGATAAACCTCCGTCACGTAAGGCACTGCACTTTGCAAAACGTATGTTTCACGAAAAGGATGTATTGGGCCCAGCTCGCCCCTTGACCCTCAGAACAATTATGCTTATGCTCGCAGCTTACGAAGAGGTATAAAACCAAAAGATATTAACACAACAAAAGTGCTGAAAACAATTGGAACAGAATGTATGATATGTAGCAGCTTAGTTTTAGTATGGGAGAAATGACGCCAACCAAAATAGCATGAGTGAATGCTTTGCATCTGGGCAGGGGTTTTGTTAAATGTCATCCCCTTTACTTTCACCCTAATAGCTTGCTCCATGACGAAATAAAATCCGGATATGTTTTAATTTTTTATTTATTTTTTTCACATGGATTTGCTGAGTAAAGGAAAATAAAACTCTACTTTCATAATGCAACGCAAAGTCCTGAATGGAAGGAACTGACACGTGAAAAGCGGTCACAAAAGGCCATTAATCAATAAAACAGACCAAAATCAGGAAAAAGAAAAAGGGTAGCCACAGTTAAGATGAGAATTTGCTACTGCTCAGTCCGATTATTATTATTTAAAAAAAAATAAATAATAACATAAATCCAAACCGGGTTTTCCTCTCTATCCTCGCGAGAGCAAATATTCGAAGTAACCCCGACAAACACAGACTGCTTCCTTTTTTTCCCGCCGTTCGGCGCTGTGATGTATGTATGGAAAAAGAAAGGGCCGGGAACGTCCCCGTGCGTGTCTTTGAATTGACAGTGCTGAGGGATGGCAAAGCGGCGGGGGAATTCTCTCCGTTGCCTCTTTAGTTGGAATTGATTTCTTCAAAGGCGACTGTTGTTTTTTAATTAAAACACTGAACTGGCTAATTGTGAAATTGATCCGGGTTGCGTTTTTCACCGTGTAAAGCAATATACCGTCGCCTTCGGGGTTTTATCCACGGACAGGTGACAAAGAAATTCGGACAAGTGTCTTGGGGAGTCCGTGGGCCTCCATGTGCCACCAGAACAACTCCGTCTCTCCGGATTGCGCTGCGGCCGTGCTTCGGCCCACGTTTGTATTTTTTTTGATAATAGAGGTGGAGAGTGCGCTCCGACAACTCAGTCTAAGAGGTCGTGGTGTGTCATTGACATAATTATCATACTCATCAAACACTCCGCTGACCCGCGGTGTCCTCGGGATGGGGGCAAAGACATCCTGGAAGAGACCACTCCCACCCAGATAAAGGTCACCCCGAACAACTTTGTGTCGATTTCGCGTCGGGTCAGACTCATGCCAGTAAAATGACCCGCCTGACCTCCAGCCCCCTGGGATTACGTGTGGGCCGGGCATCCGGGGGGTTCGCTCTACGCCACCCACGCACGCACTCCCCCGCGTTTTTGAGATCATGGCGAATATATGGAACATGCACATTTTTGCACCACTGAGCGCTGAAATGTGCATTCATCTACACTATGCCCCCGTTATAGGCATGATGTAACCCCGGCATATGAGTAACCGACAATGCAGAATAAATGATGACTATAAACGATAGCTTTTGTGTTTTCCTGACAGCAGATGTGTTTGGGTTTTTTTTCCCCACTTCAGTCAGCATTTTAGCTCATTTCACATCTACGGGTCGCTATTGAGTGAAAACATTATGGGCCACAATATGCAGGTAATGGCCATCGTATTTACTAAACGTCCGGCTGTTTTCTTTAAGAGAGTAGCTGCAGAGATTTATAATTTGACATCAGAGCCTCCACACTGATAAAGAGAAAGGGATGGTGCCCACAAGCAGCTGCCCCTTGAGCAGGGTTCAAGATGTTTTATATATATATATAGATATATATATATATATATGGTGCGACTAAATACGTGCCTGTTTACCTCTGATGCTCAACTGAGCGGCAGCTTGTGATACAGGAGGACTTCTTGGGGCTCTCAATCATGAAAAGTTGTTTCACATATAAAAGTATATAGAGATGGAAATCAGCACAGCAGGTCCCCTTGAATTGCACCACGCAGCGCACTGGCGTGGAAGCCTTTGCACATAAGATTGTTATGTTTCTCCACTCATTCATTCAGGTTTTTCCATTAATGTTGTCACCCGTCTGTGTATTTATCAGGGAAAGTAAAGCAGCTTGCACTCTCAGCCAGTCTTGCTCTTTCTAATTCCTGAGCCCCGCACCCACACACCCACACACCCCCACACGCACGCACGCACGCACGCACGCACGCACGCACGCACACACGCACACACGCACACACACACACACACCCACACACACACACAGTTTAGGCCACGTAATGCTGTAATCCCACAACTCTTCCAAATGTTTTCAGAAGTTTCTCGGTAAGCTATACGTACAACTGACGGCATGAGCGTCTTTGACTCACAGCAAACCCTGTAAGCCGATCGCCATAGTGGCTCGGAAGTCTGCATCAACAACAGGATTAGTCAAAATGTGAACCAATCGGAACTTCGAACACCGTGATGGGCACTTAAGTCTACGCGTTGCTTCTGGGGAGCGTGGATAATTGAGCCGTAATTGAGTGCGTGACGTGGACATATTCACGATGCGCTCATTGTCCGTCACCTGCCAGTTAGATTTACGTGGCGCCTGAGATGAAATTTTTCCTTCGGTGAATCGCATTGCCAAACCTCTACATCCGTCTTTCTTGAAGGCTAAAGTTACCTTCAGATGGGGCTGTATTTCAGCCGGGCATTCTGCCACTGGATTAATCACTGAGCCTTAAATTATTCATACCTTATCCAATCTTGAAGAACTGTCCTCAGCTCAGCATGTGTTGTAATTCCATAATTTTTTGCCAGGAAAAAAAAAGGCCCCCTCTATGAAGCCACCTACTGTAGAGTGTCCAGGCAAAGATCTACGTGCTCTCTTAAGTCTCCGCACGGCAGCCCCCCTCTGCCATTTAGCGGGATTACTTTATTATCCAAAATACACAGGTTGACACGTGCAAGCTGCGGCGCACTTACGGTAAGTCGTACGCACACAGAGACCAACCCGGGTCACAGGATGCACTTTGATATTTGCTTGGAGGCAGAAATAATATCACTGGTTGAATTAAAAGCGAAAGGCGGGATGCAAACAGCAGAGCAAGAAACCTCAGACTGAACCCGAGCGAGAAATGGAGTGCAGCAGAGCACACTACAAAGCAAGCTCACCGCGGATTAACATAAAATCACTGCAATCATTCCCTACACCTCACATCTTTTGTATTTATATTTATTTACAACTAACAATAGAGTCACCACCGAAATCCACTACTAGTTCCATATAATAAGTGAAATAATAATTTCCTTTGTTTAAACAACAAAGTCATCCACACACCACTTTGCCAACACTGAGGTGCGACTACGTTTGTTTTCACTAAGAGTAAACTGACCAACTACGTGGAGAGATGGACTCCACTATTTTCCAAACACTGCAGACACAACACCGACTTAAGACAACAATTCCGTGGAACATACAAAAACTGTAGTTTATGTTTTTTTTGCACCTCTACGAGAACCCGCTCTGGTCACCGAATGCTTACTGAACACGCAGCGGGAGGAAACGCACCGCATTCTCTCCGGGGAGGTGGCGACAAGAAAAACCACAATGAAAAATGACTCGATACTTGTGTGTGTGTGACAACAGAGTCAACAACTAATTATATGCATACTTTTTTTTTTTTTTGGCCATCGGCATATATTTACAGACCAGAGTTTCAAAAACGGCTCCCACAAACAGATCCAGCGGGTAGGGGAAACAACCAGTGGGACAAAAGTCTCAGAGATAGAGAGAATAAGAGGTGGATGAAGAGATGACCGCTGAGTGAATGTCACAGACTGCCACAGTATCTGATTTGATTTTTTTGAGGGGTTGTTTTTCATATAATACACAATTCCTATCAAACTAATTGCCTCCCATCCATTGCTTGTCCTGTTTCTGGATGACAGAGGCCTGAATGCACCCCACTGTTCCACAGAGGACATACGCTGACCTGGCACTGCCTTCTTTGCTTTATTTTAATCTTTATTTTGTTATATTTCTGTCATGCAAGAGCTAAGAAAGACACCGTGGGGGGATTTTTTGTTTATTTTTTGTGCTTCGCATTTCAGAGTGAAGATGAACTGACTCTTTCCCAACCGATGTCTCCTCCAGCGCAGATCTCTCATCCGCTGACCTGAGGCGCGGTGGGACGCCGCGCACGGGGGGGGGGGGGGGTCCGGGTTCGGGTCCGCGGGACAGACGTGACAGCGCCGCGCAACCCTTCACGCTGTTCAATCTGCTGGGAAACGAATCCCTCGTTTGTGCCAATTAATCAAGGCCCTCTCGTCGAGCTGCTAAACGCTTGGAGTTTACAATAATGTCAAGGAGTCAAGCTTATTTATTCCTGCCAAACACTTTAAGACTTCAATCAACCGTCCCATCAGCTGCTCTCCCGTGGCGACACACACAAATGCGCGCACACACACACACACACACACACACAGATGATTTAATCCTCCCCAACGTGGCATCATAAATCATGCGTGTCTGCTTGGCCGTCTCTGAACCCCTCCACAGGCTCTGTTAGCCTTGCTGTCATGTTACAGCCACAGAGTAATTAACAACGTGTTTCCGCACCGCGGAAAACAAAAGAGCCACTCATACACATTGCACTGGATATAAGTGTTAGCATATCACCATGGTGACCGAATCAAGGCTCGGAGGGCGGGTGGGGGGGCACATTGGGCACAGCTCCAGGTTTTCACACTGGCGCACACCCCCGGATGCAAAAGCGCGCACGGCCGCGCAAACCAACTGAGCAACCAACTGAGCAAACATTAAGACGTCAGCCCAAACAAAGAGCAAGCCAGCCGCAAATCTAACCGCTGCCAGGAAATCATTCTCACCTAAATCCCAGCGAGACTAAAAAGGATTCAAGGATTACAGCGAGCGCTCACTTAGCTTTAATCAAAGTGCAAAGCTGCGCCGGCTACGTCCGTCCTTGTTCGACACGTAGGCAGCGGAGGAGCAGCGCGGCAACACTTTGTTAATCAGGCTCGCGAGTAATTGCTTGCACACTCCTGCTTCGGCAGTGGAAACATCTCCCGCGAAAGTTATTATATTTTGCTTCTTTCTTGCTTTTTTTTTTCCCCTCACCTATGAAAATGTTTATTTTTATCTCACGGTTCCCCCTGAGCGCCATTTTTAATTTCAAATGAGGGCAGACAGAAACACTTCACACACGCCCTCCACTTTTCCCAAGTTCGGGTTTTTTTTTTTTGTTCTTTTTTTTGCGTGGATTGTTGTTGGTTGTGCAAAGTGTTTTTGACGTCGCCTTGTTATCCTGGAGCGCCGCGTGTGTGTGCGCGTGTGTGTGTGTGATCTCCATATAGACGGGGCTGCGTGCCGGCTTGTTCTCCTCGAAAGGATGAAACACAGTGTATTTATTCATACGTCTGTTCTCGCATGTGTTTTCACTTCATATCACACTCCACTCATCCTCACCCCCCATGTTCCCTGCAAACGTGTTTTAAAGCAAGTGAGCCGGGAAACATGGAATGGAAAGGGGAAAAAAAAGCAGCCGCGCGCAGCGTCGTCAGCGTGCACCCGGAAGGGAGGCATTGATGCCATCTCCCCCGCTCGTTAACCTGAGCCATTTTTTGGTGCAGTCGGTTGGTCGTGACCATTTTCCCTGTGAATTGAACTGTAAATGACCTTGATCCGACTCGTTGGCCGGGGTATGAAAGCATCGACAGCAAACAAAAGGGGCCAACTGATGGCCGCCACTGACGCCGGCTACACACAACAATATTCATATTTTCTAGATGAAACTGCTGCCAAACCATGTCGGTTTTGTCAGACATCTTGTGCCCTCATTTGCGCCTGACTGGTTTGCAACAAGGAAGAAGCAAAAGGTGTGGCTGAGTAACATCTTCAAAAAAAAATCTTACCCAATATCAAATATTTGCTGAATATTTATACTTCAGTTAATTAAGTGGAGTATTCCTGATGCCAATTTAAAAGTGAAAAAAAACACATTTTGCCAAAGATACGCCAACTAAAACATCCGCCTGACCAATAGCCAAAAGAGGAATCTTCGTCTCAATGTTGACGACAAGGTTCTGCCGCGACGACATGAAAGGTAACCATGAAAGCCATCAAACTGCAACTACTGCCACGGTTTCCAGCAGCTCCTGAACTTCCTGGCGGCCTCTCGCTCATTAGCAGAGCCGCCCCCGGGCCGACCACGACAGCGTTACAAGCCCGAGATTAGGACCCTCCTCTTCAAGAGAGCACAGCAGAGGATAGCCGGACTGAGAGTGAGGAGGCTGCCCCCCCCGGACATGAGGATCACGTTTAATGAGTCTCTCCTCTGTTCCCACAAAACCAGGGGAGCGCCACCTGAGGACGGCCTCCCCCGCGCACTGGGATAAGATTCACACCGACTTTCTCCCAGAACTGGGAGCGGCGTAGACTCTCAGCGGACCCTCTAAGTACGGTGCAGTACAGTATGTTCTCAGGACTCACTAACACACACATACACACACACACACACACACACACACACGACTGCACATAACTCAAAATCTTTTGGCAGGTCATTGCAACAACACCTTTGTGTTTCAGTCTCCGGTGTGAGCGTAAATTATGCACTCATTAAATGTGACTAATAGGTTATTTCTATCCACTCGCACCAAAACCTGGCTTTGTAAAAGCAATGAAGAACAATGCAATTAATAAAAATAAAAAAACATGGCTGAATGAGTCAACCTGAACCAATGTTTTAAAACGGTTCAAATGCTTACTTTGGAAGAGGTACACTCAAACTGATCCTAGATCAAATAAATTAACGTAAAAACCCACTTTTGTCGCAGGCAATGTCCCGCCAACATCAATATCAGATTGATAAGACGTTTTAGCAATTGTTTTTCAAGCTTTCACAAATGTATTTGTGGTTTACCAAATCTAATAAATAGAGAAAATACATACGGGTCTTATGTACAAACGCAATATATATACATATATAGAAAAAGCTAGAAGTTGTGTGTTGTGCCCATTGGGGTAATGGCTGCAAATACCTCAGTGTGACCTCCGTTCTCCTCCAGGTTCTGCTTGTCCCTGTGTGTGTGTGTGTGTGTGTGTGTGTGTGCGTTTGTGTGTGCGTGTGTGTCTGTGTGTTACTTAAACAGCTCTTCATAGGAAATAGTTTGTGTTCTCAGTTTAAGGAGATAAATGTGCCCCGCCAATGACGGTGGCCTGGTTTATTCCCATTTCCGCTCTCCCACTAAGAATCTTACAGACAGAATGTACAGCGTCAGCATGCTCCAAATCTCCCGGCCTTTTAGCCTCCCGTGTGATGCTGACACGGGGAAAATGAAAGAGTGGACAGACACGCAGCGCACGTGGTGTGGAGCAGATATTTCTTTCCCTTAAGCCTTTAAACTCGGCGGCCTCATTAACCCATTAAGACTCCTAAAAAAAATAAAAAATAGGCGAAATCGGACAAGCTCGGCATTGTTTGAAAAACAACTTAAGAAACAATGTCTGGAAACTTTGACCAAAGCCCTTCTCAGGCTCTGATGGAAAAAAAAATATATATTTTACTTCTATTTCGATAACAATTACATTCAAACCCACTGGATATTGGGACAACAGGATAAAGCAACTCCAGTGAAATGCATTACACCTTGGAGAGCATGCCGGAACCAACACGGAATTGAAAGGAATACGGAATTATTGCATGGGTCATGTGTAAAAACAACATTTTAGCAACACACGCCTCCATCACATTCCAATGTAAAGGGAGATGCATGCATATTCTGCGTCTGCAACTGTTGGAGCTCTTTTCAAAGGCACCGGAAGGAACACAACTACAGGCCCGTGCCACGAACCAAAAAGCACAAAGCGTTGGTGGAAAAGATATTCGTGCGTAATCATAAGGTCTTGGGCTGACTGAAGTTTGAGGTGACACAGAAAGCACCATCACACACAGATTATCATCATCAGCCGCCGATGATGATGATGATGATGATGATGATGATGCAGGATCTGCCCTTTTGTTTCATGTTGGCTAATATCCAGCAATTTGCCACCTCACTCCTCTGTCTCTCCGCTTTCTTCCCATAAAGGAAGTTCTTTGATGCGGCCTCAAATGTCTCCCTCTTCAAAGTCCTTAAGGACATGGAGCGCCGTCCCGAAATTGGGTTGCGTCCGTACACCGTGGGCCTGGTATGTACCCTTCGATTTTCAATATGATGGGATGCTGGGAAATATATATATATTTTTTTCTGACTGCACTTCAAAGAGCACCCCCATGGCAAAAAAAAAAAAAAAAGACCCAGTGCCTGATGAGTTAGACTTTATCAAACATTGTGAGACATGTATTGTCTTCACAGGGATGGCTCTTCGCTTTCCTGCCATTGATTTTGACCATCATGAACGGAACCGTAGATAATGATCACCGTCTAATCAGGTGCATCATCAGTATGCCCTTCCACATTAGGGCTCCCGACACATAGGGGTGTGCAGGCAAATGACGCTCGGGGGCACAAACTGAATGGCAAACAAATAACCTTGCTACAATGTGCCAAACGCGTGTGAATAACTGTCCTTTCCTGTCTGGTTTGTGTGTGTGTGTGTTTTTTTTTTTTTTTTTTTTTTTTCCCATACTTAATTCTTAATTCATTCTTCTTTGTGTCGGTAATTGCTTTCGACAATTTGCTTCGTCTATTGGTCAGTCAACCACTTTGGTCCAAAACATAATTGTACTCCAAAAGGATTGCGATGACATCTTTCTCAGTGATCTGGAAGGATTAATTAAAAAGGCGCTTTTGCACCGTGGGCAAGATGTCGACAAGACACACGTAATGGTCACGTAGATAACCGCTGGCTACGTCAGCCGTCTACATCACAGGACAGCGGCGGCTCCAGGTCTCTCCTGACTCCAGGCGACAGGCGGGCTCCTGTCATCTGTCAGCTCGGGAGAGAGGCCGACTGAAAAACAGACCGACACACCGATTCCCCCCACTCTTAGTTCGTGTTTGCTGATAAAGCATTCAGGGCACCAAAGGCAAACGAATTAGAATTGATGGATCTATTGTATATATGTATATGTGTAAATGTGTACATATACAGTATATATATATATATATGCAAACAACACTGACTTTCCAGATACACCATCAGCAGGCCAACGTTGCTACTTAACGAAGAAATATTTAGAAGAGTGCTCAGATGTTGTATTTCCAGTAGTGCCACCTTAATGTACCTTTAAATGTACGTACAACTGGCAGAATGCTTCCTCTCCGGCCAGCGGCGGATCTGCGGGAGATCCGCCGCTGTCTCGCGAAAGGCGCCCTAGTGCGTGTCCTCTATCTGCTTTTACGCTTTCCATCCATGTCAACGGTGGCATGCATTATTTCTGCGGCTATTACTACAAATTCATTATTTAAGTGAGTAGCTATCAGCAAAGAGGCAAGCAATTTACTTGTCAAAATACATTACCGCGTGCGGTTTGAAATATGACGGGGGTGAGCGCGGGGGCCCGGTGCGAGGAGGGAACAGGCATAGTAGGTTATATTTTAGAAATTGGGGGAGCACTTTTGCCGGGCTTTCTTTTAAGGCTACAATGAACCCTTTCAACCGGATCCATCACTGTACCCCTTGCTTTTTCCACGGGGTTGAATGAAATAACCGCTCTGCTTTTCTTTGATGGGTACTAATGCGGGCATAGCCGTCATTAGCGGCAATCCAGAGGCACTTTGATATGTGGAGAAGATTACTGCCAAAATGCCTGGATTTTTTTTTTCATTTTCATTTTTTCCCTCTGCACTTGTCAACTTTTTAATGCTAATCCACCTCTTCTTATTACATCAGCTTTCCCCCCCCCTCCCAAGATTCCTCTTATTTCTGCTGAAGCAGCTTTGATCCCCGCAGAGCCAGGTGATCACTGCCGCACCTCTTTGGTTAAGTGCTTAGGCTGGATTAGAAGGGATGGATGCAGAAAGTAAGGAAGCAGCCCCATCCATGCCATACTTTACCCACAAGCCATAGGAAAAAGGTGACAACAAGCAGCTTTGCAGATTGACAGCTCACAGTACAGCACCCGGGCGCTGCAGATTAATCATCTCTTCTACCTGGTTCAGTGTCGGGCCTACACACAGCCCCCCCCCTCCCCCACCCCCCATCCTCCAAACCAATCTGGCTCTTCTGTCATCACCCACTTTAGTTCGCGTTTCCTCGCCTGCAACCTCACCCTCCCGAGACCCTCACTTTAGAGGATTAAAGACACTTTTATATGATTCATGAGATCCATCTAACTCACTCTCTGCTGGTTAGAGAACAACATTGCACTCCCGAGAGGTCGAGAGAGTGACTTGGAAAAAGGGAAAATGATTATCCAATGGAGTTTTTTTGTTTTGTTTCCGTGTCGCTCAATGGCTGGCTTGCCTGGCACCGTCTAAATGAGGACTGTCGTTGGGTCCCTGGTGGGGCTATCTTTTTCCTCTCTACCCACGCGCATCGCTCAGGCCCCGTTGGCGGCTAAGCCACTTGGGAGAGCGGGCGAGATGATCCGCTGCCGCGTGGCTCCCAGCACATCTAACACAAAACCAAAGAACCTTTCAAAGTTAAACAAATCACCCTCGGGCATTGTGTCCCTCCACATTTGGCTCCGACTGTCGGAGCACTGTGATGTTCGTGGTCTGCATAAACAGCTGGGGCGGCACAGAAAGTGAGGAACCACGTCGAACAAAAAGCCAGTCTTATTCTTCTGGAATAGGCAACGAGAGAGCACTTGTTATTTTTGCACTAGAGCGGTGGGCTGAAACTCATTCTTATTCAATAATGAGGTTGGGAAAAAGTTGGACACAACAGGTATCATATTTAAGTCGATTAGCTACATATTGGTGAATCAGTTAAAATATTTCTCTGAATGTAACAGCCAGTGAGAGAGGTTGCTAATGAGATTTCATACAAACTTCATGGTCATCAGCAGAGGCCATCTGCCTCTTTATTATGTATCTCGTGGGCTTTCACAGTTTGCCAGTACTGGGGAGGTGGAAGTGAGTCAACCGCACCAAACTAACAAAGTGTGTTGGCAACAAACAACAACCGTGGACTCTCAACTTTCCAGGAGGAGTGCAGGAAAAGAAAAGTGGTCACCAAGTAGGGACTTCAAGCAACCGATGGCAATCTCGGTGAGCTCCGTTTCCATATATTCTGGATAAAAACAAAAAAAAAATCCTGTCAATGTAATGTAACCTTCTCCCTGCAATCCAGGGCCGTAATTACGGTCACATACAGAGCCATCCACTACAGCCAAAGCCCAGAAATGACACGATCAATAACACTTTCACTTTGGACTGGAATAATTGCAACAGAGCTTGGGTTGCATGTGGCATTATATCACCCAGCAGCTCAAAGGGAATCAGTGAAATTGCCGGCTCCATGCACGATATACTGTAGATTAAACGGTCATTAGGATGAATGAGGATACTTGTGTCCCCGCAGCGCCAAAGTTAAGGGGCTCAAGAGTTCTCCGATCAATAATTTCTGAAAGAAATGGCTTGTTATATGACTAATGGTCCGGCTCCATCACTGTTCAGCTGGTCAGACCGCAATTGGCAAATTGACTGCAATTTTTTCCCCCCGACACCGCAGCCTTGACAGTTACAGGTGAGTGGACGAGAGAAAATGTTATCTCATCCTAATCACAGACGCACATAAAGCAAAACTGCATTTACCGCATGAGTCCAATGTTGGCCATGTTAGAGTTAAGGTCAAGCGAGGAGCAGCACGTACGCATGCAGGCACAATCCTATCAAATACTATCAATCCTGTTCAAATATCGACATGGTATATAAAGGATATATTTACATATTTTACCGCAGTTTGAACTACCCCATAAAGGATCAATTACGAAAATCCCCTTCCACATTTTTAGGCAATGCTTGTAAGTAATCTTCCACCTCACCACTTTGCCAATCACCTGAATAGTAAAATATTTTAAATAGAAAAAAAAAAGATTATTACCTAGAGTTGATGCGCTATTGCACTCACACTCCGATTTCAATGCCATTCGAGGGAGAACACGGTGACTGAGCCGATGCTTACAACCCGTGCCCTCAGCAAACGTCATCCCTAAAAACACACAGTCCCGTGCAGGGTACGGCAAAGTGCTAAATGGCAAAAGTGTCACAGATGACAAACTAATTACACGCATTTAGCCCCAGAGTCCCCACAGCAGCTTCCAATCCAGCCGCACCATGACAGTGAGTCCCTGCGACAGCTAGCAGACTGGACCGTCCAACGGGTTTATACGCTGTATACACCGTCATATGTTCTGTGGCAGCATTTTATGAAATGAAGGACGCAGTACCGTATGCTGGGGGGCAGAGGTGGACAACTTGGACACTGGATACTCAAGTTCACACCCCTGAGGGAGGTTAGGTTCAGGCCACAAAACCGCTCAGGCTAAGGTAAGGGAAGTAAGTGAGTCCAAATAAGCATTTGAAAAAATGCTCCAAGTGCCAGATTGTAACCATAGTTGAGTTGCACTTTTTATGCCAAAGAATGCGTTGCCAACAAATAAAACGTACAGAATCAGAGTTGGTTTCATACTGTATGTTATTGGTCGTATGGATTCCTAAGTATCTCTAATAAGTTCAGATAAATCACGTTTTTCAATAAATGTACAAAATCTTTGTTAATAAACAATTTATAAAAAAAATAATATATATATATATATATATATAACATTATATGTGATGAACTTTAATTATTTTCACTTGAGCTGATGTGATTCACTGGACATGGATGTTTTGTTTTTTGTTAAAGCGAAATGGCAGGAAGCAGCATCTGCTGACAACTTTATTGACTGAACAGCTATATGTAAAAAAAAAAGATAGCTCTTTGTTTTATTTGGCATATGTAATGGAGCTAACCTTTTCTCCTGTACAACTTACATATTTGGATTCACAGTAGATCTCATAAATCTATCCAGGAACATTGCAACAAGGACACCTGGAAAACTCGCAGGAGAACTGCGGTTTGTAAAAATGGAGCCAAATACTGGAGTAGATCTCTGTGGGACACCTCCAGCACAAGCCATTAGTCAGTCTTTGCGAAAATACACCGTGCTATAAAACATCCTACGGTGAGTAGAACTGTTTACCCAGGAAACAGACCGTACCTCTCTCCTCCTCCTCCTCCTCCTCCTCTCTCTCCCTGCCTCCCTCTTTTTCTCTCCCTCTCCCTCAGTGTAAGAATGATTGATCTCTCCATCGGTGATAAGGAGCTCTTCTCCATCATGCGCCTGCTGCCACCTCCGTCCCACTTTCCCTGAGCTATCATAGCAGGCCTGTCTGAGAGGCCCATGATAACGACAGGCCTGGGACACAAGGGTAAATCAATCTCAGCAGGGGAAGCAACGCGTGCGTATGTGTGTGCGCACACGCAACTGTGTATTTATTTACGGCAGAAACAGAGATGATACATTCACATTTTCCTGTGATAGCATATTTGCCTAGACACCATCACCCACGTAAACGCAGTAGTAGCCTACCCACTTTATGTTTGACGGACGTACTGAGCTATACCATCAACAGATGATGGTTATAAAAGGAACGTGTGTCAACACTTCTCATTTGCAAACCCAAAATAGTGTAACTTGTATTAAGGTATGATTTGTATTCTGTGTTAGATTTACCAGTGTGTTTATGACCATAACTAGCAGACTTACACATTCATTTCTGAGCAATGTTTTTGAAGCAATGGCCCTGTGACTCTGAATTAATAAAGGGAAATGCCTGTAAAAGGCCAAGTGCCCCTATTGTAATTAACAAGTTTGGTTTTTCATCAACTGTTTTGGAAATAATCAATTTAAAACACATTCAGGGAAGAAATACTATTAGAACAGACAGGAGTGTGCCATTAAAAAGAAATCGAATCTACATATCAGACCTGGTAGCACAGCAGTAATATTTGAGCGGAAGAATGTTACCAAACAGGGAGTCCTGTATCAATTAGGAACAGTGTCTGGGATTGAGAGGACGAAATGGTATAGTAACACCCTGATACCATCCACACCTATAATGCAGCATTTGCAGCTCACATTTAGAGCAGATGGTTTGGTTAACGTAAAAAAGTGTGTAAAAAGTCTCTTCAAAATTAAAATAATTATTTAAAAACAAAAAAATATCACTGCCCTACGCACACTTCACCTCCACGTGTGTAGAGAGCCAAATCTTGATGTGCCTGACACGTGTGGTCGCAGCTGTTGAGCTATCAATTCCGAATTGCTGTACGGGGGACGGCTAGGATGGCGTCACAATACCTCTAAATAAATGTTTCGGTTTTTTGCCGCTCCACAATCACGTCCATTGCCAACTCATGGCGGCAGAAACCAAAACCTACGTATGGTTTCTAGAACAAAAATGATGTTGAACGACCCTATGACCCCGTCACACACTTTGGGCACGCGCAGACGTTGTCAATCTGTTCACCGTTCATGCGACTGCGGAGTGTTGCTGTTGGCGGGGTGTGTGTGTGCGTGCGTCAAAGTGACGGCTGCCCCCGACAGAGACAGGTCACCACGAAGCCTGTAATCGGGGAGCAGTGACGAGATCTCTGAGAGACAGGGAGGAGATGGGTAATTAGTCCCCTGTCCTTATGCTTGATTACAGTGTTGTTTCTGCATAAACTACATCCACCCAGAGAGGCATTATACATTACCATTAGCCCACCGCTGCCTAGTTCTGTCTGTGATATTTTTTCTCCCTCCCCTGCACTGTTATGACAGCTAAAAGACACGGGACTACGGCGCACACGTGTGCACCTATTCAATTTTCTACCCATCCTTTGCTCACAACCGCTGCTCCCATCGGATTACTGTCGGCCCCTCGTCACAACACTGCGGCTGAAATAGCGAGAAGACTCATTTCATACATTGAGAAAGAAAGTTTATAGAGGAGAAGCTCTTCGTCGGTGTAAACTGCGATTTTAGCCGAGGGCAGAGTCGCCTACATGGAGTTCTCCGGCTTTTTTTTGTTCCTTCAGGAAAAGAGAACTATTAACAACTTTGATAGCCCAACCGCGACATAGTCGAACTTATTGCACAAACTCTGCGGAAAAGCACTTTGAATATTGACCGTCTCTGCGAGCCTTCAGTTGATTTCGGTGCATATTCGTAACTTCGCAAAAAGGAAAGTACATTCGAATAACTGTGTCCTGTCTGTCCTCTTTAAATGTCGGAATAAGCTCCAGATTAGTCACAGAGGTTGTGCAACGACGGACACAGTGACTTGCTCACTTACAGTTGTTTGACAAACTTTTTGGTGCATAATTGTAATGTTAAGTACCCCTCGGGATATGCTGCTCGACAGTCATCCCCACTGCTCTGAATAGTACATTAAAGTGTACATATCTGGTCATAATACTACATACATATGAAAAGTAAGCCACGTATTAAACTTCCTTCACAGCCTATGCAGATTTTATACTCCGAAAAAAAAAAAGATTTAGCCATTAGGTCAAACTGCCGCAGTAGTGGTTAAGAACAACTTGCGTATGATGTTCTTGTACAAACACACAAATGCACACACTTACACAATAAACACATATGCTTAACATTTAAGGAGCACACAGGTGCGCTTCTGGGGAGGCGAGGGGTCAGTTAGGCCCACTGGTGCTGCTGCGTTTAATGACCAGTAGCCAAGTGAAAAGTCAGCCATCAGTCACAGTTTACGTGTTCCTTACCACAACCCATGGACAGCGGCCATTTGAAGCCTGTCTTGTGCTGAACTGAAAACAGGGGCAGGCTGTGTAAGTAACACAGACTAGCGCAAAGACAGAAGGATCTTTTTTTTTTTTTTTACTTTTTGAACAAAGTTCGCCACTACAACCCTGTGATCAGAAAGGCAGAGGAGCAGAAAATGCAATCGATTAGATGGATGCGGTGAGGAAAATTCGAAAGAATGAACAGTAAAGATGGATGTGGGTCGAGTTAAAGACGGCTGAGCGGTAACTAAACTAATGCAGCGGGGTTTCAGTCATCCAGCGGCCACCGTGCCAAAAGACCAAAAAATACATATTTGAAAGAACAAAGACAGTCTATAAGGGCAAACAGTGACTGTGACATGCATCTTAGTAACTGTAAACCGATTAAAGTGGAATACCATCATATATATTCATTAATACCTTCGAGAAGACATTTACCAAATACATTTTGACATTAAGATAATGCCCTGGCCGATCGATATGCATTCCACAGATTAAACAACGCATTGATTGTCGTGAGTAAACAAAGCACTCTGCTGCTTGCTGGGTGACAAAGTTCAAATTCGATAAACATGAGTACAAATTATTAGCATTCATTATTATCCATCAAATAGGCCGGTGTTGATTTATTCGAGTATTTACCACCGAAGCCAGTCGCAGAAAAAATATGAGCCTCCCGCAATGTCAATTTGATGTCACACGCTTGAAAACAAGATAGAGAGCAAAAAAAAAAAAAATCAATATTTGATTATAAAATGTATATTTCTTATCTATGTTGCGACTATCACAACAGGATCTCGTTATCTTCAAATGCCCGACCTTGACAAGGTCATGCGGGATTTACCGACGGTGGCAATGGGCGGCACTGTTCTGAGAGGCACCAGGTCGAGGGCTCAGATTGTGCTGGGGGAAATCGAGGACGAGACAGAGAGCAGAGGTACTTCATCTACCGCAGCGTTCTATCGTTTTTTTTGTCATTTGGCCTCACATCTGTAAATGGTAAATGGGAACTTTTTAGCTGCCAGATATTTGGTTGGTACACTGAGGATCAAACTGCGGTGACAACAATTTGTGTAGATTCACAGTTATACTGTTACAAAGTTAGAATGCAATGGATCGTCATTAAGGTCACATTCCCCAAAAGATGAACTTTTGAACCCCCCCACCCCCCATCACCGACAAATCATCACTCTTTAAATACGGGATATGAAACAGTTGCTTAGATACACATGCGGCATTTACATAGCGACATCATTCATTTATAGTTGTGCACCGTTTTTTGGCCTCCACCGCCGGCCGAGAGACATATTCGTCTCTTTAGCGGTTTATTGCGCCGCTGTGTTCACCAGCTGCACTCTCGCTGGGTCCGCCTGCTGTTTGCCGCTGAGCAGGTAGAACCCGAGGCAACCGAAAACAATATTATCAGAGCGATGCGAGTGTACCAAAAGAGTCAAAACCGCAGTTCCAAACAAATCCATAAATTCTCCCCGCAGACGAGGCCTTTTCATAACCTCGTCCTATTTTCATATTATCACATCACAATATTATTAACTAAAAAAAATATCTATATATGTGTGTATATATATATATATAGATATTGATTAAGGCTGCTTTAAAGCACCGCTGAGCCCAAGTACAGCCCCACTGTGCTGGTAACGTAGCAGTAAACCCGTTTGTGTCACGTCGGATACGTAAACCGAGTCGCCGGTTGAACGCACATGGTAATTGGGTTGCTGTAAAAACCTGGAAACTGAAGAACCTGTTCGGATAGAGTAAACATCTCTGCTGTAGCACCATAATGTGTCCGAGACAATGCGCCTTACAAGGCCGATTGTCAGCGCGAGACATTCCATTTGGACGCACAAATCTGTTTTTTTTTTCCCCAGTTTACCTTGAGTGAACTTTCGCCTTCTCATGACAAGTAAGAAGTGATATGTGCCATCAATGGTATAGGTGGACTTTCCCTGCAAGACAAGCGCTCTGCTTTGCCCCCCCCCCCAGCCCAAACACAACAATGTAACATCAGGTCTGAGCCACAGTATCAGTTTTCCTCCCCTCCCAAAATTAAGAATGCAATTACGGCGGCACAAAGGAGGAGGCGACGGCTCGTTCTCCTCTGCACAGCTTCATGGTAATGAAGCGACAGCAGGTCAAAGGCAGTATGTGTAAAAGTAATCACGGAGCCACATTTTATGAATTTTAAACGACCAGATAAAAGGTGAGGTTTGGGGAGTGTCGACACTGAGGGGGACAAGGGGGAGGAAAAAAAAAAAAAAAAAAAAAACTCAGCTCCTCTCATATGGCACAGAAGAAATCTAGCGGAGGGATTTCAAACATTTTGCCATTTGGAAAAAAAAAAAAAAAAAAAAAAACTCAGCTCCTCTCATATGGCACAGAAGAAATCTAGCGGAGGGATTTCAAACATTTTGCCATTTTCAGGGGGACGTCTGTTTGCCAAAGATACCGGCAAGTTCACGACCAGGTCGGAGCATCGGTATGAGGCTGGTATTCATGTTGAAAGAGACTTCTGATGCCATTTCCATCTATGACGAGTACTGCAGAATTTATTTATTTATTTCTTTTTACAGACGAGCCGCCCGCTTTCCTGATTCGCAACACACGCCGACTCAGGCTGGCCACAATTTACCGCCGCCGTCTTTGTTCCTTCCCTTATGTCTCAAAAAAAATAATGAGAATTTCTGCTGGTGTAATGTGCCTGGATTGATAAAGTCAATTCAAATGATTTGCCTAAATCCACACTGGTACGTTAAAAGTGAATATTTGGGTTAGGGTTGGAGAATCGCGCAGTCCATTAATTATTAATCTAACTATGAAAATTGAGAAACTTGAATGTCTGTATATCATTTCATTTTGTTTGCAAACACACCCGGCCAACATTGGAGCACAGATGCCAGATGTCCAGCACTGTACGTGGACCAGCTAACAAATCAAAAACAGGATTCTACTCACCATCAACACACACCTAACCGACTTGGGGGCCTGGACTACAAACTAGGTGGAACATAGCCTGGATATCCGGCTTTACTGAACCTTTCACTGGCCATTCTGGATATCCTTCACAGCATAGCCGATTATGGATATGTCACTCTGGTTTTGATCCGATTGGGCACTGTCTGACCTGTAAATCCACCGAAGTGCACCGAGCATTTACCTGGCCAACCACATATGCTGCTTCGGAATACATCACCCTTAATCTCCCATGCCACTGCAGAAAATACAGGAACCTGTTTGGGGTCAATGTAAGTAATAGGATTTTTTTTTTATATATATAGTTTTATGTGCATTTAATGTCTGTAAGGTGAGTATGGCTGCAACACTTCATGCTTCCCTGTTGTGAATAATATTTGCAGGTCAACTGTTGCAAAACCCTGAAATAAGGCATATTGGAGTCGTCCGTTGTCCACAAATGTAGGCGAGAATAAAATAATTTATTCTTTATTATTATCATTATTTGTTTTTGTTTTTTGTTGCGTCATTTAAGCATTACAGTAAGGCCATGTTTAGTTCCATCCTGACAGGAAAGATTAGGAGGGCAATCTCTAATCCAACGGTGGCAGTCGTGACAACACAAACACAGCGTCTGGATTAATCTCAGATTAAGCAGTGCAACGATATGCCACATGCTGTTGCGTTACAGCTCGTTGTCACTCTCGGTTTCTCTCTAATGCCTCACACGCAGACAGTCATAACAGGACTTTGAAACCGGTGTGTTGTATGCTCTGCTTTCGCTCTAATGCAAGCAGCGGTGGCAGACGAGTCAAGAGAAATGGTCTTGCAGCGGCCATAACGGGGACAAACTTACTCATAATTAAGCAGTATTCATGAGTGAATTCAAATAGTCGCAAACTAAAACTGGAGTGGAACTATTAATGTTGTGCACCGGTTTCCGAATAGCACCACAATGCACTGCGCAGCCAGTTCTGGATATCTGCCTACAAACACACACTTCTTCCCATAACCTCTGCAAGTTTAATGTCTACCTTGGGTCGCTCCGCATTGCCACCGGCAATTTAATATGCAAGCAGGCAAAAGGGAGAGAAGTCCGACTAATTTGTTACTCTGCTTAGATTTACATTCCTCGGCCCTGGGAACAGCCGCTCGCCTGCACCGGCCCATTTGTTCGGCACTTAATAAATTGCATAGCGGGTTCAAAGAGGTGATATGATTGATCACTAGATGCGGTGCTCTCGAGCAGCGTTATTTGTCTGAGGACGCGGGGAGGATTAGCAACAACTATGTATTTGGGGACTCGACTTTCACAGATGGCACAACTAGGGTGCGGAAAGTGCTTTTATTAAACGCAATGAGGCTTTGCTGTGTTTTAGTAAAAGACGGCTCAAGAGAACGGAAAAGGAAAAAGAAACAAAAATAAATAAGAAACGGGGGCATTTAGGCAGCGCGGCCCACTCATCAAATACAGTAAAATGAAGGGGCCTTGTCGCAAATAACATTAAGTGTGTACGATCATATTCACAGTGTCCCGTGTTTATCAAATAGATTACATTTAGGCCCTGTTCACTGACTGTTTAATGAACAACCCCAGCTCGGCTTGGCAGTAATACCAGGCACAAATGAATTTCACCTTAGTCATTCAAATGAAGGGCTCAGTAATCAGGGTAATTGCGGATAATAACCCCGGCCGGCGTCGTAGGTCCTGGGGCTTTCAGCCCTGCCCCTCCCCTTCACATCCCCTGCTCGCACTGCTGTCGCCATGAACAGAAAGGGGGCTCTGAGGCATTCCCCACTGTTCAGCATGATTAAGGCAGCCTCTGACTCTTAACATGCCTCCCTGGGTGGCACATTAACAGTCTGTGCCAAGAATTTTAACAGCGTCAGTCTGCAAGTTACTCAGTAATGTGGTCCTTTTTTTTTTTCCCCCCTCCCGAAAAGTGACAAAAACGCATTAATGATATTTTTTAGGGGGGGGGGGGGTCGCAAAAAAAAACCTGTGAGGTTTATTGCAATGGGAGGCGAGATGGTGCCTTGTGATGGACTTTACTGACCCGCTGCTGCATAGCTGGTGACCTACTTTCTGCAGGTACTTCCTGTAGGTCACCTGAACTCACCGATATGCGGACGGACAGACAGACTGAATTGGGACATACGTATTTGTGACGTCCAGTCTCTCTGTCTGGGGATAGATTGGCCGTTGCTATGCAGAGTTTTGCAAAACAAAACAGTTCAAGTCTCACGCGAAGCGATAGTAACTATAGTAACGCCATGAGAGGACACGCTCTGTTGAAGTCACTATAGTCAGCACCCTTTCCCGCTTACTCGCATAAGTTCATTTCAATTTAAAAGGACAGCATATAAAAGGTCTTTATTCTCAGAACAATTGCCGTTTCTTTCTTTCTTTCTTTTTTTTTGTTTATCATATTACGCACACAGTGCACAATACCCATATCCGCCATGCAACATTCAATGTATTACGGTGTGACTTGTATCGTCCTTTGTCACTTACATTTTGCTCCTCACCTAATAAAGAAAAACTCTACCGTACCGCTCGTACCGTTTATGACTCTTCCCACGGAAACACATTTCCTGGTTCAGAGATTTCCCTCACACTCTAAGCACCTCGGGTCGGGAATCACTCCAATACGACCGACGTTATGTGCCAGAGACTGTAAGCGACCTCTAAAATAGTCCATCGTTTATTTTCATAAAATACAACGCGTCTCTTGAATCCAGGAAAAGCGCCACGTGTCAGATTTCTGACTTGCTTACTGGCAGATGGAAAACAAATGTGCCTTATACGAGAGCGGCGAAGGTCCTCGGCCAGGAAGACGCGTCCCTTAATGGCGATCTATTCCTTTGTGCGCGAGGCCTCTCGGTTGAAAATATCGCCTCCGTAATCAGCTGTCTGTTCCCGCCATTTAAGACATCAACCCAGCGTGGGATATTTGTCCCGCGTCTTAATGTTCAGATCCCTCTCTCTTAATTGATGTTATTCCGCAGACAGGAATATTGATGGCGCGGCTCAGCTGGATTGGCAGCCGTATGAATCGTTATTAGCCAGGCGGCTGCACACCTCGGCGGGCTGGGAGGAAGTTCAATAGGCCGCCCCTGATACAGCGTTGTGCTGCCGGGAGCCCCCGGGGGAGGCGATCACGGCTCAGACAAGACATAATTAACCATCCGAGGCTGGCAGCCCACAGGCCAGCAGCCAGGTGAGGAGGTGAGCGGGATAAAACCACAGGACAACACAGACGGGGAAGAAACCCTCCGGTGCGCCAGCACCACCACGCAGGCTGCTGACGGACGTCGGGGGCGCAATACAGTCGGACAGCGTGTGTATCAGAGAGGATAATGTTGTGTGAAACTGTAATGAGGCCAGGGGGGAAACTGGAGCAGTTGCAGCACCTATGGACGAAACATAAAGAAACGAAAATACTGCAATTGCTGGTGTTGAACTTCTAGGAAATAAGTACTGTATGTGTCTTTTTAGATCAAGTTTGGGCTGAAAATGTTTTGTAGGATTACAAAAAGCAAAATTCCAAAGTAAAACCTCGCTATAATCAGCTGATTCACCGATTATTAATAATAATAATGATATTGAAAACGAAATAGTTATGCTGCAATTTTTATAAGAGTGAACGAGGAACTAGCTATTTGCGGGACGTGTCTAAAAGTAAGCAACTGCATGTTCTATATTTAATAGCAAACTCTGATTGGAATTATTGAATCATTTAAACGTTTGCCAGAGTTTATGCAATTGACAGCGGTGGTCACACAAAACTAAAGATTTTTTATAATGATCCACGTATGATGAACATTCAAATCCTACTATTGAAACAGGGATCATTTCTGAATAAGGCTTATTTTCACTTTTCATACTAAAAAATTTACATTTCTATATTTGAGGTATACGAAACAGCGCTCCTCCATAAGATTAGTGCATGTAAAGGAAAAATCAAGCAAAGCATATGTACTATAAACTGCTTACTTATTTACCATACCACTATGGATACACACACACACACACACACACACACACACACACATTATTTGAAATTCATGACGGCAACCTGCGCAAAACTTGCTCCAACGCAGCACTTTTCCCCCACTTTTCTACCTTTGGAACTAGGCGTTCAGCAAATGTTTTGGTTTGTACTAAAATCATGATCTTGTTTTTGTTGCCAAAGAGACTGAGAAGATTTGCTTGTAAGCATTAGCCTTCAACTTCAAGAGCTGTCTCAGCTGCTTGACTAAAGTCAAAATATATATTTTTTCGAACAAATACACATGACAGAGAAATAACAACCTGCTGCTCTCTGATTGGTCTGGCCAGCGGACATCTGGGAAAAAGGGATCCTGACTCTAGGCTCAAAGATGTCGGCCATCGTGCTCCATGGCGATAAACCAGGCGGTGAACGTGCATGCCCTTATTGGAAGAAATATAAAAAAAATAAAAAAATAAAAATCCAATCTTTTCCCTGTGTACTGTACACGTTCACCCTAAACATTGAGGTCAAGGTGCTGACTGCAGCATCCAGGGGATGAGATGAAAGACTTGACTCAGCTCAGGTCCCGCACTGTACCACTGTAGATTAACATAAACACCCAGCCATATACAGCTCCAGGACTCAATTTGTCCTATTTTTCCCAGAGATTTTGAGAATCTAGCTAATCCCAACTTCACATAACGGCTGTTTTTTTAATCGCGTTTGTCAGGCAAGTGAGACGGCGACGACCGTCAGACCGGCTCGTCACTGGAGCCGTCACATTTTTCCACCACTTCCTGCCAATTTGAGCCCTTTTCGGAAAAAACAAGTCCAGGAACGGCTTTTCGCAGGGAGTAATCCACATAGCCCGGGATTGCACGTTCTCTCTCACACACAAAGCCGCGTCTAATAAACCCACACACCACACGCCGCCTGCGCCTTTCCGGGGGCTGCTAAATTGAACCACCGGCTCGGGGCGAAGCAATGTGATGGAGAGAACTATTGTTGTGGACATAGGATTAAACACCATGTTCATTTTGTGCTCAACGCGGATATTGACTTTGTGTTGTCCCATCGTCCGTTCATCCCCTCGCTACACTGTCTGACATGGCCACCCGCAGCTTTAAGCCTTGCAGGGACACTAAAGTGGCGGCGAGCCAGCGCGGGGATCTGCGTCACCTTCCAAAGTCTGGCGCTCCCATTCATATTCATGAGACACATTATTGCGTCTAAAAGGCTCCGTGATGACAACGAGAACGCCGTCATCCTCCGCTTTGTGGCGTCTATTGATGGACTGGTAACATTTAATCAATGAACGGAGATGTTTATTAAAAAAAAACACACACACACACACACACAGCTTGTCCTACAGGGCGACACCGCAGTCTAAGAATGAGGCCCTGCCACGATAATGGTTTATAAACTCATATTAACTGCTGCCGAAATGATCAAGCCAGCAGTCGATGAATTAACAGTTTTCTTTTCTTTGGTGGTTCGGTTTTCCATTATGCAAATGCGACATCTCTGGGCTTTTTAACTTTATGCCGGTGTTGCAAATTTTGTAACAAATTAATATAACACTAATCAATACATAAAACAAATTTAAGTTGAATATAAGTTTCAACCACCAGATGCACAGACACAATAGAGGTAGTTGCCATTACACACATTACACACACCTCAATAAAAAAAACATTGGTGGTTTGGTTCCAGACTAAATTCCAGACTATGTTTTTAAAAATGTAAGGCCAGATATGCTATTAACTCATCAACCTACTTACTACACATATTCTTTAGTGCTGCATGCAATGTGCACACGCTCTGTGATATTTGTTTTCAAGACCTGGACCAATCGAATGCATCGTGACTCTTTCACATCAGGAGGTTTTTAATTTGTTGTTACTTTCTTGGCACAAATATTTTTTTTAACATTTTTGACTCAGACAATGGATTACATTGAAAACAATGAAAATACATTTCCAGACACAGACTGGGACATGCCTGATGAGCCGCCAGCCGGGGCTAAAGGTGAGAGACATGTTCCGGGGGGGGGGGGCAGGATTTTAGTGAGCACCACCGCTAGTTAAAGGTGGAAGTTGACCTGATGCAACGACGTCACAGGGTCACCTAAACCTCCATTTCTCAGAGCCAAGAGGAAACATGGTCTAAAAAGCATTAGACGGCCGACACCTTTGGCTCTGACTGTAAATCACTGCCTTTGCTCTAATGCTCATTGATATTATTATTATTTATTTTATTTATTTTTTTCAAAAAACTCAATAATGGAAAGATTTTCCTTGACTGAAAATGCTGACAAATGTGCTTGTTGTTTTCCAGCCCGATCCACTTTCCTGAACAAAGGCAATGATTTACAATTAAAGCCAAAGGTCTTAGCTCTCAAATGGGTTTTTATTTCATGTTTCCATCTGCTTCAGAGGCTAATTAATGTCAGGTTGATCTGAACCCCCCCCCCAGGTTTTAAGAAACAGGTTCACTTTTACACAATTTGTTTCGAGTGGCTCTTAGATCGTCATGGGTTAACTGGGTGAATTTGGCATGGCAAGCCTGGCGCAATATGATTTAAAAAACCAAATATAAGTACAATTATTTTTCTTTACTAAATCACATTTGATTAAAGGGCTGTAGGTACACGCAGTGAGTTTTAAACTTACCTTGCTCCGTTTTCTTTTTTTTTGAATTCATAATCTCCAGAGTGAGTCAGAGCAGTTGAAATGCAAATAGCTGATTCAGAGCACGTGACGTGTAAATTACTTCAGAGCCGACTCTGGGAGGACAAATCAGGCTCGAACACTTAAGCTCATGTTTTCAACAATTAAGAGGGGGAAAAAAATAAATGAATGCTGCAACTAATGATCATTTTCATCATCAATGAATCTGCTTTGCAATAACTGACTTGCATGATTCACGGACATTAACACAGTTGATGGTTCATTTTCCGATGATTGGCAATTCACGGGAGTAATAGTTTAGGCCGCAGTACACGTTGTTTCATAAACCAGACATAAATTAGTGCCGGTGCATTTCTCCGCCCCCCCCCATTAGCAGAGCTTTCCTCATGAGGCTTTAGACGTACCGAGGCCTTCCCGCTGTTCGAAACCTGGGAGCCATCTCTGCACGCACGCCCACCGCAGAGAGCAGCAGTGTCTCAGGCTGGTGTGAGAAGCACCTGCTACTTGGCCCTCTCCGGCTCTGGCCAGTGGGGCTTTGATTAATCATACGGCGACAGCCTCTCCAGCAAGATACCAAATTTAATTATGAAAGCGATAAATAACCTTTTCTCGGACTGTATAGATCATCTGCTGCTCAGGAGCCACTGGTGAGTTATCGTCCCGCGGGGAGCGTCCCATCTTTGGGGGCGGGGGGTGATGGATTGCCGACACGCGGCTTCTAAGGCTGAGATATTTATTTACACCCGCAGTAAAATGCACTCATCAGTACCGTGCCGCGACTCCATATAGAATCATGATCATTCCGGACTTCCTTGACTTTTTTTTTTTAATGAGTAAACAGGAACCGGGTGCTTGATGGGGTTTTGCTTAACTGCTCCAAAGCAGTAAACATATTTGCTTGTATATGGTAAACATTGTGTCACTCGGAGAAGATGCCGTGGCGGCTATGAACACATTACCATCTGATCTATATGAATTTCTTTCGCAGCTTATAAGGTACTTTGGTACTGCCAAATCAGATGCGGTGCACTAACTGCATTTCATTTCCCACATGCGCACCCTTGTACTCTATATTACTCATTAAATTTCAACTAATTACTCCATAACTATTACACTCTACTTTCATCCGCTGGCGCCACATGTTCTTCATTGTTCTATCCCATTTCCTGCCTTTTTCCTTTTAAAGTTCCGTTTTCTAGTTATTCAAGGATGGCTTCCTCGCGGCGTGCACGCTCAGATCGCTCCTGGCAGTGTGGAGGCACTACACAGCAAGGCAGGCAGAGGGAATTTACTCTGGATATTTCAGCGAGTCAAGATGCATCAGTGAGGATCGCAAGTGAAGGGAGGACGAGGAGGGGGGCAGGCGGAAGAAAGAAGAAGAAAAAAAAAGAAGAAAAAAATCAAATAAATGCAGAGGCAGGCTGGCAGACATTATGTCCATTTGTCACCTTGCGCCGCGTGCAGCATAAAAAGCCCGTATGAATGGAGTCTATTATGGGATGAGAGAGCTGCTGAGCTGCTTGCCACTGTTGATTTCTTTCAGCAGTCAATAAACTGCGCACGGCCCAAGCAGCCCGTGTATGTTCTGGTAAATAGCGAGCACCGCTCGCCGTGCTGCGCTCTCCAGCAACGCTCCAGCAGTTTCTCATGATAGCTATTCTCCGTATTGATTTGCTGCATTCATGTGCTCACCGTGCAGAAAACGCGGAGGAGACAGATGCTGCCTTTTTTTTGTGGGGGGGGACATAATGGTCCTAATAACACCAAGGGGTGCCACAGCCCTGCACATTAAATCGACGTTGGCGCTGGAGGGCCGCGGCAGACATGGGAATTCCTTTTTCCACTGACATTTATGGATCGGCACTGAGCTCCGAAGGTCTCCTGTTGACACGCTACCAGGCCTTACGTCGGCCCCATATAAATGATTCAACTTAAGACCATCACATCGCATTACATTATGCAAATGCTGCTTCATTACCCCGCCGTTGCACTCGGGTAGGAGCTAAACAACAGACTCAAATTATAATGAGAAATTCATGAGACGTGCGTCGGTGCGCCAACCTTTCATGCGCTGTCGTTCTGCACCATGCGCTGTTGTTTTACAACCAACCGCCGTGATGGGATTTATGCACTTTCGTTTCGTGTCCAAGTGAGTTCGCTGAGAGGCAATCAAGACAAAAATGCGTCCTCCCGAGCCATTTTGTTATCGCTTCAACCAAAAAAAAAAATTACAAGCCAACAATCACCTGCTTTTTTCTTTTCTTTACAGACTTGAATGTGCTTCTGTTGAAGAAAATGAATATGGGTGCTACATCTGCTGTATGCAAACAAATTCCATTGCCTAATTATTTCCACATTAACATCCATTAATTAAAGTATTCATTATAAAAGAAAAGCTGTTGCTCATGGTCATCTTCTGCATGCTGCAGCTACATTTGGTTGCAATCACATGATGCATGAAAGACATACAGTACACAAAATTGGACTGATCCGATTCACACAAATGCTTGTCTGTCCATAAAGTACTACATGATGTGATACCACACGTCTTTTTGCGTCACCGAATAAAAGGCCTAATATAATGGGGCCGGCTTCGGCAGACCAACTGTGCGACATTCACACAAAACTCAGAAACGACAAGAGCAAATTTCCATGACACCTTTTTCCACCACAACCTCAATAAGACAACGTGATGTGTCCAAAAGTTGTTCATCGTATTCTCATTGGCTCTGAAAATACCTCTCTCTCCACTTCAAAAGGAAATATGGCGCGATCAGATGGCATCTGACCTTTGGCCGGACGCCTACTCCGAAACTCCCGAAAACCCTATGTAAACCACACTGGCACTAACGGAAGGCCTGCGCACCGTCCAATCTATTTCTGTGTGCGAAATAAATCTACTCTGGCCTGGTTTAGTCACACATAGGTAGTTTATTAAGAGTAGGGTATGAAAACAGGATTTGCCCGCGTCCTCTCATTACTGCCGCACTCTTACATCACAGTGATGGAACTGTGCCGCAAGTGGCACGACAACATTTCTCCAACAGGATCCATCAAGTTGTCCTGTGTCCTAATTACCAATCTGTGATCTTTCCCCCCCCCCCCCCCCCCCCTCCCGCTAGACTGTGTTCCTCTTCCTCCATTATTCACCCTCAATTATGTGAATGGCGAAGAGTCCTGCCTTGCTTAATTACTTCATCTAGGCAGACGATAAGTTAATTTCTGCGATTAACCCGGCGAACCTGAGCAGACAAGAATATCATGAAGAGATTATCATTTTAGTCTGCAACTCCTCTCGGACGTGGGGGGGGGGGAATTTGCCGTGGGCGAGTGAATGTCAAAGATTTTAGGGTTGCCACATTTAAAAACACATGATCTCAAAAAGACAAACATCCGATGTTTAGTCATCAGTCATTTAAGCCAGATAACTAGGTGGAATGGACAATATCGGTGCGATCCTCTTTCTGTGGCAGAGGGATAGACTCTCCTCTGGGCCTCGTTCTTATTTTCGTGGCAAAAAAAAAAAAAAAAAAAAAAGATGGCAGGATTCAAGTTGCAGGTACGCTTTAATTAGTGCTCAGGCTCGCTTCTGTTCTCTCTCCACTCTACCACCTCCTCTGATTACTGGCATTACAACACATTTGGAGTTGATAATCGGTCTCAGATTTCTTCCGAATTTCTCATTACGCCGATGGAGATTTCACTTGGGCTTTGAGTTTGCATTAATAGGGTTTAATCTGCACACAACGAGTGTGTGTGTGTGTGTGTGTGTGTGTGTGTGTGCGCGCGCGTCTAATTTGACGCCTTGTACACATCACACATGTCAGGTACAATCTTGTAGATTCCCGGGAGGCCACTGGTTTAACATTTACCCTTCATACTTCATTATTTCATACTGGTGGATAATGATTATATTCAACCCTTGGAGCACAGGCTCGCAGTTTAACCAATAAGAAAAGCGCTCATTAAAGACACACTCCTTTGCTGCACGGCCTTTTGTGCATTCGGACTAATAAAGCACATAATGGCAAAACAGACTTCAATCCAAATGGGAACTGAACACTTAATTGTAAAATTAAACCACCACATATTTATTATTGTCAAAATGTAAAAATCACTGAAATGTTTAACCATATACTCATTCAAAAACATTTCAAAAACCTGAATTCCACAAAAGACACACAAGAAATTCAAGCATCTGATATTCATGGGCCAGTTCAAATTCAGTGCAACTCAGATATAAAAATAATTACAAGCCAAGTTGCTCGAATCTGGGTGGTCTGAATTAGATATGTTGAATTACATCATCTTTAGGACTCAACCTTAATCAAGGGCATTTGTACACATATGGACATAAATAGTACGTTTCAAAGTGAAATTCCAACCTCACCATTTCAGAATTTTCAAGCGTTGAACATTCAGTGGTGATAAAAATCTCCCTGTAAGTCATCCATTTCTTTAAATGGAACAAATGTCTGGGGCTCCTTTCTACTGCCACACTAAACTGAGATGGGAACACGGCGATCCATAGGAAGATATTATTTGATAAACACTAACCTAGATATTAACACCTGAATGTGCATGTGATACTGCTCCCATTAACTTTTTGTTCTTGATTAAACTGTGAAGCGTCACGCTGCAGAAATGACTTGTAATCAACTTGCAATCATTAATGGCCCCGTTATCTGCACCTGGCTCCTCCATAAACAAACATCTCATTGCCCCCCCCCCCCTCCACCAATCACTTGAAAGTTGTCACACTGAGTGGCTCTTCCAGCATCACCAGTGATTCCGGGGCCCCCAGCGGGAGGAAAAACTCCATCGGAAGAAAGCGTGATCACTTCCCCTACGGGCGAAGCGTCGCTATTCTTTGAATCATAATCACGGCCCGGTTCCGTCGAGCCCCGTTGTCGCCGAGGCCTGCGAGCCAGTGGGGTCTGCTGACTGATTCATGTCATGTCTGAGCGAGATGCTCAAAGAGGCCTATCATGGTTCGCTTGTGTTGCTTTCTGCTTACGGGGCCGCTCTCTATTGATGATTACTATATCGGAAGATCTTTAATTAGCGGCTTTTGTGTCGGAAGACAAATGAGAAATAGAAAGCACAATGGAGCGCGGTCGAAAAAGAGGAAGCGCTTGATGGATAAACAGTTTAATTATGGTGTTAAATGTAAAATGAAAGGTAACATTTACAAACAAATTAGTGTAAAGGTCACTTTTGTTTGAAAGTGTTCAGCCTATTATCATTTTTTTTTTTTTAACTTTTTTTACTTTCTTCAGTCTGTTACAGACTGAACAAATGTTATGTGGATGTCATTCATAAATAGAATTGTTTTCACTGTCACGCGTTTCTTTATTCAAACACGCATACACGACAAAATGATTTGTCGTGTATGCCTGCACTGAGAGCATGTACGAAGCATGCACTTGAACTTAACAATGTATTTCCTGCAAAGCGTAACTGAAACAAGATTTTTCAAAAACGAATAATTACAGACGGGCAGCCGACATGGGAGCAATGGTGTGTTCTCACCGATCAACACAATCAATCGCTGCCCGGCCTTCGACAATAAGCTAAGGACATACCGTTTCGAAATGATCCCAAAAATATACTTTCACCGCTTTCTTTTACTAATCTGCCAAAACCTACGCCAGGTCACCGACATCATTTTTTATTTTAATTTTTTACAAAGAAAAAGGCCAAATATCTGCTGATATATCAGCCCGGGCCGTTTAACCATTTAGCCTGTGAGAACACGGTGAGCCCCGCACACCACGGATCGCGCAGTGAACACCAGAGGAGGCCACTGATGAAATAACAAAGGAGCAGTCACGGCACAGCAGAGGTTAGCAGCGCGGTGATTGTGCCCATTATGACGGAGTTTGCAGGTGAGAAACGCTGCAGCGGGTGGAGGATGAATGATAAACTGTGTGTCACAGCCGGTGCCACGTTCAGCAGGTCCATGTATAATGTCTACAAGCTCACAAACTACGCTTCATTTCCGAGCAGTACATAAAACTGCTAACTGTGTTAATTCAGGGGATGCAGAAAGAGAAAAAGACAACAACCTTAGTGTGACTCTATATATATATACAGTATATATACAGTATATATATATATATATATATGGTTGAAACTTGACAAACCGCAGTTTTACTGCCACAATCTTTAAACCACAGGACACGCACACACACCTGATCCAATTGCCGCTGCGCAACACGGCATGTGAGCTGCTGTGATGGTTACACTGTGTGGGGCCTCATCGGCATCATGCATGGATGAGCTTATTAAAACACAAACGCAACAGAGCCATTCCTATGGCAAACATAACTGATGTGAGAAGCACTACATTTGTTTCTTACTGAATACGAGGGCGGCTGTGTGCATACCGGCTCATCAAGTGAAGCCAGTGTTATTGGGAAACATTTGCGTCAACATGATGCTGAGTTGCCAGTGATAAGTACACTCGCATTCAAATCCATAGATTGCAGCTTGATTTTCAGAACAACGCATGGACACAGAGGAGTGCGTGACACAAACAGAGCCCTGCAGCATGAAAACAGACTGTGCAACCACCACAGCTGATGTGAGGGTGCAACAGCAGCTCCACAGTCACGCAAACGTAAAACCAGAAAAGTCAGGGACCAGTCTTGGACAATTTTCAGTAAATACATCTCCTTGCCACTATTGATCACCAGTCCAGTTCAGAGACTACGCAAAGACAAAGCATGTACACATTTTTCGAGCGTTAATAAAATGTTTCAGCATAAAACATCTTGGGCACTGAACGCAAATCAACAACAAAACAGCGGCCATGACACACGTGCAGGACACCAAGTAGAGTGGCACGTGGGTTTGTTTGTTTTTGTGTATGTGTGTGCGTGTGCGTGCGTGCGGGCCTACCTGGGAATGTGCCACTGGCCTCCCACAGGTCTCGCTTGAGTCAAAAAGATCCACAGAGCTTCTGGCACTGACAGCAGACTGTATGGAGCTGGGGTGCTGTTGTCCTTCCTTCTGCAGATTTAGAATGAAGGGCGAAAAAAAGGCGTAAATACAAATACAACACATCCTGTGACATCTTGGACTCTTCGTGCGTCGAATGGCTTGTCCCACACATGTTCAGGTTGGAGCAACAGGGTGTTTTCGGTTATTTATTTCCAAACAACCTTCCAACTCCTCCGGGCTGTGAGCCTGCAGCTACAGGCCTCAGCACATGTGATTTGAGTTTGCTCAGACCCACAGGTGTGTTTAAAACATCGCCCCCTGCTGTCAGAGTTAGTTTCTGATCTGTATTGTTTTAAGTAGAGAGAGAAAAAAAGAAAAAGAAGAAAAATCTCTCAATGTGCACATGCTTTGGTCTACACCTGATCTCATCCTGAGGACTAGTTTAATATGTGTATGTAACTTGACTCCAGGGATAATTTCATGTTATGTTGCATACTGATAAATGAGAGTGAGGGAGCTGCAGCTCCATCATCAACATCTTCTCATGTTACTGAGTAGGTCACACAGTCAAATTGCACAGTAGTGTGTTCAATATTCAGTGTTGTTATTAATATTATCGTAATGTTGTTTCCTGGGAGAGATATTGTATCTTAAGTATTAATTTGCATTATTTTGCCGAGTTTTACTGATGCACATACAAATACAGCAGCATCAGAATCGGTTGAGTGACAGCACAAGTCATTATTTGAAATGATCAGTTAAATCAGATCAGATAAGATTTAATCCGAATAATTGGATACATTATTTTATAAATACCTATATGAAGTGTCTCTTGCTTAGAAAACTTTCATTGTCTTGTTTATCAGCAGAGAGGGCAATCATAAAAGTTGAACATTAAATCAAGTTTTTCAAGTGAAATCTTTTTTTTTCTTTTTAGTTGGAAATGCAGAAGGAGAGTAATCCTATCTGAGAGTAGGGATCATTTAAAGAAATAAAAAAACTCGCTGTGAAAGCTTTGTGCATTAGTCAAACTGCAAATAGAAAAAAAAATGCTGTTCTTTGTTGATATTCAAAAAAAAACTTTTTCTACAGTGTCCTTATAGTCTCGCACCTGGGGGACAATGAAGCGTCCTCACTCCAATCCCATACCCCTTTGCAATTCACACTGCCTACTTGACACCCTCTTCCTCCCTTCCTGTTCAGCCCCATCTCGGTCAACCCACGACCCCAAGGAACAGGACTAAGTCCCACCTCCAACTGGCCACTGAATTTTGACCACGTACAGGGTTAGATTACATAGCTGCAGAGACGCTGAGAAGGTCCATTGCTTGACCCCGTGAGCCCTTTATTTACCCTGTGCTCTAACATGTGGGGCTAATGTCACACAGACAAACGCGAAAACATCAGGCATGCAGCCCCCATTGTGTCCAAGTGTGCACAGCATCGGAGCGAGGACGCTGCTTTTCATCCTGCCCATTGGATGAACTGATTTGGCCGGAGACCCCGGCCCTGCCGGGAGCCAAAACGTGATGTGATGCCGGCTGACACATCGTGACGTCCCTCCCCCTTTTGATGACTGCGGGCTCTCTGGTGGAGTGCGGTGCTCCGCCTCGAAGCCCGCAGTTACACATTTCACCTCACACGTCCGTGACAGCGGGGGACGCACAGCGGGAGACGTGAAACACAGGAACACCAGCATCTGCGGGCCTGGCCTCACACCGGAGCTACCTCTGCATGTTGGGAGAGGACAACGCCTTGAAAGGGAGCAGATAGCGGGGCAAAAATGTTGCGCGGTGTGGTGCACGTGCGCACTCTCGCACAAAGGGGTGTCAAGTCGCGTGGATCATTCACTCATCAAATATAGCTCACAGCAGGAAAGATTGGAAGCGAAGCATAGTCTCGACATTTCAACTCTGGGTGACCTATTTGAAAAATCTTTTTTCTTTTTTTCTTTTTTCTTTTTTCTCGAAGAAAACAACAAAATAGCACCAAAAAAAAGAGACCGATCTCAGAGTTTCACAAGTCAAATACAATTAGACGTTAGGTTCCCAAATAAATGACGCCCCTCAGCGTTTCAGGTCTTCCAATGCTTTGCAACTTTACAAAGAAAGATTTTATTTTATTTTTTCTTCAGTGACACGTGCCCATCTTTAACCATTTGCAGATACAGTGAAATCCTTTTTTTTTTTTCCCAACAATCAAAATGACCTTGGCTGGCATCAAACAGAGTTCTTTGCAGATAAGCTACAGCACAGAGACTTAAGCAGTGTGAAGTAACGCAAAGATTTCCGCCTCGTCGTCTCCCACTGTGCCGCGCCCCGGCAGTATGGCGGCCCCCGAACCAAAGGCAGACACGAATATAAATAAATAAGTTGCGAGGAGATGTGCTCTTGAAGCTGTATTACTGGGCTGACGGCTTAAGCTTAGGGAGAGGGAATGAGAGACAAATTTAGCAGCAGATCTTAGAATAACTAGGTGGGGATAAAGCTTATAAAAAGTGCAAATGGCTGCACTTCTGGACAGTGTGCTTAAGGGCCCCGAGATGAAGTGCTGACTGTAATGTTTGCAGTTTTGTTGGGTGAAAAAAAAAAAAAAAAGAAAAATTTAATGAACTCATTTAGACATTTCAAAAACCACTAGAAAAACTTGAAGAGGGATTATTGGGCTCTTCGCAACCTTTGACTGTGCAACGCTGTCATCCAGTTTGTAGACAAGGGAGAGAAACTGAGCTTTTTTTCAATATGCTGGATCAACTTTGCAGGGCTTTTATTATTAATATTGATTCAACCAGAGTGTTTGCGCTGGCGCTGTGATTTATTGTGCAGACATGTGAGCCATATCAGTCCTCCACATTTCCCAAAAGGCCGGACTACTCCTTTCACTTCTGTAGTTTGGTGACAATTAAACACCAAACCTAGCCACATGGGCTTTACTATAACAATGTGTCACTCTTTGTTTAAAGTGCTTCAGTATTACACTGTGTGACCAGGGTTCACGTCCCACTAAATCACCACAGACGGTGTGTGAAGGAAAGTGTTTGCCACTTCTCTTTAAGCACAACGGATGGATGTTTCCACTGAGGACGAGCAGCAACTAAAAGGCCCGTCATATGACGGGTAAGAAAAAAAGCTTATATAATGGTGAAGTTGAAAAAATGGCAAGACCAAATGGTTGCATTTAACCAAACAACACAGAGTACTTTGTTTTGAAAGACTACCGCCTCTGAAAAAACACCCACAGCGTGTGGAGACAGAGGCCCAGCAAACATTTACAATATTAATATGGATTTTCTTTTCACAAATTGTCCAAAAGGGATTTTTTATTGTGCCGTGCACAACATGGTGTTGTATGGCCATGTCTTTTTAATTGTTACTTTTCAGATTTAAATTGCATTATTGTATGATAAAATAAAACTCATATACTCTATCTACACCCTATCCGGAACAGTTGAGGCCACGTTTTAGCTTTCAGATGTCTGTAATTTGTAGCTCCACCAAAAGTATTTCCCATCAAACTGCTCAGATGGTCACAAGGCCAAAAGACACATTTTACAAGTATATTGGTCCATATAGATTTAATTCATAGGTCCTTTTTTGTGACACTACAGCCTCCATAAAGCCAAACCACACATAACCCAGACTACAGTGTAATATTTTATGCCGACATTATGTGAAGGCCGGCACACTTAATCCTTTTCTATTGTTCTACGGCTCAGCTGTGTTCATCCTGTCCTCCAAAAGATAACACACACTGCCACCACTAACTAACTGTGGGCTGTTCATTTTACACACTATAAACTTGTATAAATTTAGCAACGCACCAGAGACGACTCTCAGCCCAATCATCCTCCAAATTCCCCCTCAAAAAAAAGACAAGAAAAATGGGAGGTGTGATTGCACCCTCAGCCTCCGTGACCGGGACATCTGTTCTGTGGCAGATACTCTTCCCCGTAGACCTGCACTCTTCCACGGCTGGGCGTCACTCTCTTCAAACGGCGCATGAAAAAAAAAAAAAAAAAAAGGTTTCCTCACTCCAATCCTCCATCTCCTCCACCGGAGTCAATACGCTGCTGCTCCACGAGCTATCACCGATATGCTCCGGCCAAGTGTAAAACCTCTATCTGCCACTTATCGGCACAGCAACTCTCCTCTATGAAAACTTCCCATTACACCACACCACCTCTCTTCCACTTCCAGCACACATGAAATTGTCTATTTTTGGTCTATTTCAGGCCTTCTGAAAGACAGTTCCAGAAACTCATCAATGCATTTTATCAATACTGTCAGAAAACATAACTGAGCTTTTCATACCCTAGCATATGGAATACTATTTGGGGATGCAAGAAAGGTCCTATTTAGTTAAGTAAATGAACAGTTTCCTGTGAATAAAACATCAGATTCAATTGGAACAGGGTGCCTTTGATACGGGAAAGTTACAGAGATACGTCAGCTTTTTAGGAAAGCGGAATTACATTACCTTACATCTCTATTAGAATCTTTCTAAGCATACATAATAAAAGGGCCTATTAAAGATTTAATAAGTGAACTACTGTGTGAAGTCAAATGGATTTGGTAAAGGCTGCCGGGTAAAAGCTCTCACTCTAACACACACATACAGACTCTCTCACAGCCAGAGTAGAAGGGGACTAAGGGTCTTATTATGCTGGAAGAACAAGCAGAGCCGTCAGAAATGGATGAGCCGTGTAAAACAAATTTGGTTTCACTTTTGAAAGAAAGGAGCCATGTTCTACTTGGGCTCTATTGGCAAAATAAAACACAAGGGGCTCCACTGACAACAACCTGTATGACGGGATAAGTGAAAGACATGTAATGATGAAAAATAACCTCACTAATTCTCATTATGAGTGATCAGATCGTTCTTTTTAATAAAGAGTGAAAATATCCAGACACCTCCAAGGTATTGGGTCCTTGACTGCACAAACATAATGCTAATAATGAGGTCAAGAGGTCACTAATGTAAGATGGCGCAAGACCATTAAGTCTTTTATAAACAAGCAATTAGGTTAAAATCAGCTCTGGAAACATCATTTGTTGGAGAAAGCAGGATTTCACGGTATGTTTCCCACTGAAAGTCACGTCAAAGTCAAATAGCACACACACATTAAGTCCTAACAGAAACTAACAGGCTAGTAAATGTATCTTGGAGTAGTAGTAGTCATTGTTAAGAACCAATAAAAAAAGTTAAGGTGGATCCGTTTGTCTTCATTGAGTAGGAGAAAAACAGGAGTTTCTATAATTAAAAATGTTTAGACAATAACAAGGTAACATAAGACTGTGGTTTCAGCATCAGCCCACAGCCATGACCATGATGACAAAAACAAATCAGCCACTGCAGGTTGAAATTGGCAAATAATGGAAAAAAACACAAATGGGCCTAAAATCCACCTTTGAGGCACACCAAACAACATGAAAGAATGAGCACAAGCAGGAACAACAGACTAGGTTTGGTTGTGCACATTCGATGGCCAAACCATGTCTCAAGGGAAAACAATCAACCAAAAATAATGGCCACAACTGCTACCGTTTTCTTAAGATATACTTTATTTAATGGGGTAAGAAAGGATGACATCAAAAGTCTAGTCTCTATGCATATATTAAATCCCTGGATCGACTTGTCCTATGTATTGTATGGCTCACCATTGAATATACAAAACATTGAGACAAACAATTGATCCCCATGTTGAAAGCTATTTTGGTGAGGGCCTGTGAACCGGGAGAGAGACATGCTCACTCCCGTCATTTCTTTCCAATTTCGTCCTGCGGCGTGCCTTTGTGTGTCGTAACTATACTATACTATACTTAATACAGATTGTATTTATCATTTATCTATTAAGTGTAAGGGCTTAAGTTTTTTTTTTTTAAATCTCACATAAGATTGCATATTTGGGTTTGAATTTTTTAAGTAGGATCTTATCATTTTAAAGGCTTCTGCACTCTCGGCTGCTCCGGGATCAGCACCATGGACAGCAATCACATCACACTTCGGTGCTAAAGATATGCGGGCTGAAATCTATTTTTCTGCCGAATGGGCTGCATAAAATTGTCCAACTGTGCAATGCCTGCATGGAAAATATGTCACATGATATAAATGAATGACAAAATATGGCCCATAGACTATAAACATGTATGTAAAGGTTAGCCCATTATACTAAATTGAATACATGAAGTTTAAACTTGTGTTAGTTTACATTATTTCAATTATCTTCAACATTGCCATTGTTTAGTCTATATATTGTAGCTATGACACATAAATATAAGTCAGGGGGGCCATTTTCCTTCAACTTTGAATACTTTAAGTCTTGACAGTATACACTATACTTTTGAACCTTCTATGCAAAATGACGAGGTTGACACATCGTCGAACAAATTCAGATAAGAGTCAAATAAGTACACGTTTACCCCAGGACCACGACCACACAGTGATGAGCAAATGCGTCACTCAGGAAACAAGACTCATTTAGGGAATCCTAAATCACAACAGCATATTGCGTATATAGACAGGACGATGGGGGGCGATTTCTCATTCAAAAAAATGAATCCAATGGCTGCTCATCCACTTCAGTGCGCAAGCCTTGCTTACTGCTACACAATTGTACGTGTTCTGTAATCAATCACACCGGTAACTGCCTTGCAGGCGTGCACATCCTTGCAAGTGCAAACACCCTTCACGTTCACATTTACGCATGCACCGGAGTCGGCAGCATGTGCAAAGTCATTAAAGCCCAGATCATGATATGTCAGAGCCCTTCCTCGGGCCCCGCAGCTCCTGGAAGATGTCCTGCCTTATCACAGCCACATTGATCTGAGCCCGAGGAGACGCTTGGGCCCGGAGAATTTGTGTTCATTTCGGAAGAGGACATAGCTGTCAGCGGGCCAAAGATTAGTCCGTCTAAAGAGCTTTTCTTACAGCATCCCTAAACAGCGTCTGGCCTGATGCAGACGATGGGAATCAAACCTCCCCTTCCCACGTGTGTGAAATAAATCACATGCTGTACGTGTCATTTTCCCCAGGAGCACAGAGAAGTCCGGGAGTGAGCCTTTGCTCGCCTGTGTGCCGGTGCTCGTCAGTCTGTCATTAGGAGTACGGGAGGCTCATTTCTCTGAGCAGGTGTTTGACTGAGCCTGGGCGATTTAACAACTCTGATTTGTAACCCCAACGCTCAATGTTGAGTTTGAGGCACACGGAGATATTCCCTTTGGATTTTTAAAAATATGATGCAATTATGATCAGTTCGCCTCAGTTAGGTCTGTTAGTCAAGGGGAGGCTTGGTTCACAAAATCAAATGGCAGCCGAACTGCCTCCATCAAACATATGAAAGCAGTAACATTCAAGTCTTGACCTGATGATAACAGGAGAACTAGGCCGACGGGGTCTTTGTCATGAAAAAAGAAATTCAATCGAGGAATAGCAGTACTTTAGACGGAAAAGTGACACTGTAGTTTAATATTGTTTCATTCATATAGTTAAAAAAAAAGGATAATGTCATGAAACTGAGGAACAAGAAATCAATCAAATTTGCACTATTACATTTGTACTGTATGTATTATACGTTCACATTATACTACTACCCCTTTTATGCTGTAAAATACTGTATAGTTGATATACATACAGCGTAGAGTAAGAGGTTGTAAAAATAATATTATTTACTTCTGGATTCAGTTCGAGCCTTTTTCCAATTTTGCTTCACTGTTATTTCAGTGCTTTTTGAAGTTTCGAAAGTTGAAAGGGAGCTCAGTGCCACTGCTATCGTTTCTTCATGGCTCCTAAAGCCAGCCCGCTCTGAACTACGTGCCTTTGGATGAGATCCCTTTGTTTTTCCACGTATCGAACCCAGGTAGGTGAATCCAATTAGTGTGTCCGTGTCTCCCACGTCCGGCCGTGCCATTTCCGCCTTCAAAAAAAGCCGGGAGATCCCATTAGCTCACGGTAACGCCCCTGTATTTTATCCCGCGGCTTTTATGGGATCTCCAATGTCACTGCATCAAAGGAGCCTTGTCTGTACATGAATCTCATCATACCAGGATCCTTCAACCCCATTATCCGGGTGAAGTGCCCTTCCTCGGCCATTTGTATCCTCCAGCACCTCGCACCATTACCTTCCACTCAGTAATTGCTCTTTAGGCTCCTTGTCTTTCTGACCTGCTTTAGTCGATGTGAGATGAAAGCAGAACAAAGCAGGATTTTAGTTCCTTTTTTTTTTTTTCTAATTTACTTCTTTAAAAAGGTGTCACACTATGGTACACATTCTTCGTTGTCATAACTAGTGGGGTAAATACCATAACGGCAGCTCAGTGAAACGTTTGCAAATGACATTAGGTTATATAATCTTACCTTGTGAAGAACTCAAGACACCGCTTCCATCTTTTCACCGCTTTCCCATTAAACTCAAATTAGATGATTATTTACTCTGCAGGGCTCTGGATCTGCTCAGTCATGCATAGCCGATCTCTCAAGTCCCCCCCCCCCCCCCCCCCCCCCCCCCCCCCCCCCGTGTCCCCCGCCACCACCACTCCCCCCCCCCCATCCGCAGCGCTGGGTTACAAAACAAACTAAACACACACACACACAAAAAACTCAACGATAATGGAAAATTGATTTTTATCTCACCATATCTGTTTAAATATGATTAACAGTGAGCTTGACACAGCACGTCAAATTAATAATGACGTGTGGCGGGGAAAAAGGCAATCAATAATTGACAAGATAAATATAGATAGCGGGGTTCATAACGCTGCCGACGCGGGTCACCCCCGATAACAGAATGGAGCATTAGCATGTGAATGATAATCAGGAGTCATTAGGCAGGTGTGAGTGACAATACAATAGCACGGTGGCGACCGCGTTTTTGTCATCACCCCTGGCACTCGGAAGGGGCAGTGGGTGAGATGAAGCGAGCCCCCCCATCTCTCCGTTCATCTGCTGATAGGAAACCTTAGAGGTAACCGTCAGAGCGGCGTGCTACTCCTCCACGTGGACTCCCCCCCCACCTCAACTCACCTCTTCTCACCCCACCCCCGAACGCAGCTCCACTGCTTCACCTGAATCAAAAGTGAAGTGGCTGCTAATGAAAACGAATAGCACATTTGTATATCGTTAGTGGAGGGCGAGCAGGCTCCAGGGGTCGGGGGGGGGGGGGGGGGGGGGGCGTGTGAACGCAGTTCAACAGTGATTATGCGGAGGTTAACGGCCAGCCTGACATAAGTGTTAGACTCCTCGCATTATGCCGATTCACTGAGCTGTTGAACCATTACCACTCTTCTCCTCCTCGCGCCCAGATAAAGGTATTTGCTCCAGGCGAGACAGATGTACTTTGCATTTATGAGAGCATACATTATGTGAGACATCAAACATTTGCTTAACAGCGCCTTGGAATCTCATTTTTATTTTAGTCAGGTTGCCGTTTCGCACCGGGTAGGCGGCTGTCACCGTTTCCGGGAAGGATACGTACGTTAAAGAAAAGAGAGGAAAAGAAAAAAAGAAGCCCATCTGTGATTACAGGGACGCGTGGAGGTGTGTGCACTCCTCCTGGCCCTTAACTTATCATCTTCCTGCCCAAAACTATGGGCCTTAGATGACAAGGCTTGTAAATGGGTTATTTAAAATCCAATATATATTGGAGGAGAGATTGCAGGGCGAAAGGCGCGCTTGACTGTATCATCCTGATCCATAACTTTCCCCTCCCAACCGGGGGCCCATTTATTGTCAGTTCCATCCGAGAGATGGGTCCGTCAGTCGGGGGCGGGGGGGGGGGGGGCTTCGCCGCTGTTTATGGGGGGGGGGGGGGGGGGGGGGGGGGGGTGCTTCGCCGCTGTTTATTTCCAAATCAATACTCAATTACTATAAGGAAGATCCACTCCCTTGCCCATTTTCGAGATGAAATTATGGACCGCCGCAACACACTTATTCAAGGCAGAAGCCGGTGCCATTAACTCACGACTGGGAAGGACAAGTACAGCAGGGTTATTTTTTTTTTTTCTTATTTTTTTTTTTTAGAAACAACTGGATTTCCACACATCCCAACCCCCCCCCCCCCCCCCCACCTCCCCCACCTCCTCCTTTTACCCTTTCAGCTTCGAATTAATCACCGTGGAAAAAGACCCCTCACTACATGAGGGATGACCAGAGAAAACAATTTTCACCCTAAGAGCCTTTTAATTTTAAACTCTGAGTGGTCATTGACTGCAACTCCCAACAACCCATCAATGCTAGTTTTTAATGCACTTCCTCTTTTGTTATTGAGAAGAATGGAGAGGCAGCGAGGCCGCGGCTCCTCCTCATAACTCATGTCATCGATTTGCTAAATGCCAGACATTTGCCACAGGAAAGAGTCCTGTCAATGGCTCTGGCAGGGCGTGTGTAAATTACTCCATTAGGGAGCGTTTTTGGTTATTTATAGTTGAGAGGAATAAGGGTTAGGCTGCATAAATGGCCATGGATTGCACGCTGAATGTCAAACACACCCTTTGTTCAGTGCTGTCACATAGGTGAAGAAGTCCTTAAAGCTGAGAGAAAAAAAAAAAAAAAAAAAAACATCCTCCGATATTGCAGCAGAAAAACAGAAAAGCCATCATTCACTGCAACACGTTATGACAGACGGGCTTTGCACTTGTGAAAGTAGTCAGGACAGGTCCGAAGGCAACGTCCAGCCCTGGCTGAAAGCGTGACACGCGGTTCCGTTGCGGTTATTGTAAGTGTCCAAAGCCAGTTGGACGGATCGGTCAAAACAGCCGCGTGGACAACGCAACACGTTGGAGAAGATCCCGCCTGTTGTGGGATGGGCGCGCGCAAAAAAACCCCAAAAAACAAAAGTTGAAGTCGGGCAGAAAATTTGAGTCAGAACAGAGACCAAGACATAAACAGGTCAGAGCTGTCTTCAGCTTATACTTACACTGTTGAGTTTCACAGCACAGCAGCATCTCAGCATCCTCTGCTGATCCTCATTTACTCCACTCTTATAGGCGGGAATTTGTTTTACACGGTAAATCTTTCACATTTATTATTTTGTTTTGATGAACCACTATTCATAACTATATTTGGTTTGGCAATGAAGGGGACTTGGTTTGGGTTAGGGAAATCGTACGTACACAGATTCCCAAATACACGCATGAATCTTGCTCTTTAGTTCTGACTCCTTCCTTCCATCAGTCCACGGAGGAACAAAGAATAATCAGACACTCACAGGGACAAAGACCATGTGACCCGGACCAACAATGAAGCCTCTTCGGGGGCCGAGACAACTGAATAATAGCTCATATAGGCTCATTAGGTTATTGCTTCATAGTGAGTTATTAAATGACGGAGTGAGTGATTGTGCATTCTTGTCGAGCACAGTGCAAAGTTATTATCAATCACCGCGACGATTCACAAATCTTTTTCGCTGTTTATGGGATAATACTGCAATGCCTGATGTAGCATGACAGAAAAAAAATAAAAAATAAAAAATCTTGTTTTAAAGTCTTGTTTGTACCCTGAGCAGCTATCGCTACAATCAGTAGGTTATTGTGTGAGCTTTCTTTTGAAATGAGGACATTGTGGGTTGCAGGTCTCTTTCTATTTCTGTAAAAAAAAAAAAAAAAATGGCAGCATCATGGCTGCCATCAGATGCGTTTAGTCTCCTGCTCTCACTGGTGAGGCTCCATGAGTTCATTCAGGGTACAGTAGTTTGCGGCACTGTTGCTAAGACCTGCTCAACATTAGGCGGATTCCTGTAGATCCCTCACTATCGACTCATCTCTGCTTAGTTTTCGACCACAGGAAAATTACGTGGCGCCAATAAACCAATTGCAAGCTCCAAATGAAGCACAGCGGTTCAAAATAACATCCTCAGTAGACACGCTTGACAATTGCATATATTTTTGAATGAACTGTTTTAAGTAAATAGGGTTTAACAAAAGTCTGGGGTGAAATGGGTTTCTTTCGCCCGTGGATGTGGCTAAAGCAATAAAAAGCTATATTCACAGATGCCACGCAAGATCTTTTACTCACTCAATCTGTCAAAGTAGTGTATTTAACAGAATAAAACCTAAATGGAGAGTGACAAAGTGCCCCTGAGGGGTGGTGATATTTTTTTGCCTCGACTCTCCTATGACACCTTGAAAAGGCAATTATGGAGTAATTACCTTGACAAGTGGCATTAGGGGAAAATGTTCCTAATTTTTCTGCTAAAATAACACCAAATCAGTACTGAGTGAATTTCAGAATCTCTAATCAGCATCTCATTAGGCGCTGCAACTGCCTGATTAAGGCAGTCTTTGTTGACAAATGCAGTAAGTGCAACTAAACAACACAAATGTGACAACATTGTGCCAAGCAAGGCAGATTAATCCGTCACACCCTTCAGAGTCTTCTCATGTTTATTCAATTCATAAAGGCTAATTGTATTGGGAGAGTCCGCGTGGTGCACGATTCCCAGCGACCCCAAAGATGCCATCCGCGGCCCGAGCGGAACAAAAGGCTCAAAGTCAACGGGAGAGAGCGCCGGAGAATCTCCCCCTCTTTCAGCGAATGGAACAGATAAGCAAAAACGCTTTCCCCCTTTTCTTCTCCCCGAGTTGGGCGGTGCAGCAAGGTCAGGGGAATGTGATCAGCCACTGGGTCTAAGCGTGTTATCAGGTGAAATCTGCGGAGTGACAGGAGTGAACGGGGGCCAGTCAGCTTTCTGGAAAAATCATTACAACGAGTGCGGACATTTTGGATAACTTTGGGTGGGGATTGGCCGCTCAGCAGGATCGCTCCTTGACCAAAACGCCCTTGAGTGAAACACTTCCTGTTCACACTGGTCAGTGGCTTGGTGGAGAGTGGCCTACACGCAAGACTGACAGTAAAACCCACTGTACTGTATACCCGTCCGCTGCAATAGTCAGTGTAATATACCTTGGTGTCTCCAGGAGGAAGTTCATTGCATTTTGACCACTGCATGTGCTATAATAAACACAACTGATGGAATGTGTCGATGTTTCTACAAGCTACTGGGTCAAGTCCCCTACCTGAAGCAACTCTGGAGCAAATGGCAGTGTTCAATGTCAACAACTGCACCTCTATGGAGCTTTGTGCGCAATCATTCCTTGAGTACTCGAGGACTCATTGCTTCGGTTTGGGGCCTCTACATTTGCCAGAACTTTAAATCTTTTTTTTACATCACGCATATTCTTGTGCGAAATACTCATGACTGATCAAGTAAAAAGTCCAATCTATTACACCCCTTGTTTTTTTTAACTGTTCAATGATATATTAACCACACTTCTGTGTACTAATGCAAATGAATGAATGTTCCTCCATTTATATCACCATTTTAATGTACGAGCAGTTGTTGCCAAGATATCTGCTAATGAGGATCCAAACAGAAAATAAATGATGGCAAACAGCCTCAATTACCTGGTGTAAGAACATAATTTCACTTTTGACTATTTATCAATTCAGGAAATTCACATGATTAACGGGAGGTGGCTGGCAACCTCTATAAGTTGCCCAAACCAGACTTTCTCAAATCTTACATATGATTAAGCATGCAAAACTACCTTGATGTATATATTCTCACCTTATGGGGCTGACGTACGGGGAATCCATTTTTCGAAAACATTCGAGTCAATAAAGCAAAACGTAAGCATGGAGCAACGTTAGCCGTTTCACTCTCCACTACCTCCTAAGGGAACTATCTGGATCTTTAGCTGCTAAATGCTCCACTATATTCGCCAGCTGTTCTTTCACTTCAGCAGCTGGTGGGTGCTAAGAAGGCAACAAACGGTTGCTAGACCCTTTCGCTGTTGTCTGCTCACCCAGACGAGAGTGGCGAGACTGTGCCCAAACACCAACACATTCAGCTGAAAGAGGCTGAAAATTCTTGAAAACTCTGGAGTTGTATGGTACGTTGCTGTGTTTACAACGAGCAACCACTTCTTCATCCACCATCATTTGGCCTATTCATAAACAACTAAAACGCAAAAGGTCATTATTTAATGCGACTGTTTTCCAATATAAATGTGCCACACATTATTCGCTAAATATAAATCCAAAAGAAAGACTACAGGGAGACAAGGTAACAACAAATGAGGATCCAAAGTTCCAAATCTGGCTGAATCATGATAGCGCTCACAATCTATCAGCAATAGTCTGGGAAAAAAAATTGCTCTGTTGCCTACTAAAGTTGCATTTATTTCCTTGATATTTTTACGCAAACTTTGACTCAGAATTCATAATTAGTCTCATAACACGGCTGATTAATCAAACGCCATAATTACTCAGAGATCAGCCTAATGATAAGACGTAATCATTTCTCCAGATGCATTGTTTCTAATCAGGCCCTAATATTCAAACACAGGCGGTGTGAGCATAAGATGTAACCTGTCTGCCGTCATGAAGCAACTTCCTGCGTTTAGCTACATTCCACGCCAACCGCCCGCGTGCGCGGCACGGGTCCGACCCAGTGCGGGCGTGTGGGCACGTTAAGTGTGATGAGGTATAGCTATTACCATACATAAACTGGACGATTGAAGCCAAATAGCATTAATGACTTGTTTGAAGTATTTGAATTGCAAAGCGAATGAAACATCCCCCTTTGAAGGAGGAAATGCCATATTCCAATCAAACATTTCACTGTTGCGAAGGTTAATGAATGCCATTAGGCCGGCGCTAAATAAATTCAGACTCCCACTTTCACCGGATGCATAAATTAGATAAGGACCCAGAATCCAAAGCTTCATACGGAGGGGTCGGGGGGGAGGGGGGAATGTACGACAGCAACACAATTACATGCCTGTGGAAGGAATGGCCGCTAAATGGAAGCAATTTGACAAGCCTGAACAACTGGAAGTTAGGATCCTCATCAGCTTCTCTGCACCACGTTTCCTTGTTCCCAATCTCATACATCAATGTGCTGGTTTTTTGAGCAGGAAATATTTATCAATTAAAATGTGGTTCATTAACATACATTTCCAAAATGTTTACTAATTGTAGCTCATCTGCATGCACATTAGTGTGATTCATTAGCAACCTGATTAATGCCACACCAAAATGTTACCGATTCTACCAGTTTGGTTTGTTGCATGACAGACTACGTGGCAATATACATTTTTTTGGAGATATAATAATTATTCACCAATTCCAATTTCCTTTGAGATGCTAATTAGTTCGTTCCTTTGGTTGTATCTTTTTGGCTAATGGCTCATCACTTCTAAAAGTGTCCTGCTTGGCACTAATAAGCTCTGACGTAGGCATTTTCTATCCTTCATTACTCCTTTGAAATGATCATTGGCCTCCTTAATTAGATGATCGTTGAATTATGGCCCCACTGTAGACCGCGACCTTGAAGTTGAGATCTGACAAACGACGCCCTAGACTCATAAAGCTAATGGCTGAGGCGTAATGACTCGTTGTTTGGGTAGGTGTCACTGTGTGTTGGTCACTTTGAGGAAGTTCGACATGCCACTGCACAAAGTCCCACACGTAAGATCGACTGCGATATCTGGCACTTAAAAGTCAGACACAGGACCCGTTTGAATTCAGAACTCACTGCCACACACGCGCAGCATTGATGAAATCAATGGTAAAAAGCTTATCACCAACATACTTGTACCAACCACCAACATACTCGTCGGTTAAAGCCGATTTTGGATTTAAAATGCTTTAACGCACCTACACTAAGTAGGAAAAGCACTTCTCAGGTGGATACTTGTTTTCGTTATAGATCATTCTGATTTTCTGTTCTTCTTCTGGACCCTTTATTATAATAATATTAAGAAGAAATTAGTAAATAATGGTTTTCACGGTGGACTACACAGATTTACCCAAAAAAGAACTGTTGGCTGCTATGTTTAACTGCTGGTATGCATAACCATCGGTTGCGACTAAACCACCAACCACGTTAACAGCCCCGGGAGGCGATGTGAGAAGGGGGGATGCTTTGAGCTGGATGCTGCCGTCAATATGTTAACATGCTCCCAGTGATAATGCCGCTGAGGCCGACGGCGGGCAGCTTGGAGTAGCACAGAATCCAGGCAGCAGCCGAGGCGCCGGGAGAGGGTGGTTGGTTAACCCGCCATGCTGCGCTATCACTCTTGATGTACCCCACCACATCACATCACTCCGATAAGAAAAATCCCCCTGAGATGGGTCCTTTTTTCAGCGCTAACATGTGAAATATTGCTTTGCTGGGTGTTCACTCAGGCGAGCAAAAATCATTGCCTCTGTCGAGGTAAAGCTGACAGATGGCCGTCCACACTGTGAGAAAAACAAAGGCTCGGACGGAGAGTGAGCAACCAGGTCGGCCCCTGTTTTATCCCCCTTCACTTTGTAAAATGATGTCCAAGGTTAACCATGGCCTTTCTTTGGTTGTATCTGAAAAAATGCAAAGAACGTAGGTTGGGTGGGCACTCTTTTCTTTTTGATAATTTCTAAAGCTGCAAGATAAAAAAAAAAAAAAGAAAAAAAAGAAAGAAAAGCATTTTGTGCATTTCTGCCGTCTATTGATGTGAAATCCAGCCAGGATCGTATAAAACATGTTCTCGCACGTAATCAGCACACTTAGAAATGAACAACTTTAAACTGAAGTACAATTTGCATGTGTTTGCTTGTGCAGAATAATCAAATCATGCGGTATTAGGCCGCGCGTCAAGCACTGGAGACTGGTTTTGTTCAGCCGGAGGTAATTGAGCCCCTCTGCCATCTTTTTGAGAGCAGTGGCTGACATAACCACTGGTTGTCTGCAATCTGACGAGTATCAGATGAATAATTTTAATGTTAATTACATAGAAGGAGAAATACAGTGGGAAAACCTTTGAAGATGGAGCCTAAGATGTTGTTAAATGCGGTACCCTGGGATATTTTTAAAAAGCGAGGACACGGGTATGGTTGTCTTCTATTTATGTGTTAAAGGGCAATTGGTTTTGAACTAAACTTGTTTTTTTCTGATTTAGTTCCGTGTGAAACTTATTATCTTACCTAACTAACTTTCTCTCTGGAGTTTATCATCCGGAGAGCCTGTGCGAACTTACATTGAACACCGAGTGGCAGTGAATGCTCGGCCTTTATGTCAGCATTAAGGGGACTCACACAGCCAGAACCGCCTATGTGCAAGGGAGAGTTGGAAGCAAAATAGTTTGTCGCGAGGATGAGAAAGGCTTTTAAAGATCATCTACAGATGAGAGGTTCGTCACTTACTTCTCACAGTTACCTGAGGGGGCAAACATGTAATCTTCTCCTAATGGCAGCAAAACGACGCTGAGGCTCGAATATTGTTTTTCATGGACACGCTGTACACTTAATTTCCAGAATATAAGATATTGATTTGCTAATCTACCTGCTGTGACCTCCTCAGAACGCCTGCATAACTGCCGGCAGTCTCATTTTCAAACACTGCGACATGCCAAATTCTATGAATGAAGGGGGGGAAGATTAAGTCGGGGGAATGTGATGAATAACAGAAACAGCAGTAACACGATACCTTACAATGTCGGTTGGATTGTATGTTATTTCAAATCAAGCCCCAATTTCCACAAGGAGTTCTATATTATTAACTGCAAAGCTCCAGAGACGTTGAGGATTTGAAACGCAGCCTCTCAAAATGTGTCATTCAATCATAGCTCGGCGCCGACTTTGTCATCGCGGGGAAACCTGTGACCTCTCGCTTCAAAGTTCAGAACCTCGGAGAGCTCCCTAATTGTAAGCGTGATCCCAGGATCTTTCGTGAGTAGCAATGGGGAAAAATACTTAGCGGAGCTATTAGAGGACAACGCGTTCTCTTTCAGTGTGCCACTCGTACCGCGTATCTTAACGTCAGTGCATTCCTTCCGTCGCCTTGACCCAGCGGCATCAGTCAGAATGGATGATGGATGCCAAAGGCTGGTGGCTGGCATATAGATGACCAACTCTGGTCCGGCAGTGATCGAGATGCTGCTGCCCTTTGATGCATCGGTCCCGGCCCCGTGGTGTCAGCAAAATGGACTGGCTGGCTGTAAATGGTGGCGTCGAGCCGTAAGTCTGCATATAGACAGGGTCGCTAAACCCAGTTACCGAGGGCAAGGGGGGCTGCTCAGTCAACCCTGCGAGCGCGAGCGCGGGACGATTCGATCTGCTGAGGCTGCACGGCGGAGGGAAAAGCCATCACATGGAGGAGGAATTCACTCGGGAGGCAGAGGGAGTCGAACACTCGGGAGAATGAGGGGCCTCAAAACTCATTCGGGATTATATAAAAAAAACATAAAAAACACAGCAAGCTGACGAGATACAGCGTCGTGCTGAGAGCTGGCACTGGCCGCTAACCTCCTCGCCGTGTGCGTTTTATTCTCACTGCTGCGCTTCACTGTCCGTCCCTTTTGGCAGGCTATTTCTGGGTGGTCGTGCGTCACGCAGAGCTCTGTCATCGGGGACGTCTCCTGTCCGGAGACCCACTCCATGTTGTCCCCCCTCAGCGTTGATGTGCACTGTGAGAGGACGCAGCCGCCAGAAGAAGCAGGGAGGTTTGGACCAAACGGGCCCGGCGCGGTCCGACTTCCGTGGCAAATGTCAGGCGAAGGCATTGCCACAACGGGGAAACGAGCAGGTGGCCCCGGGCGAGGCCCTGCGATGCATATTGCTTTGACCCTCCGGCTCGGCCCGGGCCGCCGTTTTTCAATTAATCGCAGCCACTTTGCGGCAAACGACACTGACAGATGGCGAGGTCTTTGTCGGGGGTTCACGGGGGTGCGAGGCGCACAGTGCTTAGTGGTGGGGAAAAGTGAATTTTTGGGGCCAAACGATGCACGCCCCCTTAGCAGAGCCAGTGAGGCAGCTTTTTTAAGTGCTGATCCATCCAAAGTGCAAGGAACCAGGAAATGAGGTGGAGGTGTCTCCGTAGGTCTACAGGATATTATACTGCCGTGTCAAGGGAGAGTTTTGCATGATGAAGAGATGTAATTTAGGTGTCATCACGGTTTGTCAATTAGTCTTTTAAATGTTCCAATGGCACAAAAGGGCTTTGTCAGGGCTTCAACACAGCTAAACTGTGCATATTATTTTCTTTCAACTAATAACCCGATAATGTTGTGATGACCAAACAAGAGCAGGACACAATACTGGTTTAAAAACCTGTGAAATCAATAAATATCGAAACACAACCCTTTCTTTTATACTGTTCATCTACAACCTCAACATACAGATAATTATGGGGGGAAAAGTTGCTGAATGCTGAAATACAAATGATGAGCAGTTAAAGTAAAGAGTTTTCTTGTGGCAACAGACTAAGTCAGCCTCTCGCTTCAATACACAAACGCTTAAGCAGAGATTTAACATGACAAAGTCTGAACTTGTGTTTTGAAGACGTGGAGCCGGTTCCAAACACAAACAATGCTGATTGTGTACTCCACTAATGAGATTGGACATCGTTATGTGTAGGAAGCAAGAAACTAAAAACAGCTTTATGACAAAAAACAGGAAATCAACGCCAAGAACTCATGACAATAATTTTTTTTTTAAATCATCAAATTCAACAGTTCCAAGTTACCTAAACCAAAAAAAAATGGGATATGTTGAAAGAGTTGCTTTCAATTGAAAAAGGCTCTGCAGCTGGTTCATGCAACCGTTTTCTTCAATCGTTACACTGATGAGTTCTAAGTAGTTCAACCAATGAAAGAGGTTCCCCCTTTCAGAAAAGCAAAGAATAAAATGAATTCCTCTCGGGGGAGTCCTGAGCCCCAGTTCAACAGCAACTGATTTACAGCCCAAAGAGAAATGAGAAATGACACAGAATAGTAACCAAACTAAGCAACACAACAGAGTATTGGCGACAGAGTCAGAAGTTGGAGGGGACCTAAAGCAGAACCAAATACCGGAGCGAGTATCTAAAAGTGTCGGGTTAAGTGTTGGCAGCTCTTATCATTTGCCCCCGAGTGGCAAAGAAATGGTCGCAGGTGTAAGGGCCGTAAAATATGCAGGGACGCAGATGGACAGGGCGAATGTGCGGCCGACCCTGTGCTTTGTCTGGACACCGGAGCCGGGCGCCGTTGAGGGCCGGTCCACGCCGATCCCTCTCTTTTACGGCCCACTAAAGGCCTGGCAGGTGTGCTGTTAAGTAGCTCTCAGCGATTGTTAGCGGAGCCCTAACTTCTCCCCGGTGCTGCGCTATTGATTTTGCATTAGATAAACATGAATCTTGTAAATAAGAGGTGAGCGCGGATCCATCGGCCCCCACCATTGTACTCGGGGAGAGACGGGGAGAGATGGCGAGAGAGAGAGAGAGAGAGAGAGAGAGCTTTAAGTATCGGCCCGAACACAATGAACGGAGCTTCATTTGAGGTGTAATTATCTTTCCCACTCAAGTGCAGTGAGGGGACAAATGGGAGCGCCAGAGGTGACATAGATTCTCAACCGGTGGACTACAAAGGTCAAACCTCCCGACGATGCAAGACGAGTGAGGGCAAAAATAAAGAATAATGGCGGCCAACAAATAGAGTTTAGGCCAAAGATGAAAAAGGTTGCTGCCACTGTGGTGCATTGTAGAGCTTTTTTATTTATGCGGCCCTTACACTTCAAGACACGCGAATTGGCATCGCATATGAAGACATAGCAGCTGCCCATTCGCTGTTGTCTGCGAGCAAAAAATAGAGGGGACGGAGAATGGGCCTTTAGGGCTTAGTTGTATAAATTACGAATCAATGTCTTTCAGGATCAGTTATGGCCCTGATCTGATGCCGTAATTTAAGTCCACTGTACGAGATGTGGACATAAAACAACAGCCTGGCGCTATGACTCTTGGCGCGCCACCACAGATTTTCATCAGGGCTTTAATGACACCAATAATGTTCCCGAAACACTGCAGGGACAGAAATTCATGTCATTCATTTCAAGAGGAGCAAAAAAAAATAAAAAATAAAAAAGAGGCCCCGATGCAGCGTCATCCATCTGTTGCGGCGGCTTTTCTTCTGGGCTGAGGAATTTATGGAAAAAGTCTCTAACAAGTCTGATTTACGTTTATAGGCTTCTAAACAGACAGGTAGTCAGTGGAGCTCGGGGAGCGCTAAACACAAGTACATAAAAACAGCGGAGAAGGGATTGGATCAGCTCAGCTGAAACGCATTTGTCCTGGGGGGGGGGGGGAAGAGCCTCTCTGGCAGCAGAGAGAACGGGGGGGGGGGGGGGGGGGGGGGGGAGGGAGAGGAGTGTGGGATACTGCTCCACTGTATTCCTGGCTCTGTTCTTTTATTTTTGTTTAGGTCTTTTTTTTTTTTTTAAACAGACACTCGGCACAGAATGAATTTTCATACACGCTGTCCGCGCGTGCCGACTTCCAAAAGCCCCCCTCTATCGCCGGCATCTTCTGGTCGAGGCATGTAAGTTGGAGGCTGGACGAGATTGAAAGTGAAAGCCTTCCAGTTCTATTTAACCCTGTCCCTCTGATTCAATATGAAGCCTGCCTGTGTGCAGATGATAACTGAGAGCAAAAGGTTGACATCAATAGGACTGACTGACTGTCTCTGCTCTCTCGTGTGCGTGCGTGCGTGTTTGTGTGTGTGTGTGTGTGTGTGTTTTTTTTGTGTGTGCCCAGACAGACAGCAGTGCTGGCAGAGAGCCCCGTCTGTCAGTGAGTGATTAGTGGAACCTGCTACACTAATAATCCTCCTGTAATAGTTTTCTCAGGAGATGGTCTATTTGATTATTGGAATTCATTGGGGTCTTTAATTACATGCACCAGGCTTTTTCCAGGCTAATTTGTCCCTCCGTCCCGTTTAGCATTTCAAAGAGGCAAATTATTTCTCGGCACCTTATTACACACCATCGCCACACAACTCCTGACACAATAGTCTTTGCAGCCTCGACCACGTCAAAAGAGACAAGGCACAAAGGGAGAACATAGTAAAACAAAAAAAACACAACCAACCAAAATCGCCAATGAGAAAGCCCCAGCAGATTACTAACATGGAGAATTTTTTTTTTTTTGCATCTCAAGTCGTCTGAAATTGTCTGATTAAAAATGCAAATGAGGCACAATGTAATTTGGATGAAGTCTTTTTTTTTGTTTGTTTCTTATCACTGACATGGTAAAGTCGAGGGTTTTAACAGAGGGGCTCCGGGAGATCTCTACATATCAATTCATAAATCCACCTAAAGGTAAAACGACTGCATGCCTGATAGTAAAGTCTAATTTCAAATGCTGAAGCAAAACTAATTTATCATTCAAGAATTTATTTTTTTCCCATTCCTAGAGGACATTTTTGTTGGAGTAAATATCGCCAGCACACATAACAGAGAACACGAGGATGTCAACAATTGCCAGAGTTCATCCAAACAGTTTGACCACACTTTTCTGGACTAGTAGGCCTAGTTTTTGTCAAAAAAAACAAACATATTTGTGACATAAGAGCCTCAACAATTCTATTTTCTTAAAAAAAATGACCATCTCATCCATCATATCCATTAGAAATGTAATATGCCCATGATGACCAGGTTGAATACATAAAAAAATACAGACAATACAACAAAACCAGGAACCTGCCAAAGTCACAGAGGATATGCTTAATGAGTGATTAACACCAACACACACGCACGCACACAACATTTCAGCAGGATTGGTTTTGTTGCCAGATAGATGTGAAGCAAACAACCACACATAAAAACATCTAATAACATTCGCCTGAAAGGGAGTTATTGAATTTTCATGTTCTCCCTATGAGCACCATTTATATAACTAAGCGGGAAATCAAAAGCCGTTTGACACCCCGAGGAATCAAACAGAGCTACGCGGTCTTATCGTCCTCATCTGCTCTTGATTTTTTTTCTTTTTTTTTTATAAAACTCTTCAGTTGTTTCTCCATTTTCTCTTCCTTCTGGTTTCCAATCACAAAAAGCCTCCGAGGCGTACTTTTGTTATTTTGTGTGTGTGTGTGTGTGTGCGCGCGTTTCCCGTTTCGAAGACTTTTTTCTCTAATTGTTCAACCACTGCTGTTACAGCCGTGAATTACTCCTTTTCCTCCCTCCTGGCCGTAGATGCCGAAGCGATTCCTCTGCCTGCCTTCGCTGATAAGGTGTGGGAGCCTATCTGATGCTGCTTGCTGAGGAAGCACGATTAGATCTGAGCTATAAAGTCACTTCAGTCTTTTCGCGGGGAAAAAAAGGGCCGCCAGGCAAAAGGTTCTCACCATAGAAAACTGTAATCTGCAGCAGGAAACGGGTCGAACAATCGGCCTTACGTCGTTAAGTGTTCCACGATCTGAAATAAGGCGTACGAATTTCAAGTCGCATACTAACTTTTGCCACATGAAATATGGACCGGTTACAAATCTCAACAAAGGTATTATTTTAAAACGGAAAAGAAACAATGTGCCATTTTTACAGGACGGTTGTGGTGAGAGGTAAAATATAAAAGAGTCAGAGTAATGTTATTCCTCTTTTATCTATAGATAGTTTTGATTAGTTATGACCTGTGTTTTATTCTCATGTTGTGTGTGTATGTGTGTAAATTGTACAGTGCTGATCACTAGGACTTTGTCCCATATCATTCCATATTTATTATTATATTATATTAATATATACTGTATATTTTAGGACAAGTTAAAGAGTATATTTTAGGACAAGTTAAAGATCTTCACACACACAAAAAACACAACTTTTGGTTTCAGGTCATTATACACTTAATGAAAACACAAACATTAATTAATATTGGATTTTCTGCCTGTGGGTAGATAAATCCTACACACCAAACCTTAAATGTTTGGGCTTTTTCCCCCACTAAAGAGGCGAAAAGTTCTCTTCTCATCTTTGATTTTTCCAGAACTTGTTGTTTAATGTGCCGGTGAATCTCTCTGACTAAGTGTCTATTGATTACTGCCACCTGCGTGCAGTCTAACATTAAACACACCGAGGGAGGTTTGTGCGACGTGTCGCTCCAGTGACGAAGCCGCCGAGAATTATTGCCCCGCACAGCCTTCAGCCTGCCTGCGAAATTTACAGTTTGATTTCGGTTGATGTTCATTGCTTTCTTTAGCCCATTTTTTTTCCAGCTAACTGCGGAACAGGTGTCTGACAAACACCACCTGCACAGCCCCATGCGCGGTTTGTTTGTAGCCAGCGAAAATGCATGGACACAAGCGAAGCTGTCACACTTTCTTAAACCAAATTTCACAAAAAAATGAATTGCTTAGTTTATCAGTCTAGTTCCTTCCTCCCTTAAAAAAAAAAAAAAAAAAAAAAAAAAAAACTTTTCATGGAAACTAAAAGTGGTGCAAATGAATGTTCAGTATGTAGTGCAACATGGTTGATGTACAGATGTGTAATCAGGTTTAAGGCACGTTCAATTCATCTTTATAGGAACATGTATTTTGACCATAAAGTGTTTATGGTTATGGTCCAAAAAGTCACAATAATGACAATTGATGAATACTAAACCACACGTATTGATAACAAGCATTCAGCCACTTCCTGCTGTGACAAAAAAAAATTATTCTGTTCAACACCTACCACCACCGTCATGGCTATTTTATCAGCTAGGGTTTTTGTTTTTTTTGACTTCAACTCCGACTTGAGTTCCGGCTTGTATTTTCTCAGAGTGGACACAACGGTGGTCTATCTCGCGGCCGTGTGGGGGTGCAGCAGGCAGACTCCGACTTCTGGTTCAAGGTTAATGCCTGTTGGCTCACCTCTGGACACACACGGCTGTGATTGATGCATGCTCAGCCGCTGTGCCCGGGGGATTAACACTACCCCGAATAACAGCGGCGTTTACATTCGCTGACCTCTTGCGTCACCTTCCCACTCTGGCACGGATTACTGTCACCAACGTAGGAATTCGTGTTCCTTTTTTCAACTTTTGTTTTTCCTCACTGGAATCCTTTCAGTTTTTTTGTGGAAGTCAATGGAGATTGCGTGAGACAGAGAGAGGAATAATTGGGAACCCGAGAGAACTGTAGTTCCCCAATTTTGGTGTAACAATAAATATGAAATCTTTAGGAGACCAAATACAAATTAGGACAGACAGCTGGTCGTCACATTTACTATTTTTACCAGAGCAAAAGCGGCTGATCTGTTAAAAAAATATATATGTTTATATATATATATATATATATATATATATACTGTATATATATATTTTCCACAGAAGAGTCATGTTATGCTGCGTTTCTCTCCCATTATAACGCATGTAAAAAAAAAAATAGGAACAGGGCCCAAAGCGGCTGATCTGTTAAAAAAATATATATGTTTATATATATATATATATATATATATACTGTATATATATATTTTCCACAGAAGAGTCATGTTATGCTGCGTTTCTCTCCCATTATAACGCATGTAAAAAAAAAAATAGGAACAGGGCCCTTGGGGGGTGGACAAACCGCATGTGTGCGGCACCACGCGAGAGTCCATCACAGGCCATCTGGTCGGGCCGAGCAACAGCACTGCCCGAGGCGAACTGCACAAGCAAGTCGTTTATAAGTGTCGCAGGTGGTCCCCCGCGTCTTCAAACACTAATGAGTAATGAGAGCCGGTCCACCGGGGGGGGCCTGTCTTCCAGCAGGGGCTACAAATGCAAGGACACCGAATTCACCGGCAGCTAGAGGTTTGATGATACAGTATGGGAACATGACCGGCAAGCCATACATTAATAGACACGCTGACCTTCATTTTAAGTGTTTTTTTAAAAACATGTGTCCCTACAGTCGTTTCCACACGCTACGGACGATGAAAAATGGAATATTAAAGTCGTAATCTGAGGCACTGCCATATAAATCAACTTTACCTTGCTAACTTTGCAACTATATTCCTGACTAATGACCTTTCACATGACCTAGGCATTTCTGACAGGAAATGCATGATGAATGTGTCTCCCTCTAGTGCGCACACACGCGACACACAAACGTGTGTAACCGTTTCAGCCGAATACGACAACCCCAATCGTACTATAATTTATGAAGTCACTTATTTTGAACAACTATTGCTAAGTCAGCTTTTGAGGTGGCCTAGTTGCTCTATCTGAAATGTGAAACACACAATCACAAATCACAGCAAAACGGGTTTTGTAACCTGCGGCAAAGGGTTCAGATAGCTAATATCTGAATGGCGCTGACATCAATACATTTTATTACAGTGATGCTTTATAATACATATTTTACTTTGATAATTCCAATTTTAAATCTTTCATTTGGACACATTTGAAAGCATAATAAAAAAAGAAATGCGCTTTGGGATGCTACACCAGTTTTCTGTTTGACTGACAGCCGCATTTGTGAGACGCTGCGTCTTTGGCTGCTTCGCGCCATAAAAATAAATAAACACCGCTGCAGACTTGCTGGATTTGCCGCCACTTCACTGCTACATTCCCACTTTAAAACCTATTGACAAAACAGAATACGACTCTCAGCGCCACTGCGCCCACACAGTGCAGAAAGTTCTGCAGCACAGATCAGAGAGGGGTCCGTAACGGGATCACGGTGTCCTTCCCCCGCTCTGCCACGGTCTCGCACTCTTCTGTATCTGAGGACCTAAAGACTGCTGTCCCCGGCTAATAATTGCTGACACGCCAAAGCCAACATAGCCCAGCGAGCCTTTAATAGTTTTCATTTTTCTTCCTTACAGGATGGCCTCTAAGGTGCCATCATGAATGATCAGTGCACAGCCGCCACTGCCGCACACACACACTTTCTCTCTCTCTCTCTCTCCCTCTCCCATCCTATAGCCATCCCAGACCATCGCTCTCTCAGCTCCTAGGCCATTACTCCGTCTGCGTCTTCCTCACCTCTCATCTTCACCCCATACAGACCATTTATATAAAAGATTTTCCTGCCCACACCTTTCATCACAGGCCCTATTTTCATCACAGGCCCCATTTCACAACATTAATACTCTCTCTCTTAGCAAAGGCCGCCACAACATTAATTCCCAAACTATTTCTGGGGTGTGATTTATCAGGTCCTGACTGAGGATTTTGCGCAAACATAAAGACGGGACGGTGGGCCGCCAGATTGCACTGCTCTAAGCTGCTCAAGGACCGGCTGAAAACTGACCATTATTTTGTCTGAAGGTTTCAAATCGTGACAAGTAATGAATAGCATGAGTCAGAGGAAAACTAAGAGCCTACAAGGCCGGGAATAATCCATGTAAGTGGAAATGCCTGTGAGGCATTTTGCAATCTTATGTTTGGCCTTGCTATTCATTAGCAGGGTGGTATGCATGGGGGGGGGGTGAAGAAGTGAAGCATGGAGTGTCAGCAGAGAGTGATTTGCCTCACATCACAGCTCAGTAGTCTGTTATTTTTCTACAAATGCTATTTTTTTGTTGAAAATGATGAAAATCAGATTTTTTTTTTCCCCAGGTGTTGCCCATTCCGTTCTGTTCTGTTCAAGTACGTCAAACAGAAATTAACTTATTTAGTGCTGCTCCTGAATCTTCCACAGCTACATTAAAAATGGTAAACACAGCTCAGAAAATGACATCAAGGCTCTGGAATTATTTTCCTGAATGTGTCACCAGTGATCCCTGAATAGGCATCATACAGGAATTTAGTTCATCCACAAAACTCAAAAAAACTGTGTTTCCACCACAGTGCATCGGGTTTACGTTTATGCTTGCAAGCTTATAGTCCTCTTCACTGCCTGAATTGGTATAATACCGAGGCCGTATTCTTAGGAATTTCTTGCAGGCTATACACTATAAAGTGAAACGTTCACTTAGTTTGCTGTATTGTTATATTTTAAAGTACTGGCAAGTTGAGTGGGGAATTGCAATTGAAGGACTGATGTGCCAATACATATATTTCAGATCAAATAAATTGAAAGAAAAAGAAAAGCCACTGAAGCCCAACTTTTCACATTTGACCACGGGTGGCCAGGTGTCCACTAAAATCGAACGAGACAGCCCTTACTCAAAATCTTGAACAAGCACTACAACCTCGCCCGCAGCAGATTTGGACGAGCCCTGGGAATTTTATTTCTCAGAGCTAGAGCAACAGCGGCTGAACCAGAGCGGTGGCGTTTTGGTCATTTAGATATTAATGAAAACTATTACTAAACATGAGAAAGGTCAGTATATACTTCAGTCCCTGTACACTTCCAAATCAACAAGGTCACTTGGTGCAGTCAAAATGTTCTCTTTGGCTGAGGTTACGTAGTGTTTTGAATCTGCTTTCGCATAGGATACACTATATCTCCCATGTGTTATGGTTAAAGTTAGTTTAAACACAAATTCAATAAGTAGAGTCAGATTCTCTTTCCTTTATCTTTGACTATTCCTAATTCGACCCTCTGCAATGTACAGGGGCAAAAACATATAGTCAGCATGAACCCCGAGGCACAAAAGCCACGAACTACCTGTATTGTGACACACAAAATGATGCCAGTTCAATAGGGACGGGAGACATGTAGGGATCCTAGAAAAGTGCACAATCGTTAATCCAAGAAAAACTAAATTTCATTTTACAATTCCAATAAACGGATTGAATAAAACACTCAAAAGCGACCAAGTCTCAAAATAAAACAGGCAGGGTACAAACGGTGACCACGTGTGCCCACCGATACACAACATTGCACTGCAAGCAAAGGAACGGTCAGATTGTTATTATTTATGTTGACATAATATCAACGATGAGTCAATGTTGATTCAAAGCTGCAAACCTTCAAAAAACATTCACAGTGTACCCATGAAGCATCTAAAAACTAAACCACAACATGAAATGGAGAGCTTGGAGTGTTTTCAAGATAGTCCAAGTCAGTCAGCACACACAGGCCTCACGGCACTTGGTCATTTCAAGGCGGGCAAAGCAGCAGTAGGGCAGCAAATCCAGAAAAACAAAACTTTGGGAAAAATCAATATAGCAAGTGACAAAAACGCCTCGGAGGGGAATCACCGCCCCCCCCTGCATTGTTATGCTAGTTTCAGGTTAGCATGCTCTACACGGGCCCGGCTGAGAAGCAGTTCTTCAAAAATGGCCGCTGCTGCAATGTGGCTACAAAACGCTGAATCTGTTCCCCAAACATACCTAAAATGCTAGGTTTCACAAACAACGAAATGTAGCCACAGCCCAGCTCTTTGGCACACACCTAACCCCCAAATCCCTCAGCAACACGGCTGCGCCACAACTCTACAAAGCAACACACCTGCAGTTAGATACTCGATGAAATGTTTAACTTTGCTCTCCTGAACTCTTATGCGGTCGCCCCTAGCGACGCCGCCCTACAATGACGACGAGCAGCGACAGGCAACGAAGGAAATAAATTGCTCTTACCTGGCCAAACACAGCAGTCCCACCGCACACCTAGGAGGCCACGGACAAACGGTGGCACCTGTCCGAACCTATCTATAGGGGGGGTGCCCTCTTTGACCCCACCCGCCAGGGGCGGGGCTCCAATCTCGGTGTGTCAAAACACACACACTGACTCCTCATGAATTCTCCCTCACATCTTCCCTTGACCTCATGATATCCAGATATTTTGCTGACTTTAAATAGCAAATTTAGCAAAAAAAATATATATATAATATATATAGCAAAAAATAACTAATTGCTTGAACTCCATAACTCGGTATAAGGAAAGTGTAGACACCATGAAACGGTTTCACATTTTATTTCAGATATTTTGCTTCTGCAAATGTGTACCACAAATAAAGGACTTTAAAAAAGCAGAGCTCACGCAAACCCCGTTGTCACGCTCCCCATTTCAGCTCCACTTCACTTTGTTTATTTGCATCCCTCCGCTGTTGTTGTTGTTGTTGTTGTCACCTACCCCTGATCCGCGGCAGCCTTCAGAAGTTTTGGTGTCGCAAACCATCAACCATCACTTTCCACATACTATTACGAAAAAACAAAACAAAAGACACCCTGCCGTCAGCTGTGAGCACCGATTGATTCTTTGCGATGACAATTTGCTTCTTGTTTGTCATTACTGCTTTGCATCAACATTGTACCCTCTGACCCTCCCAGAGCACAAGTTCTGCTTCTCCTTCACTTCCTGCTCTCACATCGCCGTCCCCCTTCAGCCCCCCCTAGCTCTCTCTGCTTGTGTGTTTCGGGGGGGGGGGGGGCCCCGCTGTCAAAGAAAGGGGAAGCGGGGCCCAGCTGTCAAATAAAGGGGAAGCTGGGAGACAAATGCCAATCTTTTTTTTTCCAACACTGGCTGTCGGCTTGTTGGGTTGTTTTTGGCCAGTGGGCCTCATGCCCCGGCTGGCTATAACAGGATGCGCTGTCCCCTTTTCGGGGACATACTGTGACAGATATCAGTGAGATTAGGTCGGTTGTGCGACATGTTGTGTTACTTTCTGGTGTCGGCGCTCTAGAATAACCGCAATGGCAGCTCATGCGTGCCATCCATTGTGTCTGTGCGTGCGCGAGCAGTTTCCGCACGGAAATTGTGACCCAGTCGAGGGCGGGCTCCGTCAGGCGTGGTTTCGCTAATGGGACAGGCAGCGATGCAGCCACCGTAATTGCCCAGATGAAGTTTTACGTCACTCCGCGCGCTCCCATCTCGGAGAATACCGGGGCGTTTCATGTCGGAGCACGTGCACCCCCCGTGATTTATCACTCTGCTTATAATTTTCTAATTTCCAATCCACTGGGGGACTTAACTGGAAGTAGCCATTTTTTTCCCCCGAGCACCAACCGGCTCCCTTTTATTTCCGCACGGGGCTAAATGGGAAGAATCTTCCAGCCCATTAAGCAGACTTTCTGTGTCGTAAAAGTTTGGTGGCAGAGTCTCTCCCTCGCTCTCTCTCGTTCCTCGGCGGGCAGCACGGAGCAGGCTGTTTGATCTGCAGGCTGCAGGTTAATAGAAATCAGCCTGTTCATCAGCAGTGCTGGATTGAACTTAACCACCCACCCCCGCCCTGTCAATTCAGATTTGGGAAAAGCCCACCGACGCTGGCCTAGCCTCATTTACTTCTGTCAGGTAATCAGCATTTCACTGTAATCCTTTTCGGGGAGTAATATTACGACGACCTATTCCTGGCTCCTGAGCACAGGGTGGGAAGCGGGATATGCGGGAAATGCCTGCCTGGTGCTCCAAACCTTGAAAGCCTGGGGAGAAATGTGCGGAAGCTGATGATTTATAGATATCAACCAGCCGCACTCAATCTCGCCGTATGAAAGGCCACGTGGTGTACAGTTAAACAAACACCGTTTTATTCAGCTCAATTTCTCAAAAATTCTAAATTGTATTCTCCAATTGCATTTTGATTCATGGGGAGTGAGCAAGTAATAATTGCGAGTAAAATCAGCTCGCATTACTCAGTGCCACCAATAAACAGTTCAGGTTCCAAATATTCCATCTAAATAAGAACTTCCTAACTTTTGACTACGATTTATTAAAATGTATTATTGTTAAACTATGTCTTTGACATGGATTGAACGGAGCTACATTCTGAATTCTTGCTCAACTGTTTTTGTTTTTGGATAACTTTAGAAAGCGTCTAGTGTGAGATATGATACACACTTTGTCACCAGTGTGAAGGAACACCGGAGCCTTAAATGTGCACACAGCCAATAACAAGGCGCCCCATGTGCTTTGGTCCCTACAGTACACCTCCCATGCTCATTAGAAGACTTTTCAATCACTCTGTGCGCTCTCAGAGTTCGACTGACTTCCCCAAAACCAAGGCAAGTCTTCTGAAAGCACAGAGTAGCTGATGTCGCTTCATTTGCATGTCCCAGAATCGGATTTAGTATCACACAAACCATGTTGCTCCGGAGTTAAAAATGCCTCACTCCGTGCGGCTTATTGTTCTTTTGACATCAATGCGGAAACTGTGTCAAATGAGACGGTGGGGGGGCGGGGTCTGGGACGCAGTGACCTGAAAAGCCCCCTAACCATCACCACGCGACGACTCGACGAATGGCCAATCAATCACGCGAGAAAAAACATAGCCCAAATCCGTTGGCTGACGGTGGAAAAAAAAGACACAAGTCTTAAACAAAGGAAGGTGTGATACGTTGAGCGTTCCCTCGCCTTAACGCCATTGACTGATTAATTGAAATAAATGGAGAGAGGATTTTTTTATCGATGGGGAAAAGGGGGGGGGGGCGCGCTGTATGTTTGCATGTTCTAATCAGGTGATGATTGCGGGCCCATAGTAGCTGATTGGGAGACTCCATCCATCAAACTAAATACATCTCCATAAGCAGTCAGGTGAAGGAACTTAATCATCATTTCATCATTAACTGATGATTAATGGAGAAGAGATGCAACACTGCAGTATTCCCCTTCAGATCCTTGGCGGATAAACAAAAGCAAAAAAAAAAAAGAAAAAAAGAGGACTCCCTGAAATACAATGCAAATTGTGAAGGGGTTCAAAATATCGTCAGTGTTTGGAACCCGCTATTCAGAGGAGCCGGAGCACGAAGTTGAGTACATCTCCTCGCCTCTCACCTAATTTCCCCTGCGTCAATGTTTCGGACCAGCTCTGGATGGTTCGAGGGGAGAGTTTCTTGGGTGTGATGCGACGCACCCTATTTGTGTCCTCCCGCACAACGAATGCATGATCAATCATCACAGGCCTGAATGCTTCACTTGTACCCAGCAGTCGTGCGGTGTTTCCCGGGCACGTGACAGTAACAGGAAACGCCAGCGCTTTCGCGTATCTCAGCTGTTACAGTGGATTTTTTTTTTCGCATGTGTAATTAATAACACATGGATGCCTTCCATTTTGATATGTTACTCGCACGGTCTATGTGCTGTGCTCATATGTGGACCTCCAGGGAGGTGACCGCGAGGCGTTCGCACCCCTCAAGGGTCAGAAACACAAATCAGAGTTCTTTTTTTTCGTGTCATAAATTGCAAACACGGCTGTCGGAGAAAATACCAGTGTACCAGTTGTTTTTTCATCATCCACATTACTAAAACAATGAAACATTAACAGTCTTTTTGCATTTTGCACAGTAGTTTGGGGACTTGCAGTGTCAGCACAAAGTCCATGTGAGCACAAGTAAAATGAGCTTGGCACGCACATGCGCACACACACGTATATATACGCACTTTTTACACAATCAACCACGTGAACACAAAAGGCTCCCTGCAGTATTGATAAATGTCCTCAGCGTTTTCTGGGTCAGTTTGTGACACCATAGCAGATGGCTAGCTCTGCAGTTTTGTGTGTGTTTGAGTGTTAGAATGCATGAAAGTAACCTTTAGCCACGGAGAGCTTTGAAATGCCTGCGAGCGAATGTAAAGAAACATACATCTAAGAGGCTTTGCATTACTATGCGTCTTGGAAGTGACTGATAACATGCTTACTTGTTTCTGGGATCTAACAAGTTAAATGTGTGGCTATGTGTGTGTGTGTGTGTGTGTGTGTGTGTGTTTGAGTGACATGCTGCAGGGAAAGCAGACAGGAACACCAGGTGCTGACAACCAGGGAACTGTGATTGTTCCAGAAGCTTCTCCAACAAGAAGTCGCAGCAGATGCTGGAGATGACAGAGCCGTGTGGGAGCACGGTGACAAGGCTTCAGCGCACGTCAGGGCCCAGCTGCAGCACATTGCACCCGACGTCGTGTCTGCGAGCTGTGCTGTTCAGCACCACGGGAGCACAAATCCGTACAGATCGCCCCGGCAGCCGTCCCCGAGGAGGGCTCCTTGTACTTAAAGACTCCCTTCAGAAATGATTCAAGACATATATACTAAATGCGCATCTTTGAAGAATGACATGTGTCTATTTATCAAAAATAAAGAAAGAAATATGCAATGAATATGCAAACATTTCCTCGTTTCAAATATTGAACTGCTGGAGACAAGAAGAATTCTACGTCAAAAAAAAAAAATACAATATTAATGGGCCTTAACCAAAAGCTTTTAATGTTTTCTTGCAAACCTGTAGAGATTAAAAAACACATTTATTATAACTCCAGCATAACTTGTATTTAATTTGTGATTTCTCTCCTTTTCACAAAAAGGGAATTGTCAGATTAGGATGGAAAATGCAGGCTATAGAAAAAGCTCCCTCATCTGTCTGACATAGTTTGGTGTCTTGGGGACAAGTGTCAGTGCCCTCTATAACGTTTCAGTGAGGTTGGACTGCCCTCTAGTGGTCACTTTACACTACTGCAACACTACAAACGTGTATATTAACTTACCTCTAAGCCTTTACGCCTTTTTCCGTTTTGTCTCTGAACATTCACCAACATTACATTAGTTCTGCCATCACAAATTAGAGTTCAAATTAAATTTAAGCGGAAAAATTTACTTTTCTTCCCTCTGTGAGGGGAACGTGAGTTACACCTTCTTAAGAAGTACAATCTGGAATTTGAGGCTGGGATTTCTGTGTGTTTCTGTGTTTTCCTTGAGCTGACGTCATGAAAACCTTGAAGGAATGGAGGATACATTCGGCATCCGGCGGGCTCGGCCCATTATCATGTCCTAATAGCTTGCTCAATGGTGCAGTGTGTTATACGGGTTCACTGGTCAGCCAAGACACACACCATTAGCCCGAGCAAACGTTGCCTTGCAGTGCTACACAAAGCATACCTTATTTGTATCACATTAGCTCTTTGATGTGGCATGGCATATTATATGAACAGTTGCAATTTATCAAACAATTTTGGCACTGATTTGCTTCACTACCAGCGCCGCGGCAGCAGCAGCAGCACCAGCGACCGTCTTCAATTCTTCTCTCTGCACCTCCGTGAGGAGCTGCAGCAGCAAATAAATTAAACATGTGTCATTGAGCATGCTAAATGGCTTGCAACACATAATCATCTAAATAATTATGAGGCTGCCATTAAAGTGAGCTAGATGGATGGCACATGAGGCGTTACGGAAAAAACTGGAGGTAATGGTGCAAGATTGGATATGGGAGAAAAAGGGGGAAAATGTTGCAGAGGGAGGGGGGCTGGATTTAAGAAGTAAACGCAGTTTCCCGTGTGATTCCTTCCGTCGGTCTCTTCTTGCAGTTAAAAAAAGAACCCCAACTCAAAAGTGCTGAGGGACAATGGGGTGATTAGCCCAATCAGAAAAAAGCAGTGGGGGATTGTGGGTAGGCTGTGGCGCCGCTCACAGTCGTCTTTGTGTCCTCCCACATTGCCTTAATCAGCAACCTGAAGCCCGCCCGAAATCAGTTGCAGCGCGTTCATTTGTTCCCATGTGGCAATCAGAGAGGGAAAGAAATCAGTTCACGACCTTTATGCCATTACCTGACATTATAAACCATCCCTTTGTATTCCCTCTGTTACTCTTCTCACCGTTTTTTTTCCCCTCTCAGTGATTTGCTGCTGTGAATATGTGTTCCCGATGCCAAATTTGACCTCTATTAACCCTCCGATGAGGTATTTTTTGTACACTGTGCTAATATATCTCTCAGTTTAATCCACCCGGCTAACAATAAAAAGAAAGAAAGAAAGAAAAAAACGTGCGTAATGCGCATTAGTAATGAGGATTGTCAAGTGAAGTGTTTAAAATCCTCATTTAAATGTAGTCTGCCAGCCTGCAACTGAAAGTATAGTATTTTTCCGAGCCTCGTGTATCAGCCTAAATGAAGCAGCGTGTCATCAGACACGCATGGCAAGACGATAATATTTTGTTTGTGGAGGACATTATTTGCGTCTCATCACTTTTAACCCAAAGTCCAAATCGCATAGTCCATTGGCTGCCCGCATTAGTTACTTTAATGCAACTGTAACACCCCTTGTATGGTGCACCGCAGAAGAAAAAAGAGTGCTAGAATAACCGAAATGTTTAAAGAGCTTTTAATAGGGTAGATCATTAAATGATATTTATAGTAAAATGTTCACCGAAAATGTATCTCTTTACTACATATTGGGCATCACTGAAATACTGGTTTGTAAAGATCTTGACACGAGGACCACAATTGCATTAGCAACAATATAAGTATTCATAATGTTTATGGGGATTTAGGCATGACGAGTGACAAAATTCCCTGAGACATTGTCCATTCCACAATATATCACTTACATTTCTGAAACACTTCAATAAATACATATAATTATAATATATAGCCAATCTTAAATAAATGTCAGTGTTTTTGAAAAAATATATATTCACAACCCATGTTAGTTATATTCCAATTCATACACCAGCAATTATGGAGCTGAATAAATGATACTATACATTTATAAACTATTTCATTTTCCACTCACAAGCCATCTTTGTTCAATTTCAGTGGAGCATGTAAATAATAGTGTGGTTAGCCTTTCCCCCTCTCTGGTGTGTTCACAAAAAGTTAGCTCGGTATATTTTATTTTCCTTTGCAAAATATTGACATTGTAACTTGCAGGCGTCAAAATGTTCTGGAAATGACTGTGTATAGTCAACATCTATTTATCCGCCATATCCCACGATGATTTCTCAACCACACCGTCAACGGGTGTGTGCCAGTTTTTGAGGGCATTAACTTTCCCCGCGCTGTAGGCTGTTGGTGCCTGCTCCTGGGACGGATAACAATTGAGCCTCGTCCCTCAGGGACGCAGTCTGGCGCTAAAACCTTATCCCAACGGAGAGCGCCAATCTGAATGACAACCTGCAGCCAATAAACAAACAATCAATGTGAGCCTATTGCGTGAACCAGCTCAAACTGGGATGATTTCCCCCGGGATACCCGCAGCAACAGAGCAATGCAATAAGGGATAAGGTTTGTGGTGTAAAATTACAAGCAGGAAATGTAATTTGACCGAGAGTGAGGCGCTGGGATATGAAATGGTGTCATGAGTGACCTCTGTTGGGAGGGAACGGTTACAGTCGGCCTCAGAGGTTTCATTAACGCTGGAAAATGCATTAGGAGATTGTGCATTGTTTTGTTTTTTCCAAGTCGCCGATATGTAATATTCTCTTCCCATATCTATTCGGCTCATTGCGTTCCTTTAGCGTTTCTTTGAAATATGACACATGTTTTTGCGTATTAAAGGATAATATCAATTTTACAATCCGCCTTAATGTACTGCCACGGATCTGCATGGCTCTCTCGGACTTTAATGGCCCCATAAATGTTCGGCAAGGTAGAGGTCAGGTGCCTACTCTGGTCGTTGAGCTCATTGTCCAGAACTTATCCTTCTCCACAGCGGGGCATGTGTTTGGGGTATGCAGCGTTTTTCTTTTTTCCTTAGTCAGGGCTTATAGGGATATTCCCACCACATCATTTGACTGTGGAGTTAATACACTGTGGTAAGCATCTTCTTCCTCAGTTTTTCTCCTCACATTTGTTCTCCGCCATGACCCTCAAACATGGATCCCTCAGTGAGTAGAATTTTTTTCCAGCACCCCACTGTGAAATGCTGTTGTTTCTGAGCCCACGCCGAGCACGCGGCCTCTCCGGAGATGTGATTTTTAAGCAGCTTGTCCACTGAGACCACTACAATACTACTCTATAGACAGTCATCCTGTGGTTCGCATTCTTTAACCGGGAAATTGAAGCCACGGTTCAAGCTGATAGTCACACTCCACCGCACTCCACTTAGGTGTACCCTGATCTGATGCTCAGAAAGTTTATATTTGTTCAGAATAACAACCGGCACATTTCACACCGTTACTTAGTTATCATGCCATTTATCTCATTGCCACTGTGCTATTTGTTGAGCAATCATCTGCTCAAGGCCCCATCAATAACAGGTGAGTATAGGTAGATGTGAGCGTTCCCGCTCACGCTAAGGCTAAAATGAAGAAAGGAGAAGGTTTGGGCAAAATCCCGAGGATCAGTCTTTCTTTCTCCCGGGAACCAGCCTACTGCAAGTGACCAGAGCCAAGTAAACCGCATGCTCTTATTGTCTGACTGATAAATTGATTCTGATCAGCGATCTGGTCTTTGGCTGAGCCACTCCCCTCCCTCCACCATCCACCTGCAGCCGGTGTCAGAACCACACAACAATAAAATAATAAACTCAACCAAAGTCCTTCTCTTTCCTCTTTACACCTCTACACGTGCTAAATAACACGATACTTTCTGAGCAGCAACTTTGAATTGGAAGCTTGGAATGTGTATTTGACACTGCATTCTGTGATTGACACTCACAGGAGGCTGTGAGGATGTAATTGTGTATGCAATATGTCCTTGCTTCATGAATAAAAACTATAGCATTCTACACGTGCTGTGTGTTTAAGTTGTTGTCACAAGAATTAAACTTTCCCTCTGTCATTTGAATGATGCCTTGTTGCTGTTCCCCAATGACATAATTTGACAGATACAGAGCTTTCGTGTTAGACGAGGCAAAAAAAAGCTGAAGGCAAAAATTGATGAGAGCGGATCAAATTGAAAAAGAAGAGGCGCTACTTGGGTCTCCAGATGGCAGCTTCATTTCTGCAGCTTCCAGCAAAGTCATCTTCTCAGCATCCCTGTGGCGGGTAACTATATGATTGCTGTAAATGCCAGAGGGGGAAGAAAGCGCGTTGATGTAAAGGAAGCAATCCCGTTTCCCAGAAGCAGAAGATTAAGAAGAAGCACCAGTATGCAGCAGAATTTGGGAATGAGAGACGTTATAGTGTGTGATTATTTGATTTTCAATAACAACATACTAATGTTATGTTTGAATAAAATATACACCAATCAGCCACAACATTAAAACGGTTAAGTGATTTTAATGTAGATCGATGCATGTCTGACTTTGTAATGCCACCAGGCCCCAGATTAGGCCACAAGTGCAGAACTGATTTGCACTGAATTTGATGGATGGATGAGGGATGGGACCGAGAAAACACACGCTAATTTTAACCTAGATTGGGTTAGTTTTCTAAGAATTCCAGTGTTTTTTCATAGAAGTCTGGTGGTATTTTATTGTGACCTTAGAGCTCACAGCGTCTTCATCGTCCATCATTACTCCTCAATGTAATGTTTCTGTGTGGTTAAGTTCCAATAAACTAGTAGCAGCAGCAGATCTGGTAAAAACAGACATTTGAACAGTTTAACTTTAACTTTTCAGAGATTTACCCTTCAAATACGTCTGACACTGCGCCCCGCCCACATTTCTTCCTCAAACTCTCCCATTGGTTTGGGACGGAAGCCGGGTCACGCAGCCAGAGCTGCGATTGGTCGGCGTCAGGCGCCGCTCACCGTGTCCCCGCTCGGTGTGTGGAGGCAGCAGGCGGGTAGATGCGGAACAGAGGCAGAGGGACGACCGGTGTCCTTCATCATCTGTGTCCTGCACCTCTCTGAAACTCCACTCAGCCCCAACCGAGGAGGACGCTGCCAACATGGCACAGCCGGACACCAAGAAGGTGTTCTTCGAAAACCTGTCGGGAGCGGGGAAAGCAATCGCGGTGCTCACGAGCGGAGGGGATGCTCAAGGTAACACCGGCCGGACACACTCTCCACCGGGTTCTGTGTGTCGGCGCCCGACGGGCCCGCGGAGGTTCCGCCTCCGAGACACGGCTGCGGCCGGATTGTGAGCGGACAGAGGCGACCCTCCATTCTCCGCAGTATTAAGAGTAGCACGTAACATGTTAATAAGCTGGTAATAACGAGCACTGACCCAGGAAGCCCGCCAGTTAGCATGCTAACACCCCGCGTCCTGCTAAACCGCTATCATCCCTTGTTGCTGATTTTCATTCATGGCTGCGCACCGTGACAGCGGCTTATAGAGCGCGAGCCAAGGTCGAGTCGAGTCGAGCCGAGCCGTGCCGTGCCGTGCTATGCTATCCAAGGGCCGTTATGAAGCACAGCATCACGGTTCAGTTTCACAGTCCGATGAAGTTGAACTAGGGGGCCACTGCATTGCAGCTTGTGCCAGGGTCAGGGCCGATCAGAGGTGGGGGGCGGTGGGGGCGACCAATAGGTGATGATGATGATGATAATGATGATAATAATAATGATGATGATGATTGGACCAGCAGTGCCGGGATGTCTGCATCCTGCGTACGTGATGAGCTGCATACAGCTTCTCCTCTGCGTCACGGCGGGGAACCCGGTCACGTGTCCACCGCCGCCAACACGCCCACTGCTCAGTTTTCTTGCCCAGTCAAAATACCGTAGACATTTTTATTTGAAATATTTAGGTTATAATGCTGACGTGTTATTGTCAAATCAATTGCACTTAAACACACGAGGAAGGACACTTGCTTCTAATTAGATTCAACACATTCAAACACATTATTACACTTATTACAATGTCTATTATATCAGCTGGTCAGACACACAATTCCAAATGCAGAAACGTCTTTCCATAGTTTTGTATCTTATATCTACTCATCCGGTTCTTATTATTGCTATAACTCTCTTCTCTAGCACTGTTATTATGTTATTATTATTGTCAGTGTTATTACCGGTGCTTAACCATAGACCAATCACCTATCTACTCGGTAAAGAGCAATAAGGAGATGACTTGTCATTGTTGATGCAGGGGCACGTTCACTTTTAAAACTGTTTATGTCACTTTGGATATTTTGACTCGTCACAGCAGAATAGTCACAAGTGTAACTGATATTACTGAATATTATCAGCGGGTCCTGCTCTACCATACCTGTCAGTCAAGACAGTGTTTTCGATGAGTCAGCATGCACAGTGCAAACCAAAGACAAAACAACTTCATCATTAGCGCTTGCAAACTTGTGCAAAATGTCATGTCCTTCGTCAGCCCACACGTTTTTGTTAAGCTCGCATTTTGCACTTTTCATGCAGAAGGAGTTAATCTTTGGCTCAGTGGAAATGAATCCATGGGCTGAGCATGCACACTAATGGAATTTAAAAAACAAACAAACAATGCATCGAGTCGGCCCCCACCGATAACTAGTGCAGACTGGCATGCGTCCCAGAGCATTGTGTAGCCACGGCTTAGTCTCTCCACCTCGTTCTGCATGAGACGAGTCCTGCAGAACGAGAGGGTCCAAACTATGCGTTGAACGGCTTCAATGAGGAATTCAACCCACTTTGGTGATTTAAATGTCGCCCTTGTCCTTCTCACAATCAGATTACGTTTCCTCTTTCCTTCTTGAATGTGGTTAAACCGTCCTCTTTTTTTTTTTCCCCCGCTGAACACGGTTATGCAACAAGGCACTAGGTCACGGGTCGGGACACTGGGCAGTACGGTGGAAGGATGGTGTCTCTTTGCTGCTTCTGTAACTTTCCAATGCGGAGAACATTTTAACTTTCCGCCTTCGCCGTCCGATTTAGATTTCTCACTGTCTATTACAACCATCTCTCCTCCTGTCTCAGTGGCTTAAAAAAAACAAGTTGCTTGGTAACAAGGAAAGGAAACTCAGTCCTTTTTTCTTCTCTTGTTTGCGTCTGCTTCAGTCAGCCAAGTTCCTGTCTGCTCGTTGCCGGTAAAGCATTATCTACTATTCTCAATGTCAGTCTTTGAGCTAACCGGCCATTGACATTCAAGTCACAGAGCAGCATCCGATTGGTCAGTGGGTTCACACCAACTAATCGCAGAGTAACCGGGGGACCGTAGGAGCAGCAGGAAAAACATTTGACCAAAAATGGCTGTGTGCTGTGGTCAAGAAAAAGAAAACATAAATTGGATCCAAGCTGCAAATAGACGCAACACACACAGCACGGTGCTGTGTTTTTAGACACACTTTCACACTCCTGTCAATACTTAGTGAGGTGTTATTGCTGCAATTTTTTTTGGGACAGATGGAACGATCATCCACGCAGCTTAAACGATGAAACATCCGTGCAAATGCGCCGTGGTTATGTCGTGGTGTTTTGTTTTTGTTTGCTGCTTAAGCTTTTTGTCCTTCATTCTTTTCTTCCAGGGATGAATGCCGCTGTACGCGCCGTGGTTCGCATGGGGCTGTACGTGGGCGCAAAAGTTTATTTCATTCATGAGGTGAGCCCACGTTCTGTGACGATTGTGATGCCTTTTTATTGCCACAGCCAAAGGTTTATATGCTATGGGAGTGGGGCCAGATGGAGGTACACATGACCTGCAGCCACATCATCTCTTTCTGAGTAATACTTGTGCACAGGCTATCCATTTGAACGCGACACAATAATATGAGATTGGTCTACTTAAAATGAACGCACAGATGGAGCGGATGTGGCAGGAGCTTCGGTGAGGGGCCGTGCCGCTTGCTTGTCTCGTGACTCCCAGCACATCTGTGCGTGTTCCTCCTGCGCTCACTGTGTCGTTACGTAACAGCGCTGAGGCCTCGTGTGTTCTCTGGGCGTGGGCGCCGTGTGAAAACTGGCAAACTTTTAAGTCATCCATATGGAACGATTGAGTGCCAAGAGGACGTGCTATGTTGTTGAGTCTTCTAAGAGTTTAATGCACTTCCTCCGAGTGATGGTGGAATGCATGTGACCCCATTTGCTTGCCTCGTGCTGTGTCAAGTGTTTGGGAATTTGCGTTTATTTGTTTACCAAGAACAGTATCCTGTTTTTTTTTTTTTTCTCCTTTCTTTCTACTACATCAGGGATATCAGGGTATGGTGGACGGTGGGGAGAACATAAAGGAAGCCACGTGGGAAAGTGTCTCAAGCATGCTACAAGTGGTGAGTCATTATCATTGGCAGCATTCCAGGGATCTCATGCGATGGCTGTTGGGAGCTCCAGAAACGGTTGCGCTCTCATTTGGGGATTTCGCTTTCTGCAGAGTTGAGCGTCATGCCATATAAATACATTTATTATCACAGTGAGAAAGTCCCAAGTCCCGTTCAGAGAGGTCATCACCAAGCCCATCCATACCAGTAGCCTATGCATGTTCACATGCAGTAATTACTGGGTCCTAAAAATCAATCAAATATCTGAATCATTTCTAATGAATCACTTTCTATTTGTTTGTATGAGAAATATCTTCTCGTAAAAAAAGAAATTTGCGCTGATTTAAGCTAAATATGCTTTTTTCCCAATGTCGCGGCCAGGGTGGGACCGTCATTGGCAGCGCCCGCTGCAAAGAGTTTCGCACGCACGAGGGGCGCCTGAAGGCCGCTCTCAACCTGGTGCAGCGCGGCATCACCAACCTGTGCGTGATCGGCGGAGACGGCAGCCTGACGGGAGCCAACCTCTTCAGGGAGGAATGGAGCGGACTGCTGGTGGAGCTGGTGGACCAAGGTGCAGCGGGCCGACAGAGCCACTCCCTGCTCGTCTCTTACAGCGACGACAGCAAACCGGTCTCGATTGTAACCGTTGTACCGACAGCCGGACTCGGCGTCGCTATAGTTACATCTGAAACTAGTTTTAAGCTTTCCTGTCACTTTGTTGCATTCACTCTCACATAAGCTCTTGCAGCTCCAATTTGACCTCCAGTAATCCCTGGAGCTATGCATCTGATATGGGCCGACTAAATATTTACAGAGTGACCGAAAGGATAAGCCATTACCGCCTTTAAATTCCCGACAGTGGAAATAACTTTCATGTCCCATAGCTGCTCACAACTTGAGCGAGTCAAGTAAATCATTCTTTGTCCTGTTTTTACACGACAAAGAAGTGTTGGGCTTTTTTTTTTTGCTCTCTTTCGCCTGAGCTCAGCAGTTCCCTTTGCTGCCCATCCCGCGATGTTATGTCAACAAGCGCCGAGACTAACCTGTCGATCGCAATTATCGTCGCAGTATACCGCGGGGGAAACGCAGAGGCCCGCCTGACACTGCCGCTCCTTTCAGGTTCCATCGACGAAGACGCCGTGCAGAAGAACGCGGCCCTTCACATCGTGGGGATGGTCGGCTCCATTGACAACGACTTCTGTGGAACCGACATGACGATCGGCACGGACTCGGCCTTGCACAGAATCATCGAGGTGGTGGACGCAATCATGACGACCGCACAGAGGTACGGCCAGGTGTCTGCGGTGAGGCTGTCGGCGCCGTTGCCATGTTCATCAACGGGGTCTGAGCCGTGTAAAATGGTTCACCTCTCCTTGTCCATTCGTGGTCATCGATCAAAACGCCACCGTGTAACCGAGAAAGTCCTATTTTCTGCTCTTTCCTTTCAGTCACCAGAGGACGTTCGTGTTGGAGGTCATGGGCAGACACTGTGGGTAAGAGTGCACTTTGACGAAGCTAATCGCCGCGTCCAAAGACACCGTGCCAAAGGCGGGGGCGCAGACCATCATCGCCTGGCGTTTATGTATGCACCGTTTTGTGTGTGTGTGTGTGTTTCATCGCAGCTACCTGGCCTTGGTGAGCGCCCTGGCATGCGGCGCCGACTGGGTGTTGATACCGGAGATGCCGCCGGAGGACGGCTGGGAGGAGAAGATGTGTCAAAAGCTGTCTGCGGTAACACGATGTCGTAGATCTTCTCCCCTGGAGTAAAGCCAGTAAACCGTAATCGGGTCTCCAGCCTTTGTGCTGGGTGATGTCGCCTGTAAATCTTGCCCGTGCCAGTGCTCCTCCTAATTCTGAAGTAAAATCCTTCATGTCCGAGAAGACCGATGCGGTGGGCAGCGATTTCTCACTGTTTTTTTTTGTTCTCCTCCTCCTCCTCCGCTGCGGAAAACCCCCCCCGCTCTGCGATTCAGACCCGTTCCAGGGGCACAAGGCTGAACATAATCATAGTTGCAGAGGGGGCCCTAGACAGACACGGGAAGCCCATAACCTCTAGTTTTGTCAAGGATGTGAGTACCTGAGCGTAAAGAAAAGGGGGAAGCCAGAAGCACGGAGGCCCCGGCCGATGGGAGAGCGGAGACTCCTTTGTCCTCGAGCCGCTGACCAAGCAGCGGCGACGGGCGAGGGGACCTGCAGGATACGGCTGGCTGCAAAAGTCCAGGCCTTTTATTTTAATCGCGAGATAATCTTTTTTTTTTGTGTGTTTTTTGCGCAGCTCCCAGGCACGCGTCACCAAAATCGGGGACCCCGAACCCCCAGCCCGCGCGCCTCGTGCTTCTGAAAAAAGCCCACGTCACAGCCACACTCTCAGTTTTTCTGTCATGTTGTTTCCCCCCCCCCCCCCCCCCCCCCCCCCCCCCCCCTTTCATGTTGTTTCCCCCCCCCCCCCTCCCCTCTCCCTGTAGAACCGAGCAGGGATGAAAAGGCTGAATATCATTATTGTAGCCGAAGGGGCGATTGATCATAGCAACAAGCCCATTACCACTGACTATATTAAGGATGTAAGTACACATCTTTGTGTGTGAGTGTGGCCGGCCCCCGCTGCCACTGCCTCCTGTGTGAACTCTACTGCTGTACCGCTGCCCTGGTGTGGCTTTGACTTCTGCTGCTGTGTTTCTGGAATGCTCTATCAGACACACTCTTTAGTTTTTTCTTTTTCGATAAGACGGCTTTTCACGACAACAATACTACTACTACCATCACCACTGCTGTAAGACCCTGAGTCGCCTTCACTAAACCACACCCACCACACACTTGTATATTGGTCGTGAAGTCTCCTATTGCAGAACACATAGTTTATCAAATATGTATTCCACGCATTCACTGGCAATTTGCCCACAGGGGTTATCGCAGTCCGTCGTTACATCGAAACCACTAACTGGTCTTTATTTGGAAAGCATTTTTTTTTTATGTGTTCCCCTTCCTCCAGTACTTGAACAGCACTGTTTAATTTATCACTTCCTGCCTGGGACCCTGTGTGATGTTCGGCACAAGCTGACGACTCCCCCCCACCCCCCCACCCCCCCGTTAACATGACTGAAAAATTAGAATGGCTTGCCTGTGCTTTGCCGTTTCCCCTTCTCTTCAGCTTCTCTATCGTGTTTGTGCGTCAGTGTGTGATCTGTCCCTACGTGAGTGTTTGGATTTAGTTTTTTTGCACGCACAATTGTTTCACGTCGTAGTTCTATCGCAGAATTAATCTTACCCCTCAGCTGTTTAACTAACGTGCATGGGATGAGTTGATATCATTTCAAAAGCAGCGGCTAGGAGTTCAATTTCCGTGAGTGAAGGAAAAATTAAATATGTTTCCACGATCTGCACAATAATACCTCTGCATTTTTGTCCTCCCAGCTTGTTGTCAAATGCCTGGGCTTCGACACGCGGGTGACAATCCTGGGCCACGTGCAGAGAGGAGGGACCCCGTCTGCCTTTGACCGCATCCTGGTAGGTGCGCCCCTTCCGCTCAGTGACACGGAATAGAAAATATACACTTTGATGGCACAAAAACGGCTGTGTCAGTCAGGTTGTTATTCTATAGTGAAAAAAAGGTGAATCTGCAATCAGCAATTATTGATTCGCAGCCAACCGTTTGTTGTTTGAGACTTGGTCAAATAAAATCATCGATTTTAATCGATCATCTTGAGCTGAGCTAGACAAATTAATTGAATTTGTCCGAGCCTAAAGCGCTCAACTCACTGAAGCACGTATAGTAGACATTCCACGCAGTGCATTTAATCTAATGTAAACATTGTCTGCGAGCTTTTCATTTGAGGGGTTTGGCAGGAAAATATCCCGTTGGGTCCAGAGCATTTCCCTGATTAATCCTGCGTGTGTGTGCGTGTGTGTGTGTGTGTTTGTCTCTGAGGAGAAATGGTTCCGGGTTTTATGCTAAGCACATTAACAGATTTATGGCTCAACACGTGGAGCTCTGCATCACAGACAGTGATGCAGCTCATCCCTCCATGCATGCCACAAACCCGTGAAAAGCACAGCGAGTAAACGGGGACAGTAATGGCGAGGTTTTTCCTCCGATTTAGGAGAGAAATAAGCAAACTCGACATGTTGACAATTTTTCATCCATGTGTGCATGCGCTATGTTTTTTTTTTTCCCCCGGCACAGGCAAGTCGCATGGGCGGGGAGGCCGTCCTCGCGCTCCTGGAGACCACGGCCAACACGCCGGCCTGCGTGGTCTCTCTGTGCGGGAACCAATCGGTGCGCCTGCCCCTGATGGAGTGCGTGCAGATGGTCAGTCCCCGGGACACGCGCGCACATCTTCACCAAAGCGTAGACACTGGCCCATACTGAGCACTCTGAGAGGCAGGCTCGATGGGAGGAACTTAAGTAACGATCACAAACAGCACAGCCCATCGGGCCTGGAGTGCCACTAATGTTCACAAGAGAGCCGTGTCGTTCGAGGGGCCAATTACGTTTCGTTAATGATTATCCAGAGCACTTGGCAGGGTTGGCCATGACAAGCGCCACAACGCAACAACCGGACAGAAACGCACACAGAAGCCTCTTTGTTGCACTCATCGTTGGGAGACTTGAAAGATTCGAGTCGACGACGCCTATCTAAACTGTGACAACCCCCCCCCCCCCCCCCCCCCCCCCGCCCCCCCCCCCCCCCCCCGCCCCCCTCCCCCTCCTGTCTCCGTCAGACTCAAGAGGTCCAGAAGGCCATGGACGAGAAGCGCTTCGAGGAGGCCGTCAGGCTGCGGGGCAGGTACGACGTATGACATCCCGCTGAGACCAATCCGCTATCCCGAAGCCGTCGCTCCGATCCCGGCATCACTTTGATGTTGCTCACTGTAGACATTAAGCCGGAAGGCAGGTGCTATTTTAGAACACCCCCAGACTGTTGTTTTGATCCTGAACAGAGTCAACGAGAGGAGAACAATAATCAGGCTGCAGACGATTCTAAAAAAGCTCATCCCTCTAGTTTTTCCTCGGCGCGCGCGTGTTGTCATGTATTCACAAGCACACGTATGCACGCGATTCAACAAACATGACGAGTGTCCCGTGTGTCATTGCAGGAGTTTTGAAAACAACTTGAAGACCTACAAACTTCTGGCCCATCGCAAACCAGAGTCTGAACTGCCAATCGTGAGTCACCCGACATGACAGCTTGACATTTGCTTTTGCGTGTGTTTTCGGATTTGACGTTTTTTTATTTTTTTTTATATATTTATTTTTTTTTATGTCCCACGCCTGGAGTGCAGGTTGTTTTTAAGGGAGTGGAATTCGCCTCCCAGACACACCGAGACGTTTTTACTCGGCTAAGGATCTGCCTGCCAATAAGGACTCGGCTGTCGCCGGCGTGATGCACCGTGCTGCAGATTTTCTTATTTTCACATAATTAGTGACTCATTCCGGGGGGGGGGGGGGGGGGGGGGGGGGTTAGTGTTCGCTACAAAGACTTGAACAGTAGTCACTGATAGCTTCGTGTGAGGCCCAGGCTGCTCCGCGATACCGGTCGACCCCTCGCTCCCCCCCGCTGAGGGATGACCTGTTCAACCCTGCCAGCGGCAGCAGCAGCAGCCGCCGCCGCCGCGGCAGCCTGCGGGAGGCGGTTGGAACCCTGGGGATCAGTGAGGTGTGGAGGCAGCGCGGCGGGCTCCCCGCTGCGTAGCGCGCCTCAGGCTGTGGCTCCCGCTGCACCTGCCATGATGAACACTGTAGGCCCAGCGTGCGGCCGAGTGCAGACCAGGGGCCTTTTATCGGTTCGCTCCGCAGAGCCAGTGAACCAGTGTCCCACAGCAACCGCTGTAAAATACTCGCGGTGATTGCGTTGGCGAGGGTCTTCTAGGGTCTTTCTTTTTTTTTTATTGTCGTTTGCCTTTGTGTTCCGCGCCCTCAGAGCAACTTCAACGTGGCCGTGCTGAACGTCGGCGCCCCCTCGGCGGGCATGAACGCCGCGGTGCGCTCGGCCGTCAGGGTGGGCATCTCCGAGGGGCACAAGATGTTCGCCGTCAGCGACGGGTTCGAGGGATTCTACAAAGGGCAGGTGGGTTACTCCGGCACCCATGCGCTCCGAGCGAGTCGTCTCATTAAAACAAATATATATATCAATTTACGACTTGCACGTTAACAATGCATCAGCAAATCTGACATGTCAGCTTAATCGAAATGTTACGTGTATTGCTGTCACGTTTTAGTCAATAGCGCCAAAAGAGAGAGAGGGGGGGGGCTTAGCTTGATGAGAGGCCCGCAGGGCCCACTCACCGCCTAGCTCCCAGACTGAAGAATAATGAGGGAAACCCAGAGGATAATCTCTCCAGATTGATGTAAGCCAATTTACCGCACTCGACTCCCTCTCCTCCTCTGCCGTGCTCAGCCAAAGCTGACGCAGTACCAAGCTAAGCGGAGAGAGGGCGAACAGAGCCCTCTTGACATATACAACCCATGGCTTTTGCCTCAGGGAACACTGAAATTAAAGGGGGCGTTCGAGTTTTAGATGCGGAGGTGAAAACAGACAGCACGAAGGCGTGCGCGTGATCTTAAGTGGGACTGCGCTGTGTGAAGCTGTGATGTGGGTCGTCTGTTGTGTCTTTTGTGTTGCTCCGAGACTGGCAAAACTGGTTTAACGGTCCCCTCCCTTTATCCTCTGGTGGCCCTCTCCCAGTGAGAAACCAGAAGCGTCAGACCATTTAGGCATTTCATTCCGCTGCTGTGAATAGATTATTAGAATAGAAACGATATTTCAGCAACATGCATAATGGGAGTAAATGATGTGTTGGAAATGTACTCCACATCTTTGTTTGCTTGTGTTTCCCCCACAGATTAAGGAGATTAAATGGGCTGATGTTGGAGGATGGACAGGGCAGGGCGGATCCCTACTGGGGACCAAAAGGTAACATTTTTCGCCCGCTTTTCTCGAAATGACCAACAGCTCTAACCTTGCGCTTGTAAATCGGACAAATAAAAGGTAACGTATCTGTTTCGATGGAGTACAGCACCAGTTGCCGACTTCCGCGTGAATGGCAGAAATTCGTCTGACCATTAAAATGATTCCACCAAAGGTTTCGGGTAATAGTTGTGTCCTTCCTCCGTCTTCAGAACCCTTCCTGCAAAGCATGTCGACAAAATTGCGGAGCAGATGCGAAAGAACAACATAAATGCGCTTCTCATTATCGGTGGATTCGAGGTATGTTCTACACACGCTGACCCTAATGATTTAAGGATAAAGTTACATTCTTAGCCTTTTTTTGTCATCAGCTTATTAGCGCCGAGCCTTGATTTCATGTCAGTATTAGAAATACCACAATATTTGAGAAAATAAGTTCAATTCAAGATATGGTGAGACACAATCACATGTTAGATATGCATTCATGTATATTATAGTTGACGGTGAAATCTTGACCGTACGATCCCATGCAATGCTGTTTTAGTAGAGTGTGGCTGTGGTGCGAGTGTGTGTGTGGAGAGAAAGAACGATTCTTGATTTTAGGCATATGCATTATTGAGATACACTTGGACTGATTTGATATACTAATTATTTAGTAATATAATTATTGTATTATTGTATATGTGTTTGGAAACAGACCACCTGCTTTTTAATTCCAGCCATTATACGCACTCCCATTTAGATGCCCACCAGCTTTAATGTTCCTGTGACGTATGCAAGTGCACGAGTTTTACGTGTGTGTGTATGCGCAAGTGTGTGTGTGTGTGTGTGTGTGTGTGTGTGTGTGTGTGTGTGTGTGTGCGCGCGAGTGCGTTTTAGCAGTGTGTGCGTGGAGTGGTATCTGTCTGTTTCGCTGCTGTCCGTTATGATAGACCTGGCCGCTCCCCTTGGCTTTTCTCCACTTTTGTCTCTCCTCCTCCCCCCCCCGCCCGGCCCCGCTGCCCCGGCCCCCCCCCTCCGCCCGCCCCCCCCCCCCCCGCCGAGGTCCCGCCCTCCCCCCCGCAGACACTAAAGCACCTTGGCTCTGCCCTGCAGGCCTTCCTGTCACTGCTGGAATTGTTAACGGCGCGCGGGACATATGACGAGTTCTGTGTGCCCATGATCATGGTCCCAGCCACTGTCTCCAACAATGTGCCGGGCTCAGACCTCAGCATTGGCGCCGACACGGCTCTGAACGCCATCACTACTGTAAGTGATGGGGCTGGCCACGAGAGTAGTTGATCTCATCAAAACCCGCACGCACGCACACACGCGCACGACTAACTCACGCATTGAAGCTGCATCCGGCGGCGCGCTAGAACACAACGCGTCAGCCGGCCGGCCGTGTTTTCGAGAAGGGAGAAACCGCTCGCTCAGTCATTAACCGGACGATCTGTTTTTACTAGAACAAATTAGACGTTTCCATGGCAATCTGTCAACCACAACTAGGTTAAAAAGAAAAGAAAAAAAAGAGACATTTGGTCTGTGAGTTATGACTGGTAAAGGTCGCTCCCTTCCCACCCAGGTAAGTCAGCGTGCGGCAACATGGAGGCATGCCGTGAGGCGTCATGGTTGCCATGTTTGCCCTGCCCGCCCCTCCTCCCCGACTGTGCGTCCGCGTCCCCGCCACATCATTCCCGTCGAGATGGGTGAGATGGATGAACAGCCCGCAGGGGTGGCGTCGTCCAGTCGTCTCGCACGTGCCACGCAGGCCACGTAACACAAACTTAACAGCCTGCAGTATGAGTGCCGTGTGTAACTTTCTCAATTAAATGAAAGCAGCTTCGAGACTGAATTCATTCCTTAACGTCCAAATCAATTTCGACACTCAAAATTCAAAGGACAGCGCCGTTGCCTTATGCATCACAGGCCGAGTGTGAACGGGAGATCACGAGTGAGCCCGTAACCCGACCCGGCCACCATCCTCATCCCCTCATCCTCCTCCTGCTCCTCCTCCTCCTGTGTATGCAGACTCGATCCGTGCTCGTCCCGCCTGCCTGCACGTCAACCTTCGAGGCAAATATGGCCGTCACGTGGTTGTCCCCGATTCGGCGCCACTGCATCGAGCTGCTGCGGCTCGCGAGCAAAGCCTGTCCACGTCTGTCTCCTCCCCTTCCATCTTTGTCTTTCTCTTGTTCTATCCCATCACCCCCTGTTTATCGTCTTCTTTTTCTGGCTCTCCCCCTTCACTCTCGTGTCTTCCTTGTCCATCTCTGTCTTCACTCTCCTGTCCTCTCTGCCAAAGGGAAGCCATACCTTCTATCACACGGAAAGAGCTGGAATGGCAGGATACTGCTCTCGCAAACCGAGAGAGAGAGAGAGAGAGAGGTTCACCACTCTCTGGCCTTCTGAGTGGCTCTAACGCGTTTCTTTTCCATGCACTGCCGCTTCAGGCTTTTGAGAGTCTGCTGCAGCTGTACGAGGCTCGCGCGACCCACGAGGAGCTTTGCGTCCCGATGTGTATGCTGCCCGCCACCATAAGTAACAATGTGCCGGGCACAGATCTAAGTATCGGGGCAGACACGGCCCTCAATGCCATCGTGGAGGTAAGGCGGCCGACGGCGCGCGCACACACAGCTTTTGAGCGCTCCATTCACGACGCTTAGGCAAAGAGCATGAAAATGACACGTAAGGTTAAGTATCCGAGAAGACTGTCGGGTCATAAAAAGCAGACGGTGCAGTAAGGGGTCATTTGAGCATTTTAACTTCAACCCCAACTCAAAACCCATCCTGACTCTAACCTCAAGCCTAAATATTAACCAGCACCGTCAATTATTAGCGCTTGTTTACAAAGGGGGCACTCCAGCGATTTTACATAGGAAGCTGAGTTTGTTTGTTATGGGGAGTACGAGTCCCTTCGAAAGGCCGCATTCGCTGTAAGGTGGGAACAACAAGCAGCTATTGAGTGGCATTTTGGGACGTGTAGGTTCCAGTGCTTTGGGGGCGTGACCCCTTGCAAAAAGAAAGGATATAGGAAAAAGTCAATTTAATATGCCAACCTCTTACTAAGGTGGGTCCCCACCTCTGGGGAGAACTGCAGCGCAAAGTGGCCGGTGTGCCCCTGTGACGCTGCTGTAGCAATTAAAAACTGTAGAGTGTAGTGTAAGATCAGCGGATGGTCAGCGTTGTGCTATCAAAATAAATGTTACGCGCCAAATCGATTAGAAAATATACTTTTTCTTCTCTACGTGTGAATATAAATGTATTTCCTTTTCCCCCATTTACATTTGAACTGTGAATGACCAGTTCACCATTTGACGTGCTCTCTCGTTCTTACGCAGGACTCCGGAAAGCGGCATTTAAGTCTGAAATCTGCCTGAACTGTTGCAATATGCAAACGGTTGATAAATAAGCATGTTGGCATCTTGAAGCGAGTGCTGTGCTGTTGTTCTTACGTGTGGAATGTGTTTGCGTCAACTCAACGGGACCCTTTAATCGTGCCTGCCTTTGATTGACACTTTTTTTTTCATGATAAACATGTGAAAACGAGTTAGTTAGTTAACTAAGCCCTTAACCCAGTGTATAATGATGCTTTTGCTCACAGTCACCTCGCAGACACTAACATCGTGAGCTTATGTGCACGTGTCAGACCTGCGACCGCATCAAGCAGTCGGCCAGTGGGACCAAGAGGCGCGTGTTCATCATCGAGACCATGGGCGGCTACTGTGGCTACCTGGCCAGCGTGGGCGGCCTGGCCGCTGGGGCCGATGCCGCCTACATCTACGAGGAGCCGTTCGACATCCGAGACCTGCAGGTACGCACGCCTGCGCACACAACGTAGCGGCGTCAACCCACGCACGACTTCAATTGACTTTGTCTCCGGGCTCGGCCCCCGAAAGCGGGCCGCCTCTGGCTCCAGCCAATAAGACGCCCCTGAGATTGCCCTCGCTGCGCCATCTGCTGGTCACCGTTTGCACACGTGCTCTGTTTTTCTTCCCTTCAGGCCAACGTGGAACATCTGACGGAGAAAATGAAGACGACCATTCAGAGAGGACTGGTCCTCAGGTGAGGAAATGAACGCTTGACAAAGGGAGATGTGCGTTTCGATGTCGAAACAATTCTCTCCAATTGGTTCGTCAGTAGGTGATTATAGCGGTCAGTCAAATAAATGAATCAACGGTTTCAGTAAAGATCAGACATGCTGCAGAAGTTCTGATAGAGGCAGCGCTGCTTTTACAAAGTAGTAAACGGCTCAAACACAGCTGATAGTTGTACGATCTCAACCAAGACTCGAAAAAACACTGTCAATGCTTTGGATACAAAGTATAGCCAGAAGGATTTAGGTGATAAGTGAATATGGACTCAGTGTTGCCCTTTTGCGTTGGGTAGGAATGAGAACTGCAACGAGAACTACACCACAGACTTTATCTACCAGCTTTACTCCGAGGAAGGGAAGGGAGTGTTTGACAGCCGGAAGAACGTGCTGGGACACATGCAGCAGGTAGGCCTCACCGCACTGGGTGCCAATTCATACTATGCAAAAAAAAAAAAAAAAGACAGGGGACCATTAATAAAGAGAAGATTCCATGTTCGTATCAGGAACAGTGTCGATATTGATAGCACAAATACCGTAGGATTTCCAATTATGCTTTATTCAATACAGGGGCTTTCTTTTTAAACTATGACATCACCCAAATTGTTTTTACTTTCCGACATGGACTCACCGACAGCGGTTACACCGGTGCTAGTCCAGGCAATGCGCTCAAACACTACGGCAGTAGGAGCTGGGCTAACATACTGTGAAGGGGAAAGAACATGACGGGTTGACATTTGGACCCACTTCAGTTACAAGGCCACTGGGAGGAAAAGTGAGCGCGTAGTTTTGTCAGGAGAGAAATTTGGGGTGGCGGCTATAAAAATCACTGGGAGGAAAAGCACAAACCACGGGAGACACGTAAAGGCACCACACGGACAGAAAGGTAGCCTAACGTTAAGATGTAATGTGGCGTTGCATTATTTTTTTGCCGCAAAAGTAGTGTGACAATATTAGTTTGCGTCCCACAATCGCCTACATTTGCAGATGAATGTTGGTCACGACTAAAACCGCAATTAAAGCAAGACTGTCCGACGTTTTATTAGACAAAATGCGGATTAGAAATACAACGAGGACTTATTATCCGAGGACTAATTCTAAAAATAACCGAGAAAATGTACACAAACTAGAATTTTTTAAATATCAAAGCTCTGTGGGCTTTGTTTGTATTATTATTATTATTTTTTTTTTTTTGCTTCCGACGTCTCCAAACATACAAAACCTGGATTAACCCCGAGGGCAAACAAGGTTTGGTCTGCAGCAAATAACGGAATACAGGAAAGAATATGTGGAAGTCGATTTGGGGAATCAAGAGCTTATAAATAAACATGGCGCAAAAAAAACGTTTTGAATGTGGATAAAAAGAAACGTTTGGCGCTGTGGCCTTAGAATGAAATGATGGCTTTTTGTGCACGTTCATCCCTTATGCCTTTTGAATCGTCCCATCACTTGGAGGAGACAAGCGTAAGAGTGTGTATAAATGAAGTTTTTTTTTCGCAATTTAGTAACACAGGATTTGTGATGCGACCTGATTTATTTGAAAGGGGGGAGCGCCGTCCCCATTTGACCGCAACTTCGGGACCAAGATCTCTGCCAAGGCCATGCAGTGGATAACCAAGAAGCTGGTTGAAACATTCAGACAAGGTAAAGTGATTTTTTTTTCTCCCCCCGCTCGAGCCAAGTGACCGCTGGTAGCTGACCATCCCCTCCCCCCCCCCCACAGAGACGCAGCCATTGTGACGCAGACCTTTTACCCAGATCTGTCATGGAGTCATTCTGTCTATTATGTCTTTTATGTTCATTGTATTTTTCCTTCCTCGTAGAGGTTAATTAATGACTACTTAATTAATAACAACTTTCACGGGAAATCTACTTTCATGAGCTTAAGATACTTGGACGGATAAAAACTAACAACCTACTGATGTGTGATAATTACTAATTGTTCAAAAAAAACACTGCATATTTCCATAAAGCCCATAATTAAAGTTAAAACTCCTCTTTGTTCTTTTATGTCTATTACCCATACACATGGATGACAAAAGATGAAGGTAAATCCTCTTTTTTTTTTTTTTTTTCCATGTTGGCTCCATGACCATCTGCATCTCCTATTTTTAGCTCCATGTCTGTCTGTCATTTCCACCACCCTGCCGTATCTTAAAAAGAAGCGCACGGCCCAGTTGGGGCACATGTGGGGTGCAGCTACGAACGTGCTTTATCAGCCGCCGCCATCGTTGTAGAAATATACAAACGCGGGCCTGTGTGAATAAAGCGCACCTTCGTCTTCGCCCCGCATGTCTTTGCGTGTCCGCGGCGCTTCACGTCGCTTTAGTTGCTCTGCTGTAGCGTCAGTTTCCTGTGGCCCCAGCTCAGACCTGGTCTTTTACGTGATCTGACCGCAGGAAGGGGACTGCTCTTAAGAGCGTCGCTTCACATCTGGCCCGTGCACCCACGGCCAGGTTTGAACTGGGCTGGCCATCATCACCCTCTATCACCTCGGTTTCCGTTCGGTCATCCGTCGCACATCACAGTCGTCGCCCTCTTTTAGGTCCGCGCAAAACCACGTCACATTTACTGGCACCGTCACGCTACGCAACGCCTCACAAGCACACACACCGCACAAGTCTGAGTTCCGTGTGTGCTTGTAAGGTTGTGTCAGGGTGGGAGTACATGTGTGTGCGTGTGTCCCTGCAGGCCGCGTGTTCGCCAACACCGAGGACTCGTGCTGCCTGCTGGGGATGCGTCGCAGGGACCTGGTGTTCCAGCCCGTTGTACAACTCAAGGGAGACACCGACTTCATGTATGTTACAGCGTCTCTAGCATCCATCACGTCGTATAAAGTGATATATATATATATATATTTTTTTTTTATCATTTATTTATATGTATGTGTGTACCGTCCGCATGCTCCGGTTCTTGTATCCGTGGTACACGCGAACTTGGTTGTGTTTTTGTCTTTCGTGTCTGCAGCCACAGGATCCCCAAGGAGCAGTGGTGGCTGAAGCTGCGTCCCCTCATGAAGATCCTGGCCAAGTACAAGACCAGCTACGACGTCTCGGACTCCGGACAGCTGGAGCACGTCGTGCGCAACCGGCCCAAGGAGTCGGACGCCTCGGCGGCCATGTGAACGCTCGTCGAGTGCAGCCCGTGTGTCGGCGTGAGGCGTGGGTTTGCGCGTGGTAAGAAAAAGAGCTCCAGCAACGCCAAGACAACCGCGGGTTTATTCTCTGTCCGCGTCACTTCCTCCCCCGTCTCATGAACTGTAGCCTCTGTAGCGCTTCCAAGACCAGACACGCCCATAGCTCTCGCGCACCTGTATGTCCCGGGCACCCCGGATGTTTAGTGTCACGGTTGTTGTCCAATTGCACTTTCCCTGTCTCCGGTCGCACAAGGACAGAAAAGAAACGGTATCTGCTGTGTGTGTGTGTATATCTGCCTAGAACCACTGTGAGGTGCGGCATATTTAAGACTTTTGGACACAGTACAGTTCTACTGCTGCAAGTCGACCCCGTGCTGCGCTTCACCCGAAACTAATATTTATCTCTTTAACATTGATGATTATTTTGCTTGTAAACTTGGATATATTAACTGTCGGCACTGCTGTACTGAGTGGCTGTCTGTCATACTGCTCCAGCAAGTAAGGCGTGTGAGAGACTAATGTTTCCCGCAGATTAAAACCCGACTTGGCGAAGTGTACCCTGCTGATTCGTGTCCCTGGATTTATTTGGCAATCTATTCCACTGCTGAACTTCCCACGTGGGCTGCACCCTTTCATTCAACGTTTATTTCTTAGACGTGCTGTGGCGATTCACACAGAACAATTTGATATTATTTTGATCAAGTTTCCGATCTGCACTGCACAATTCAAAATGCACTTCGGTGTGCCGGCCCACAGCAGCATAAGCTTAAGGTTTAAAAAAATAAAAATAAAAGTGATCTTTGATAGTGGTCTATTGCAGTGGCATTGAGTTCGGTGCCACACGGCAGCTCCAATGAGCTGTTACTATAGATAACCCGCCGCCTGAAAGGCCAAATACTTAAGAGAGATCACTTTGCTGTAGGTATTTTCTTCGCTTGATCGGAAGGCGTCACACTAGCCATAGCGCGTGTTCGAGAAAGGTATTTTGAATCGAGAACCAAACGATCAGACTTGCGCAAAGACTGTCATGTCCAGAATCGGCCAGCAGATGTCATCGGAGCACTTCTCGGGTCCCGCGTGGCCGGGTTCACCGAGTCCACCGTGACACGGATTCCCTCCATCACTTGCTGTCCACTTCTGCCTTCCGCTATTTCCGTGCATTGTGGTTTATTGCTGAAGCAGATTGAATGCGCGAGGCCCAGCGTGAACGAGGAAGAGTGTCGCCGTAATTAGGAATTAATCTTATCATTTGAAGGAACATTTTCTATTTCCCATGGGCATATTAATTGTGTATACATGTAATGGGGCTGATTTCTCTCCCCGCCTAAATAGACCTCTTTTATTTCCGAACTGCAAGTAATTACGTGCATACGTATGGCCGAGGACCATCGCTTAGCGACACTGCGGTGACGCGAAACGTAATTTGAGGAAAAGGCTACCTGAATCACCTTTGCTCCCCACAGACCCTGCTGGAATAATTATCATCCCTGAGTTATACCAATGTGGTTCATTCAGCCTCACAACCACACGTCTGCAAAAAGAAAAAAAAAAAAGAAGGACTCCACGCTTCTCATTGCTATAATTTCCTCGGCCCCCGGTGGGAACATGTCTCCTTGTGGAGGCATTTTCTTGTTGCCGGCTACTTCTCCCCGAGCATGAAATTAGCAAATCCAATAATTTGGGTTGATTTAAGAATGCAAGGGCAGACTGCAGGGTCATATGCACATAGGTAATCGATACTAATTACCATTTCATCCACCCCCCCCACACACACACACACACACACAAACACACACACACACACACACACACGCTTTTAGAATCACATGCGAATCTGATCTCATTGGACTGATTAAAGGCTGCAAATGAAGACTTCCGAATCTCATTAGAGGCCAACCACACGCTCCACGACTCTGTCTACGTTCAATTCGAGATCCGTCTCCACACAAAGCCTCGGCTATGAGCGAGCGGTGAATCTCTAAAACTAGCGGCGCACTTTGACCTTCGCTTAGATTAAAAGAACGTTCGCCGTCTCTGCCGGAGTCCCACACCGTCTGATTTCACTTCTAATGAACCACAGTGGTCGGAGACCCGGGTGCAGTCACATGTGGCGAAGGGCAGCGGCGCTTAAATAGATGACTGTGGTGAAGGTGTTGTGATAACAATAGATACGAGAGCCAATAAATCCTAGCCGGCTGAGGTACGGTACATTTTTTTCAAATGAATCACATGTATGACAGCGGAAATGAATATTTATGAACAAATAAATCCACGCTTAAAATAAATGAGCTTTTAATAACATTGCAGGTGAAAGAGAGTGAGATGGGGGGGGGGGGGAAGCATAGAACCGCACGAGGTATGGATTTTCAGACGTGGTGGTGCTGCAGTCCCCCGTCGGCTGCATCGCCAACAAACACTTTGCCCGCGCCTGTTGCCAAGTAAATAAGGGATGCGACGCACCTCGCACACACATACTCCAGAGAAGCTCTGGCTTAAAACAAGTCCAGTGAGCCGCGTTCCCAATTTGGGCGTCCCGCCGCCGAGCAGGGCGACCGCCGACGTACTCATCAGAGAGTCTCCCCCTTTCACAATTAAGACACCCACGGAGGCATGGAAAGATCTCAATTCCATTATCCTCTGTGCCGTTTCACTCAATCTGTCCACTGGGCCTTAGCTTACTTATTAGTACAAGTCTGCCTTATTTTGTTAGAGAAGCGATTAGTGAAATCCACATGAAAAGGCAATTTCCCCCAGTCTTTTTTTTTTCTTCTTCTTCTTCTTCTTTTCCCTTCACCCTCCCACACTTCATTGGGAGCCGACAGATCTAAAGAATGGCATTTGCGCGCTAATGAAATTCGCCGCGCATCGTTTCCGATGTTAATCTCCGCGTGGAAGTGACTCGGGTCTTTATTTACCCGTTTGTGCGTGTGACAAATGGTCAGCGTTGACTAAAACACCCAGCGACGCCGGCGTGCGCCCCCCCCCCCCCATTTTACCGGGAAGGCCGGAGCGCACCGGCTGGCGGCCGGCTCCGAGTCTGCAGCTCACTCTTTGATGTATTGGAGTTAATATCTTCCTGACATTTCTCAGGACATATTTTCATCACTGGATTCGTCTGTACTTTTGAGGCTTTGTGATAAATGAGTCGGGACATTCATTTTCCTCCCCTCGTCTCTCTCCTCTGTGGAGGGAAAGATGTGTCTGTGTGTGTGTGTGTGTGTGTGCGTGCGTGCGTGCGACGTAGGCGTAAATATGCATCCACTGTTGAGATGATACTGTGCGAGTCTCTGCATGAGGTTTGGGGTGCTTGTGTCTGTCTGTGTGTGTGTGTGTGTGTGTCTGCGTGAGAGTGTGTGTGTGTGTGTGTGTGTGTGTGTGTGTGTCTTTGTTGTATATCTAGGCCCCAGAACCTCAGAGCGAGTAGGAGTCTGGCATGGGCAGACTTTTGACATGAAATAGACGGCGGCATTAATGGAGCTGACATTCGTTTGACAGAGCGCTCACTAACATGCAAAGTCACTCGCAGTTCATAAGAATAATATTAACTCGGCATTAACATGCAAGGCTGTCTGTTCGCACCAGATGCCGAGCGTTTTCTGGAGAGCGGCGGTGGCGGCCGCAGCCTGTCTTTCCGGGGCCGCCGGTGGATGACGGGCCCGCCTGGCAGCGCGACGAGAAAAGCCTCCTTCTCACCGTGCGCAGTGGTGCCACAGACGGGCGCGCCGCCGCCGTCGTCGTCGTCGTCGCACCATTTGCACCATTCACATTCTCCAAATAGCCGAGATGGCGGGAAAGGTCGTGGCTCGGCACGGCGGATATAGCGTTTTCAGCTTGATGAATTGTCGGCGTGCCCTTGAGCGCAGCAGCCGCCCGCACGCACGCACGCACACAACAGGTGTAGCCATTGGAAACGCTGAGGGCTATTTAGTCCCAGCCATTAACACTAATCAAAAACCACTTTAGCTGATAAGAACTGCAGGGATCATCTACCAACTAGCGGCACCGGCGTCTCTCGCCGCTGGTATTGACCGCGCTCGGACAAGGTGCCGCTAGTAGGAAGCACGAGGGTGATGTAGAGATAGGGGTGAGAGTGCTAATTCGTAGCAGGGCGCGAGAGAGAGAGAGAGAGAGAGAGATCACTCAGTTACCGACCTGGATGATTGGAACACAATCTGTCGTCGACCAATACGGTAGGAACACGATTTACTGTATATAGACCGTGCCCTACACGGATAGCCGCAGCCACATTAATGCAAGGCACACTGGGAAGAATATGTAGAACTCAAAATGAAACGCACGTATACGATGGATTGGTCAATGGCCCCAGCTGCTCCAGGTGACACAAACCTTCCGGTGACAGAGCGAGACCCGAAAGATACAATAGCGCCAAGTATTTCATCAGCAAACATTTCCGAAGGAAGCCATTTGCATTTTTCCCACCAGGAAGACGGAAGGTCTCATCGACCCAAAAAAAAAGGGGCGGCATTCGTAAACGAAACCCATGGAAGCCGCCACCATCGTTTTTCCTCATATTAAAAATGGATCGTATTAGTGGTTTCATTTCGAAGGGGTTGCTTCCTGGTGTGGAGCCAACGAGTTCAGGTAAAGATGGACGACATGACGGCACTCCGAAAGGGAATTCAAATCATCTCGGTCGCTTGGCTGGCTGCAGTGCAGATCGTAAACTTCACCCCCTCGATGGGACGTTGGCCAAAATAAAACGTCAAACAGTCAATCAGTTGAAAAGGTGGTCTCTGTCGTTTGAGGTCGCTTTTTTTTCTTTTTTTTTTTAATCACACAAAGTCACTAAGTGGTCCTTTGTCTGGCAGCTCTGGCTTAAAATAGCAATTTGATAAAAAAACGAACAAGGTTTTTGTCTGCAAAGTTGACATAGAACACACGAAAATGGACATTTGGAGTTTTCACCGTTTTCATTGTCTGCAACAAGATTAAAATGTCCGCTTGGCAGATGTAGGTAAACTAAAAGTAAAATAAAAATCGTTTTTTTTTTTAATCTATTATAACGGCAGATCTGCTTTAAGTCGACGACATCTTCCAAAGACCTTTCAGTCCACTCTCCGACAGCAGCTCTTGTTTCATCCCTCGGCTCGCGTCGGCTACACCACCTACACAACCCACTCAGACAGACTGTTGGTGTCTGCGCCGGTTTTGATGTTTTCCCTCTACCGCGGTCTTCTGCGGCGGAGCTACTGCAATTTGCCGGAGCGGCGGAATGGGCCGCAGTGTGTCAGCACCCACGTGGATGCTCCAGTCTGGAGGCTGTTGGGGCACGTACCAGGATAGACGAGGGAAGGCTCGCCGAAAAAAGAAAAACAAGAGACAGAGGGAGAACCGAGGTGTCCTATACTGCCGATTTCCATCGCTTCATACATGCATAATTCAATTTTATATTTTCCCATTTTGCGGCCGTAAATATTCATGAATGATAAGGGCTCAGGGCAAACTTGTTCCAAACTTGGCGAAGCCGTGGAAACTTGCTTCCCCGCCACATGTGCCTTGGCCAGAGATGTTTCCATGGCCGCGCGGCTCAACAAGATCAATATCGCGCCATCGCCGTACCCCCACGTGCGGTGTTGCGTTCCACCGTCAGCGGCATGGGAAATAATGAATTCGCGGCTTGACACAAAGGCGGATGACGGCATATTTGAACAGTCAAAGAGAGAGCGGTGGGGAGAAAACGGGGAGAGAACATTCCCAAAATTAATTTTCATCTCCAGGGCTCATGCATATTTAATAGGGAGCGCTTGAATATCATAGGGTAATACTAGCCCCGGCGTGCACACAGAGGCTGGGCTGCGGAGAGAAAATAAACGACCGTGATCGTTGTCATGAGCAATAACTCTCTGTAGGGCTGCGAAACAAAACAGCCAGAAATGCTTTGATGAAGGAGAGGAGAGGGAGGAAGAGGAGGAGGAGGGGTGTGCGTGCGTGCGTGCGAGAGAGGTAGCAAAGCAAAGTGGGGGAGACAGAAAGAAGCTGTAGCAGAGGTTAAATACTGGTGGAGTGATGGTCCCCCTTGGATGCAGCTGCTGAAGCTGCCGCTGTCTTTGTTTTGCCGTGGGTAGGGGGGGCGGAGGAGAGGGGAGGGGGGATCAGAGCAGGGGAGTATGGGATACGGGGACGGTGAGGGGGCGGCTGACGACTGAGTGACAGCAGTTGACAAGCCCTGTGGATGGCATCCCAGGAGGGTCTTTGTTGCCCCCCCCCCCCCCCTCAACAATCCCCCCCTCCTCAACAATGAGTAAACACATCACAGAATCAGTACGTGCAAGCAAGCACAGCATCGGCTCGTCTCGCACGTACACACATCTCCCTCGCGCGCGCACCTGCGCACACGCAAATCCTTGAAAACAGGCTCCGACAAACAAATACAAGTTCCCCCCCCCCCCCCAGCCGGTTGTCAGCAAGGTACCGACTGAATACATGCGGCCCCCATTTTTTAAAAACGGCACATTAAACATTAAAAGCATCTGCCATGACTGAATATACCATGCGGGCGCTGAGGTTGCCAGATAAGCGTGCAGATTTCGGGGGTCTGCGTTCCAACCTGGAGGTACAGAGCACTGAGCGCGCACGCACGCACGCACGCACACGAGCGGCGTCTGTTTACCTGCGAAGAAGACTCGGTGCTTATCCCACATTCTTACCACGTGTGGAGGGGTGGGTGAAAATGAGGCATGAAACAGCGTTGTCATGCTGAACAGAATTTTAATTACCGACCCACTCCTCCCTTCCCCGCGCGCTCGCTCCCAATTGGTCTGAAATAACAGAGGGGAGGAAAAAAAAAAAAAAAGAAGAAGAAGGAGAGATGCCAGGAAGGAAGAGGAGGGCCTGTCTGAGGAGCAGACAGTGCCATTAACGCGCGCTCTATCAGAGCAGGCAGGAGACGGCCAATCTCAGAGCAGTACTGACGGGACGTGCGGGACACATTTCTGCCGACCGCAAGCCATGACAATACGGGACAAAATATGATGCATGAAAGCATTGATATGTGGAAAAGATGAAAGTGTGGGTGCGTAACGCACGCACGGAAGTCGCGGAGTGGCACTCAAAAGCCTGAAGGCTTGTGCGATTTTCCCCTTCAGACTTGTAGCCGCTGAGATGTGAAGAGAAGCTAAAGGCTGACGTTGATCTGAGAAAACTTGGTTGATTAGGGGTGCCCCCCCCCCCACACACACACACACACGCACGCACACACACACTCTGGCGATCATCCCTCCCTCTTTTCCACCCTCTAATCCCCCAACCCCCACGCCGCCCAGGCATGCTCTCTGACAGCTCGGGGAACACCACTAACTCATCTCGGCCCCCCCTGAGCTCCGACACCCTGCTTGTTTTATTTCCCAGCCGCTAAATTGAGTCGTAAAGACTTGTAAAAATAATGACGGCTGCAGAGGCCCCCCCATCTCTTTCTTTATCTCCCCTACCTGTCTTTTTTTTCCCCATGAGTCCCAGGCGGGCTGTTTGTCAACCCATTTAAAAGCTGTGACAGGTTAACAAGAGCGAGTGGATATTTACGCGGCGCTGACCTCTGGCACCGGCTAAATTCGGCTGTTGGTCGATGCAGGTGTGCGCAAAATGTATATTTTGTACCCCATCCACGGTCAGGGTAAAGGCAGATCGTAAAGGGGACGCAAAGGCAGATCTGGGACACACAGACAGACGTGTAAAACGCCATCCTTCTGCGCCACGGCCCGAACACATGGCTACGGTAACACGAAGCCGGACCTCCGCTAAGTGTGGAGGATGGGCTTGAATGTTTAGGCCCAGCGTGAGAACGCACATTAAGAATTGCCACTTAGGACAGGTATAAATCCCACTTAGGACAGGGGCAAATCAATCTTTCATACTCCCCATCTCTCACGCTTTACTCATTAACCATTTCTGCATTGATCGGTATTCCTGTGGCAGTTATCCCGTGTTTAACAAAGGCAGTAAAGTGAAGAGGGTGTTAAATTTCGGGCAGAAGCAATACAATTCATTAGATGTAATTTGTTGAGTGTGTGCCCTATAAATCACACCGTGCCCGGGCGGCGGCGGCGGCGGCGACACCGCATCGCAGCGCCAGCGTCGGGGCGGCCGAGGCAGAATAATGTAACCCAGTGTGCGAAGGCCTTCCCTCCTGAAGCAAGCTCCTGCTCTGGGACCAGCAGAGCCACGAAAAAGAAGGAGAGCGCAGCGCTTGGCGCACCCCCGTTAACGTGCACGAAATGGGTCCTGCGGCATTTAATCGGCCCACTACTGAAGGGGAACACGGCGTGAAGAAGAACTTGAGTGTTCCATTGATCGCAGTGTTAGAAAATTCCACCGGAGCGGCCCAACAAGTCCAGAGGAAGAGTGAGGCAGACTGCCTCTGCCCAAATGGTCCCCCTGTGGACTGATGGAGCGTGCTTTCTGTGGTGCAGACTGAGGTCCAGACTGCAACTGCGCTCCTGGGGATTCAACATCGGCCCGAGGGTCCTTTTTACACGCGGACATGTCTGCCCCAAGTCGGGTAGCTGGCACTTACGTCTCCTTCGGGGCTCGGCCATGTGTGAAGGAGGGACGTACTCAGGCCGCTGCCGGTAAAAGCTTTACGTGCCACCGGTGTCACGGCGGATCTCCCGGCGCTCACCGCGCACAGAGCAAAATGGACAACCGGGTTTCCGAGGTGACGTCCCTGCCTGCTGCGGTGTTGGAGGTCAGCTCCCGTTAACAGCTGTGAACGGTTGTCCCGTGGGCCTCACCTCTGTACAAATCAGAAACAAAGTCAAATTGATTTCCATCAATTATGTTTGGGTTTTTTTTTTTCCCCCTCGACATCTGCAGCCCCTGGTCTGTGCCGAGTAGTACGTGCGTTGCGCATCGGCTGGCGTGAAACAGCTTAAACGGTCGAATCAAATCCAATTGAATTAACCTTAAAAGCAATAACAGCGCAGGGAAGTGTGGTCCCGCAGGACCCAAAGTCACGGCTGTTGTTTGGCATTTTAACAGGACCTTTAAATGTGAAAGCCACACAGCCAGTCAGGAAGGACTCGGAAGGCAACGGCGGGTCAACGTGATTGACAGGAAGAATACATTAAGGAAAGGAAGACGCCAGCCCAGTAGCATCAGATGAGAGGCACCGCGTGTCCCACAGCGTTGGCTTCAGGTGAGAGAAATGGAACAGCCACATACGAATCGTTTGAAATGTGCGCTCTCTTGGCAGTGGAAACAAAACCCCCCGCTTCGTGCATAAATGTATACATGCATACGTTAAGACAAATGTGCATTTAGGGTGCGATGGCGACAGCGTCGTCGTTTTCCTAATCCGAAATAGGAACGGTGGTGCCGACGTCTCAAGCGCCGGTGTTTTTGTGGCACGAAATTGAGCGGCGTCATGCGTTGTCGTCATTTGCCTGCTGGTCAGGTTTAAGCCGGAGGAGGAGGGGGAAAAAAAGAAAAAAAGACGCTGTTTGTTTAGGATAAGTGAGCCGACGCTTCCCTCACAGCCGCACATTGTGTGCTCTGTGCTTCTGCACCGACGGCGGGTGATCAAGGTTTAAAGAGACAGCGCAGTTCACTCTGCTCCAATGACCCGCCGTATGTTCGCAGACGGGCCGAGGCACTCGGGCGACGACAGTGACCCGCAGCGCGGGGATCTAGTCGGGGTTATTGTTGTTGTTTTTTCCACGCCGTACATTCAAATTTTGCCAAATAGAAAAATAAAAACATTCTCCACTGGACTCCGCGACGGCGGCTGGCAGACCTGTTAGGCAGATTTGTGGGAGAGACACCAATAAAAGCCTTGAAATACAGGGAGAGAGAAAAAAGAGGAAACTGTCAACTCAGGAGCCTTTCCATTGCTCCCACACCCAGTCGGCGTCAGTGAGTGAATAGGACGCGCCGCTGTCTTTCTTCTCCCAGCGAAGAAAGGGGCACACGTGTGTTATCTGCGAGTGGAAAATAGAGTATCATCCTGAACTCGAGGAACACGACTCAAAAGAGCTTGTAATATTTTCGGCACTTCAACAATCTTTGATTTAATCTGGAAGTAACTCTTTTTAGCCTGTTACCATGGAAACAAGTGAAGTTGGGGCAGGGGAGAATAGGCAGGGGGGCCTGATAAGGGGAGGCACAGAGAGAAGTGTGAGGGATGGGGCGGGGGGGCGTGATGAAGGAGGGGTAGTTTCATTTAGGAATTGAGGGAAGGGATGAAGGGATGAGGATTAGCTGTCACGATGAAGAAAAGGTCTCTCTCTCTCTGTCTCTCTCTCTCTCCTCTCCCCCCTACCCTTCACTGGTTTTCCGACTCTCTCCCATCACCTCCCGTGTCCTTGACAAGCCCGCTCACAAAAAAAAAAAAAAAAAAAGGTATTTATCGGCTTCCATTCCATTAATTACCATCCAATTAGCGAGTCCCTCAGCGGAAGCGCCGCAATACTGCAGAGTGTCAAGTCGGTTCACCGAGCGAGCCGTGACACCTTCGTGTTCGCTGTTTCCTCCCAAAAAAACGAAAAAAAAAAACCCCACAGTGATAAGGGCACCCAAAAGTTCGCACAAAGGATCCCTCAGCGGGCTAATGCGTCCATAAAAAAAAAAAATGCATTCATCTCCCCACTTGTACATTAGACGCGGTTGCATTCGCGAGTCGGACGGCTCGTCACTAAATAGCTATTTGAACTAATTGGGACGACAGCTTAGCCTCGCGCATTTGATGTCTCTTGCCCGACGTCTTTCATGTCGGCGACGCAGGCTTATTAACACGCAGCCCCCTTTGCACTCCTCTCGGACCTTCTTCATTCAAAGGCCTCCAAGGGAGGAGCGGAAAAAAAAAAAAAAAAAGTTTGGAATTACTTTTCGGGGCGGGGGGGGATGGGGGTGACGGACCCAGAGACAGCCTGGCTAATTGGTTTGCTTTGAGAATGGCCCAGTGGGCTGTGGGCAAGGACGAGCATGTGGCATCGCTGACTTGTTAGCATGGAATTAGCCTCGGAGAGTGAATTCGACCAACCACCTCCAGCCACCAGCCGTCACATGAGCGCATTACACTTCGAAAGAGCCCCCCTCTTTGACAAAAACAAACAACGCACAAATGCTGACGCACGCACACATGCTTCGCACACATCAGTGCAGCATCTATTGCTCGTACACACAAACGCACGCACGCGCGCATATGCACAGGCAAACTCATTAAGCCTATAGCCGGAGACTAAATACCCCCTGAGCTTTTTAGCTGTGCGCTTTGCATTCACAACAAATCACATTTGAGTTTCTCATAACAAGCTCCCACTCTCCAGAATCGTAACCCCCCATTAAAAGGAAAAAAAATAAATACTCATCCTCGTGGGTAACAAGCATATTTGCCGGATGAATGCGGACAGTAAGAATGTAAATGTGTGCACAGTCGGGTCTATGATGATGATGGTGTGTGTGTGCGCGTGTGCGCGTGTGCGTGTTTGTTTGCGTATGCGTGTGTGTGTGTGTGTGTGTGTGTGTGTGGGTGGTATTCTGGGCAGAGAGGCTGAGTCTGCAGCACATCATCCCACACACCAAGCACAGTGCCCGGGGTTGTTGATGAGTTCTTTAGCCATGCCGCGTGGACCCCCCTCCTGGACTCGGAGTATGCTGACAGAGCAGCTGCTGCGATAGACTCACACACACACACACACTCACAGACCCGAAGCCTGCTTTTTTCCCCCTCTTTGATCAGGCAGGCATATGCGAGTTCAGAAAAGATAAGAAGTTGATGTTGAGGTTGATTACAAGTGTGTGAGCTGTCTGCCAGCTTTCGTTCAGATATACAGGTTATATTGCTCTTCGAATAGGTGTATCAGCCACAGCTCCCTTTCATAATAAAAAAGGTTTTGTCTTTAACAGCTGACGTGTGAAATAGTCTCGCCGTCAAATTCACTGCATTAATAGCTACTTATATTTGCCATCCATTTACTAACATTTGTAGAACTAGGAACATAAGCTCCAAGTTTTAGCCCCCCCCCCCACCCAAACAAAAGCACTAAGTCATCCTGTGGGGATTATGAATGCTAAAAAAACATTCTTGTAGGTAACGTTTTAAAATATTTCACTCGGCCCAGAGAAGAGGAAGACTCAGGGGTTCACAGAAGTGATTGGGGTTCATATTCTAGGAACATATGTAAGAACAGTTTGGTTTTTTTAAGTGCAAAATGGAATGTAGCCACTTTGTTGATATTTTTATAAACGTGTCGATATGGTAGTAGAATAAAAATGAAGTGGTCACCACAGACATTAGATGTCATCCCGTGACCACAATGAATGCATGCCGTGCAAATTCAGCAGATACAGAAAGACAAAGCAGCCAACGAGTCTAGTTAGATAAACTGCTGTCTTGAGTCCCTGCAGTCCACCAGAAAAAAAGCGCAATCACGAAACAAGCCTCCGACGCGGACTCACATGACGAATATGTAAATCAAGCTTTTGCCAACTCTGTGTTTTGATGTGAGAAGGCCTCGCTGCCCGACATTGTGCTGCTATGGATACTTTTTCACCTTATAAGCGCGGGTGCCCATGTTGTCTTGGTCACAAAATTGCAAAGCAAGGTCATTAGCCAGGTCATTAGCCAGCCTTAGATGTAAACCCGGAGCAGTGGGAAGTTACACAGAAAAAGGAAGAAAGAGAAGAGGAAAAAAAAAAGTCTCCACAAAGGAGTGATTACAACTGTGATCTTTTATCTGATGGCTCACTAATTGAATCGCGTGGTAAATAGATGATGATGGTGCTGGCGGTGGTGGTGGCGATTATCATGAAGAAAATGGCTATTTTCTGTTTTTTTTCACTTCATTGCAGGAGTGCGGGAGAGGTAATAGTAGTAATTGCGGTTTAAATGGAGGGTGGTGTAGGAAAAGTCAAAGACACGAGAATGACATGAATAATACAAGAAGGAGCGAGATAAAACCAGAAGCCCTGAGCTTGCACTAAAATAGAACTAACCTCGCAATTATTACTGACACAGAGCGAAAATGATCATTATGGGGACCATATACAGGCCGTTAGTAATTTAGAATGAGCTACCGAGCTCAAAAGGTAATAGCGCTAGAGGCGGGCAGGGCATGAATTTTTAAAAAGTTTTTCCCACTGTAAAAAAAAAAAAAAAAAAAGGAAAAAAAAAGAGAGAATATACCTCAAACAACCATCAGAAGCGTGGGGGGGAGGGGAGGGGGTATAAAAAAGCGAGCGGCTTGAGCTGCTGCTATTTGATGCCACATGGGGCAGAGAGTGGAATGATTGACATAATCAGAATCATAATAATTGCCACGGAAATAACACTGCCAATCAGGCAATCACGCCGGTGCGCACGCCATGGTAATTGGAAAACATGGTGACTGACAGTATCAGTGTGAGCCGTCCCCGGCGCGACCTGCTAAATTGCAATTGGCACAACACAGACGTAGCGCGAGGCGAGTCACGCAAGACAGACGGGCTAGCCTTCTCAAATCACGTAGCTAGAAAAGCCGAGTCGTTGTCGTCGTCGTCGTCGCTTCCCCCCCCCCCAAGACAGATCGGACCATTAATCAGATCATAACAGTCATGGGCCAGTTATGGCACGCGCCCATTGCCTTTCTCTCCCTTGGAAGCCTTTCTTTCTCATGCAAATCAAAAAAAGATCCTGACTGACACCGGTTCGGTTGTTGCGGGTGCTGCAAAGGTCAGGAACCCGCGGGCAAATTTTATATACCTGTGGTTTCGCGGTAACAATAGGAAACGCAGACTCTACCCGGGAACTACACCCATGTCCGTTTGCAGGCGTTGAATCCGAATTTGTTGCCTCGGCGGCGTAACATGAAACCCGAAACAGGACTCTGAGATGTGTTAAGAAAAAGTTCCAAAGCAGATTTGTTGCAAAGGCACGGTGACATTTTTGGGGTTGAAGGAGCAGCGGCACAGGGCTCTACAGAAAAAAGGCTGAGGGTGATTCACTGATTTTACTGGACCGTAGGTTGTGCGACACGCAGACAGGGATTTGAGAAACGTTCTATAAAATTTTAGTTTTTATTTTTTGCAAAACCTGCAAAAAATTTACTTTTACGTTTGTGAGCAGTTGGATCTGGATCTCAGAGAGCTGGCCGGACAGGTTTCATTCATGAGATTTATGGAGTTCCGTCTCCAGGGTGTTTTTCAATCCAGGATTTTCACCTCAGGTGTGCAGGTGAGTTGGTGGAAAAGACAATAAAAAAGGAAAGCGTCCGTTGAAAGCCACGCTCAGGCGGCGCCAAACATTAAATAAAAGAAATGAGAAATAAAAAAAACTAAACGTGCGGGACCTGAGACAAGAAGGTGGGTGAGGCGCTGGGACAGTATGTACCTAAGGCAGGGAACAGGTTGAGACAGTGGAGCGGGCAAACATGCGGCAACAGAAAAAAGGAGGAGAACCGAACCAGCTGGCAACACACGGGGAACTGAGCCAGAGCCTTTATACTGCCGTGTGATTACTGGATGAGTTTCAGGTGTGCAGCATGATTGGGAACAGGGGGGGCGGGACTAATCGCCACACCTGTGACACACACACGTTGGCTGAGCTATCCATGTTGGGACATTGCATTGACTTCCAATCATTCTGATCATCCTAACCAAGGCCATATCCCAAACCATAACCATAACCATAATCATTTATGACCTTACCCTAACCTATAACCTAAGGGATGCACAGAACCCTACCGCCCATTGGCAACTAGACCTTTTTTTTTTATAAAAATCTTTTTGATACAATGCAGGGCCACCCGAACATTCAGGACTACCAGTGCAACTGCACTTAAAAAAAAAAAAATTCTCTCAGGGAACACTACATCTCTTTTAGACGGCAAATTTAGGCAACATGATTGCATATAAACATGAAGCAAAAATGTGTTCATCCAACTTTGTGAACTAATAGAGACCAGGGGGAAAAAGGGAGACGGTTTGGGTTGTCAGTTAGCTGCAGCTAATATATCTGCATTCAGTTAATTTTCCGTTTTGCAGGATAAACATGGTTTACAAAAACCCTCGCCTTTGCACAAGGTTAAAATTCATATCGACTCTGAATACACCTTGGCAAACCGCCTCCACTCGAAATTATTTTTATATACTACTCATTTGCAATTATGTTTGGAGGACAGATAATTCTTGCCAAGATCACGCTAAGTGTTCCATCCAGGAAAATGCCATTGACTTCTCGTCAGTCTCGTATAATAAGTGCCATGTTGAATTAGAAGTCAGGTAGGAATGGTAATGTTATATTTTCCTCCGTGTTTGTCCTCAGGGGTTAATTGGACATTGTCTTTTAAAATCAGTTATTTCTCAATTTTCTTCCGAATGAAATTAGATAAAACGCTCAATCTGGAGCACAGCTGAACCCTCCTTTTTGTCCCCTGTCCTTCACACTAAAAGCCTGGCTGGGAACCGTCTTTCCACAACAGCCCATTGTGGCCTCAGGTTGACTCAACCTTAAGTTCACCCCTCTTACGCGCCGCGATTTCCTCGCCATGCTAATCTCCCGGGTGCATTTTACTGCACACGGCTCGCTGTTTGTCTCAGGCTTCAACTTCCCACCCCGGGGCAGGTAGCAGTAATGGGCTCTACAGGAAACAACACTGAAGCAGGGCCCGGTAGTGTAGATCCTAATGAGAACAGGAACGAACAGACTCACGGGCGCACACGCACACATGTGCGCGCACAGCCACACATATTTCTTACTCAAGCCACAGAGGAATTTGATTATTAAAAAAATGGTTGTAGTGCAGCAACATGCCAGTCACTGGATTCTCAGGGCTTTTATGTAAAGTGGTACTCTCAGCCCCAACCACCGCCGAGGAATATTCAGTCGACAGCCCAGGGTGTCTAAATATAAACACACTTGTCTTTTGTTGTCTCTATGAAAACTACAAACAGCTAGAAAGATGCTGATGAACGGGCTGTAAATGAGGCGAGTAATCTAAGAATTAATGACCGTAATAATAAAAAAACACAGTTTTATACGTTTCAAATGACAAATATATATTTTGTATACTTTACAGACATATTTAAAATAAGTCTCATATTCAAGGTAGGCACTTGTTACGAAATTCAAGTTGCAACATCTGCTGTGACAGCCTTTGGTGAGTGTACATTTGTGTGTGTGTGTGTGTGTGTGTGTCTGTGTGTACCCACATGAGTAGTGATTGAGTCTGTTTGCCAGACTCTGTCATCACATGCTTTCATGGCTTTGTGAGCTCTTGAAGAAACCCACATTTACCCAGTCAGCGGTTTCGAGCGCACACGCATACACAAACACGCACAAACGCACACACTCATGGATACATATACACAGTCGTGCTTTGTTTTGGTTGTGCCTCCTCCGCCGGTGGTTGGCAGGCTGTTCCACTACCTCACCAAGTCCACAAAAAGACCGGCCGCCCCCCCCACGGGCCACCTTTTCTTGTTGAAACTTTTTATTTTACCGTGTCGCCATGACGATCTGACACACTGCATGGAAATGTCCCTAGTCCTGTATCCCAATGAGCAGAAATGACATGAAGGAGATGTATAGGTCTGCTTCGGTAATAGCAGTCTTTTTTCTACATTTCTTCGTTCATGAAATGTGTTATGTCTGATGTTCTCTTTTAACGACATAATACTTCCTACACCCTAAGTTTTACACTGCATCAATAATAAAGAATTAAAGCAACATTTGGTCTTTAAGTTGTCAAATCCCCAAATAATTCTGCTCACATTTCTTCATAATTGCATGTTTTCTGCAGGACTGTCACAGCCAAAGAACATAATTAATGTATTACACTGTCAATAGACAAAAAAAATGTTTGAGAAGAGTTTTGTAAATTGTTCAGCAGAAGAGAATTGTGGGAATAGAATATTAATGCTAACTTTGTTTGGGAAATGTTTTTTTTCTAAATGGGATAGTCAATTTAGAAGTAAGAAAAATAAACCACAGACACTTTCTTACATTTTTTTTTTCTCTCCCCAAGTGATCACTGGCCTAAATGTAATTCATGTGAATAATTACAGATAATTATATGCAATTATGCACTTAATGCTAATATGCCTAATAATATGATTTAATGCAGACAGCCTTGACAATTTATAATGTACCAAAGTAGACTATTTGCTTCCTAATTGAAAATCTGCCTTTGGAGGAAATGTGTGGAAAAACTGTTCAACTTTGTGCTTTCAGTGCAGTTGTTGAAAGCACATTAAAATACAGGTGGAATGTTTCAGATGGAATGGCTAATAACACACTTAATGTTATTATCATAAATATTGATGTAGTAATATAACCTTAACCGCACACACATACATCTCTGGGTCTGTAAAGGTCAAGTCATGCCATGCTATCAAATTCAGCACGAAACTGATTATCACCAGCCACTCACCACGTGGCCCATTATTATTTGCGGAATGGCTCAAATGCTGTACACTGTATTTAGGTCCGCCGCGGCGGTTGTGCTATTCAGTCACCAGTGGGCAGACAGCTACTGCAATGAGCGGTGACTGGTTGAAATGTAGAACGCGACCTTTGCTAAGGAGTGCCAGCACCATTAGCTGAAAGGTCAAACCAGACGACACATTCAACACTGGCCACACAGGAACACAGAACCGCCGCCAGTCACGTCTCAAGTGGATTGATCTGCTGGTGAAGCCCAGTGTGGTTCACGACAATAAAGGACTGTGACAATGATGGACTGCCCCCCTATACCTACGTTACAGGAGAGCCAAGCCGTGGCCCTCCAGCAAATGGCTGTGGCCAGTTTGACCTCACGCTGCTTTCACATCCCATCTTTCAGTCCGTTATTATGAGCAACTGGGCAGGAAAAAAATCGCTCCTCACGTTAGTTTGGATTTAGATTAAACGTGTTGACAGCCACAACAACATGACCTACAACGGCAACATAAACAAACCTGTGGCAGAATGGATGCAGAGTCCCCACCGCTGCAATATTTAGGACAAAATAAAATAAAATTTCAGGGATTCAAAGGCTCGATTGTCTTATGCAAGCAAAAAGCAATACAGTACAATGAAATACTTTGCTCCCCATGATGTCTATATACACATTGCCGGGGTAAGTATTTAACTGAAAATAGAATCAAGTGGGATAAAAGAACAATAAAGATGGATGGATTTAACTTCAACCAAATTGCAAATATTTATGGGGAAAAAGTGGCAGTTTTACTGGTTTGAACAGATTTGACTGACTACGAGGCTAGGAGTTGGCCGACCATCCTGGAAAGAAATATTGTGAAAGTCAAAAAGAAAGAACCAGAAACACACAGGGAATTTCTAGCTAGGGAAAGTGGCCAACATATGCACTTTACATACACATAAACCAAACACTGTGGGTTGTGTTGTTTTTTGTTGTTTTAATCCAAACAGCTTCGTCCCCCAGATACAGTTTTTAAAACATATATTACCATTGCCTGTCTGAAAGTCCCCCCTCGGTTCGACAAAGCTTGAAAAATGAGGCAATTCACATGCAATGTGTACAATATCCTACCCTCAAATATTAAGATGCTACAGACTCTCGTTACTTATGAGCTCCGTTTAAACGAATGCCTTCCGTTTCTGACAGTCAGAGGAGTGTGGTCGAGTCTTCTGGACAGTGTCCATCTGTGTCTGGGTGGTTTTTGACCCGAAGGCCCTGTTAACACTCATGACATTGGCACGCTCAGACTGGTGTGGATAATGGAGCAAAGGGGCGACCTTTATGATGAATTAATAATTGATAGAGTAATTGGGTTGGCCTCTTACTGGGCCGAAGGAGCCAAAGGTTTTGCCTCGCGCAGCTCAAAGAGAGCCATTATTCTGCAGTGAGTGGCCGGCAAAGGGCAAACAGCGGATCAAATATTCACCATGGAGAACACACACACAATTATCCCTGACTTAATGGGGCTGACTTCACAAAAAAAAAAAAAAAGAAAAAGTCTTCTAAACGCAGCCGACTGGAGCTGACCACACTTACTGGCGGTCACCTTGGAGGAGTTTGGTCAACACTGGCGCTAATACGACCGGTAGAAATGATAGCGGTGGAAATGATGTTCATTTTGCTTTGTCAACAGAGTAGCAGGGCTATGATTAAATTTAAAAAGGGCGGGGTTGGGTCTGGGGGTTGGGGGGTGGGGGTTGTATTTTTACTGCAATTAGACTAGATAGCACTTGCCACAGAATTGCTTGATGGAAGCTGATCTCACAGACGGTGGTTCCAACCACATGCCAGGATGTCACTCCGTCTACTCCCCCCCCCTCCCCCTTCTCAGTCTCCGTTTGACGTGGAGATAAATGCGCTCTCCCTTTAAACACCGGCCAGGCCTGCGTATCAAGTTTTGACAGCGCGCCTTTGCCGTCCATTAGGGCGTAATTATGTTAAAGATCCTCTATCTATTATTTGGTGCTTAGCTGTGTACGCAAATCGCAGTGAGGTCAAGCCCTAATTGAAGTCTGCCGTTTAGTGACTCTTGAGTGCCTGCTAGTTTTGTGTAATTGGCCTTTTGAACACTAATGGTATGTCATGACTAATCAGCCCTCCGGTTTGAGGCCCAACGTATGCATTTTGAGCATCAAAGCCAGACGTTAAAAGAAAGCGTAGCATGCCTGCTCGGTTGAATGTGAGCGCATTTTCTTTTCAATGCTGCCTAGTTGGTATGCTCGCGATACATTTTGTTTTTCCACGTCTACTTAATATTGTGTGAGCGGAATACGGGGGGCTGGAGGAAAGCTAAAGAGGGAGGTGGGTTCAGAGGGTTGTCTCCAGCGCCATCGATGAGGTGCCCTGTGTGACTTATGGAAAACACTGCATATTAACCGGCTTGGGCTTGTTTGTTTGCACACGCGTTCTCCCCCGAATGGTGCATGTATAATGAGTCATTCCTATTTGTGTTGGCTGTGCCGTGCTCCCCCTCCGCTGGTCCCTCATACATTATTTGTTGTGGTATTGTTTCCAGCGGCGAGAGGACTCAACGTTTTCCCCCTCTCAAGCACATCGGGATGGAACGGAGTCCGCAGCTCCGCAAGAGGCGATTTCGCTCACGGTGCTCGCTTCATTTATTTATACATTTCTATCAGTGTTGTGAGGAAAATCACCCCCCCCCCCCACCACCCCCTCCCTGCTTTTGCAATAAAAGAAACATAAAAAATGGAATAATAGCTAAAAATGGATTGCTTTTGACAAAAGTGTAACCAAAGAGCCGTGCAGCTGAGACATGTTGTTTGAAGCGCGCTACTCGTCGCACAAAGCTGCGGAGGTGCAGACGATCACCCCCTGAATATTCTCTAAGCAACATGACAACTGGTTTAAACGCATGAGCACAGATGAGTCCATCGTTTACACGCCAAAAAATAAATAAAAACACACACACGAAAGAGAAAAAAACATGTTGCCGTCCCAGTGCAAACCCCCCTCCTCCCTGACTGGGAATGCAGTTGAAACGCATGTGGCGTGGTGTGCACAGCAGGTGCCTGCAAACTCCACTGAAACCCTGTTAAACAAACCAAAACAGCTAGTCTCTGTTCTCGGTGGGAGGAGGGGTGGAGGGGGGGGTTCAAAAATGAGAGAGCTGACACAAAAAATAACACAGGGAGGCATGATGACGGGAGAAGTGGAATTCTTTTTTTTTTTGGTTTGGTGGTGAGTGTCCCGAGCTGGATGTGTAGAAGCAGCGCGGCCTAATTAGCTATTCCAGACCCTCTCTGAGACAGCGCTCGGGGCAGGTGGGCTGTAAGGAGCCGTCTGGTTCCCTGCTGCGATGAAAGGCGTCTGGTTGTCACCTAAATTTGATTGGATAGTGTTTAATTGCTGCACTCTGGTTGGACGGAGCATTGGTTAATTGTGGCCAAATCTGGTCTGGGTTTATGGGCATATATCAGGGTAAAAGCATGTGGACGTGGCACATATGGCCTCGCGAGCAATAAACTAGATTTATGTAGGGCACTGAGTGCCGGAGTGGTGGGTTGGAGCGTTAGAATGAGCTTCCCTTGTTTACCCGGACCTGACAAGTCAGAACTGCAGCTACCGTGAGGCAAAAAAAAAAAGCCTGGGAGCTGTGTTTTCACAGCCTGGCCTTTTTTTATTTAAGTTCTGTCTCAGTACCTCCACGCCACAGAAAAGGATGCAGCTTCAAACTGGGCGGCGGAGCAGAGAGGCAATCAGAAAACCAAATCATCAAAAGAGGGCCCAGAGACAATTGCCTAATCCGGTGCAAACCTCGGATCGGGGTCCTATTGACTTACTGTCACTGTAATCCATATCATAACCATCTGCTCCAGCACCGTGCAACACCCGGGGTTATATTAGCTGGGTGCCTGTGAGGGTTTCAGCTGACAGTAGCCTGAAGGGCTCCGCGGAGTCATTTGCAGGAGTACCGGTAAAGCCACGCCACACGAATCCTAATTCTGCTATTGTGTCTTCCTGCCGCACGCTCCATCTCTGTTTTCCCCGGGTTAACGGAGGCGCCGTCCCCGGTCGGCACCCCGGGAGCCTTCAGCCCGCAGATTGATGCGAAGCTGCGTCTTCGGGGACTGATTTTCATCTTTTAGAAGACACGTATTTGTGACGGAGTTATTACGGTACTGAATAATGCACTAAAACAACTGACGTCTGAAGAGGCGAACTGCGAATTGCCCACGTCACGGCTAATCCAAAGCGATGCTCCCCCTGCGACGGCAACTCACGCTTTACTCTGACTGACAGCAGACTTATCTCAGCGTGGCTCTGTTCACATCAGCTCGACTCATAACGAACAGATAGACCAATGCGGCGGCTCCGGGCCGGCCAGAACCTCAGTGCGACGACATATAATAACCTCCGCGGGCCAAAACCCACAGAGGTCATTTTCTGTCAACCACCTGCAATAACCCTCTTTTTATTCGCCAGTCGACTGACAACCGCACAACCGCCAACCGGGCGACTGCTGAGCTCTCTCAATTCCATTGTGACACCGACCGGAATAATAAGCAGTCAAGGTGCCGGTGCACCCACCAGCCCTCCTCGTCGGGCCTTGACTTTGACACCTTGAGGAAATTTCACCTGGTGCGTCTCACTTTCACTCTCTGCTCCTCGGCGAGGGTTTCTGTTTGACTGCTCGTGCAAAGGTTAGCCGGGATAGGGAGTCGGCCCTAATCTCGTCGTTGTCACTAAATATCAAGTAGACTGTCGGGATAACGGTACGTGGCGACGCGGGATAAAGTGCACCAGATGGGTGTTCATTGTAAGTCTATTCCTCTTCCCCCGTCTTCCTCCGTCTCTCACTGCATCTGTCTCCCTCTCCCTCCTGCGCCCCTTTCTTGTTACATTGTGTTATCCAAGGTCTGATCCCTGTTCTTACTTTTAATATCTTTTCTCTCTGCCAGGGGGATCTTAGAAAATGAAACACTGTGGGCAACCCAAGGACTCCGGTGTGTGTGTGTGCGTGTGTGTGTGTCTGCGTGCGTGCGTGCGTGCGCCCATCCATGCCTCGCTGGCCTGTAGTCTGAGCTGGCCAACTGATGAGTCAATACGTGCGGCACAATCCGTAGCTTTTAGCAGAAAACCAATATGCCGCCTTATCGACTCGTCTAAAGATAAAACAGGGCTATATTTTGGTGACTTACGCTTCTGAGAAGCTGTAAATAGCGTTAGGTCCGGGGAAGGCAGGGGGACACAGAAAGAGAATTAGATGTTCAAAGAGAAAAGCAAGACGTTACAGTGCCCTCGCTGGCACGTTTAGGCCAAGGATTCCCGATGATTTATAGGGCCGCACAAGGCCTGGTTTTATCGAGCGCTGTCGTGGACACTGGCCTTTTTAATTGGACTCTTCCCGTTTGTTTGTTTACGGCAGCAGGTAGCCGGACGGCTAATCCTCCGCCCGAGAATAAAGGACTCTCTGTCAAATACAGCTCAATGAAATGCACACACCTCACCTGTACGTCGGCGAGGAACGCACGCGCGCATTCACAGACGGGAACGCATCGGCTCGTGCAGGGTTTAGGCCTCAGTGGGGAATTCATTTGTCTCTTTAAAGGGGGCAGGGAGAAAGAAAAAAAAGAGGCGCCCGCGGAGTTAAAGAGAGATGATCATCGAGCTGTCCAAAAACATATGGAAACGGACCCTGAGAGACACGGAGGACGGAAATAAAGCTGTTTTCCAGCTGCTGCGTGGACTTTATCGCATTAGCCAGACAGATGAACCACACCGCTGGCGAGGGGGCGAACGGGGTTTTCCTCATAAATAAAAGTTAACAGGAATCCTCCATGTTGTGAGTCATTACAGATTGGCCCCCTTAAATACTAAACACTTGACACCAGCTCCGAAACCCCCCCCCCCAACCCCTCCAAACCCTGCTTTCAATCTCTACTTTTCTCCATAAACGCCAGGAGCCGATAATTAATGATAGATCGGTGGTTAATGAAAGATTTACGCGGCATAAAAAGATGCTTGGCAATCAGGCGGCGTACCGGAGGCTTTTGAGCTTTGACAACCCGACGGCACATCAATTGCACCCGGGAGACGAGTGCGCGTAATGGCCCCGACAGTCAAAGCAATGACAGTTGTAGGTGAGGTGAAGGAAAGGGAGGGGGGGAAAGGCAAAAAAAGAGAAGCAGACAGGCGTCCCTCGGTCACCCGTTGTGACACGCAGCAGAAGGCGGCCCGGTCAGCCCTGAGCATCCTTGCGACGACGCTAGACAGCCGTTTAACCTCCAGCCCCCATCAGACACGTCTGAGACGGCTGGGGGGAGGTGGCTCGGAGCCGCGTACTCCTGACAAAATATTTAATTCCGACTTAAAAGGTTATTTCAAAATAACGCACCGTCCCCCTTGCCTATTTTCTCTCCGTCTTCTTCCCCCTCCACAGCATTCAATTTATTTCCTTTAGACGCACGCCTCACTGGGTACTGTTGCCGACTCCCTCTCTCACCACAACCGCCGGCTTATTAAGTTTCCATGGCAACCTGCCGCATCCACTTGTGTTTTTTATTCGAGTCTGCTGGGACCCCACAGGGTAAGGCTTTAAGCCGGAACACCAGGAAGCGATGGGTTTAGAGGGGGGAAGAACAACCTGCGGCGGCACCGGGGAGAGGGATCGTCGGAGAACTGCTCATTGCCCTCCGCTCCATTTAACCTGCCATGAGGCATTGGAGCTGAAGCGCAGCTTTTTTTTTTTTTAGGTCGCGTCTCCTTGCATCAGGCCAAATATTAAAATATATCAACAAAACCAGCAGGGTCGCCGCTACCTGCAGGGAGCGAGCCATCTTTGCTTAACTATAAAACAAACGCCAAGAAATAATCATGGTACGCCGATGTATTTTCCCTCTTAGCCAGTGAATAATATACATTATACCCGTATAGCATCCAGATGTCGGCTTTGTCTGCACGCTGGTGTTAACATAGATCTCTTAAGGCACTGATGTGCCTGTGTAGCTCAAGGATGCTTTTTTTTTCGGGTGGGTGTTTAAACCTCCTCGTCATTGCTGCCGGTAACCTTAGAATGCTGAGCTAATGTAGAGCGCCAATGATTAGATCATGCATTTTCATTTCACTACTCAATTATCAGCCCAACTCCGTGGGACCTTTTGCGAGGGAACAGATGCAATCTAACGCTCTATAAGTTAATAATGCTAATTTGATTTTACGATTGAAAATTTTATATGCATACTAAGCAGCCCTGTTAAGATATCTCCGCCGAAGAAATGATTCATTATTTCCTATGGCAAATGAGAAATTGTCTTATCTTTAAATTACTCCTCAAGGTATTACACCAGATTTAGAATTTCATATCGTTTGATGTCGTTCTTTCAGGACGTCTGAGCTGGCTTTATAGTCTTCATTAACTGTCAATTCTATGAAAGAGCGCAGATTTATTAACATACAATTAAGTCCCCATTGATAATTATTCCTCTTGTAATGTATGCTCGGGGCAAAGAGTGGATCTTAACAAAAGGCCGCACACATTTTGAGGCCATTGTCATTGATCAATTACCATTAAATCGATCGTTACCTCGTCTATGGGCTCATTGTAAGTTCAAGTTCACTGAACAAAAAAAAAAAAAAAAAAACACGCTAAAAGCGCTTTGGTGGGGCACTAACAGCACTGGTTAAATACTATTGATGGATGCCGCTCACAGTGCAGTGTGAGCGGCGAAAGCAGTTAAGCGATTTTGTTTCGAAATTGGGACAGATGTAACGCCAGTATATGGAGAGGATTTGGCTCGTTAAGGGGCACAACTTATGAAAACATTTATTTTGCGCTAAGAAAGGAAAATTAGAGACAATGAATGTGTCTGTGCCTAATTGTTTATCCCCTCGGCCAGCATGCAGCCATTACCAAACACAACTCAGAGCCGACGATTTATCTCCTTTATGACAGGGGAATTAAATACGACCTTGTCACGTTGGCAAAGTTGTTGGGACAGAAATAAAAAGACTGTAAATAGTGGGAGGGCGACGATGACAGAGAGAATCAAACACTATTCGAGTAACAATGTATTTCTGTCTTCTCTCTTTTGTGAGATAGTGTCGCGGATTTCGGATTTCTGCGCGAAGAAAACACCGGGGGGATCTGAGTTGGCAAGCTGGCCCTGATTTAAAAGTGAAGGCCATTGGGGGCCAGATAGTAAATCATGAATGGTTCCACTGTGTCTCGAGCTAGAGCTGTAGAGTTGGACTCTAAACCCATGCACACATACGCATACACACACACACACACACACACACACACACACACACACACTGGCACCCAGAGCACACCTCGCTGGTCCAATCTTTTCATTGCCTTGGTGTCACTATGGAAACCCCCCTACATTCGCACACACGCACGCACGCACGCACACACGCACGCACGCACGCACGCACGCACGCACACTCTCACACACACACACACACACACACACATCACTCCCACAACTGTCCTCTCCTCAGTAATCCTTGGGGCTGTAAGGAAACGATACCGGAGCATGACTGAAAGGAATGGATTGTCAGGGTGGCTGGGGGAAGAAGAAAAAAAAAAAAACTTTAAAGGACTCGGACAAGTGTGTCATGCCTCTAGTTATCCCTCCACACCTGGGTGAAGGTGTGTGTTTGTGTGTGACGGTGGCAGAATCAATACGGAGTGGGGGCAGAAATACAGTGTGTGTGTGTGTGTTTGTGTGTGTGTGTGTGTGTGTGGAGGGGGGAGGGGGAAGGGGGGGGGGGCACGCGGTCAACCGGGGAGGCATGTTGCTGTGGTTTTTTTTTCGTGGATGATTGCCGGGGGGGGGGGGGGGGGGGGGGGGGGGGGGGGCACGCGGTCAACCGGGGAGGCATGTTGCTGTGGTTTTTTTTTCGTGGATGATTGCCTCCGTGCACCTTTCCTGAAAATTGCCTGTGATTAGCCGGAGTTTATCAGCAGCCGCGCTGTAAATACCACATGTTTTGCGTTCTCTGCCTACCGTCGGGCTCCGGCACAAAGAGATCCTTCTGTCAGCACAGTGATCTCATCGCTGAGCTCTCTCTCACACCCCCCCCCCTCTCTCTCTCTCTCTGTGTAGGATACTGACCCGTATAAACAGATTGTTGTCTGTTGTCTGCATTCTTCCCCTTCTCTTGTTTTTTATCACTTCAGCTCAAACATTTCGAACCTCATAAATGAACTTATTATGATTGTGGCATTATTTTAGTAGTAAAATGAGATTACATTTTCTGTATTCTAGGGATAATATAAGGGATTCCTAAGCACACTTTTCCTTATGGAGCTTCCCACGTCTGTTTTCGTGCCACGGTGAGGGGTGATTGCAGATGCCAGGCATATGAAATGGAATCAACAGAAAAGAGAAGAGTAGGATACGGGGGAGGGGGGGGCACACTCCATGAACACTAGCAGTAGGAAAGGAAGTAAAGGATGATACAACGCGGAGGGGGAGATAAAGACGTAGGGAGGGAAGGACGAAGAGGGACAGAGGGTGACACGGGGTGAAAGACGGGGAGGGGAGGTAATAAGTCCCTCTTCCAATCTGGTGTTGTTGAGCAGGGGTAGTAGCCGAGCACACATTCCATTAGGCAGTAAATATTGACTCAGCAGCGAACAACTGGTTTCTATTGCATAGCAAACAAAGCTATTGTGTGCCTGGAAGCCCTGAAAGGCCTCTGTTTGCACATCGCGCTCACGGCTGATAAGTAGGCAGTCTCATTCACTGCGGGGGTCCGATATATCTTTTCTTTTTTTTTTTCCCCCTTTCTTCCTCCGAATCTCTCTAGCCGTCTCCGACTCGCGGCCCTCCAGCCACGGGGGCCGGCAACCTTGACTGGACTCCTCCTCCTCACGGCATTTCCAGAGAAGCCGAGTGTGTGACTGAAACAGGCGCGGGCGTTCCCGGCCGAAACCGTGGGCCCCGACACGTAATGCTCGCGATAAGCGGTGGCGTAACACCGGCGGGGTCATCGGCGCATATTCAACAACAACGCCGCCCCCCAGACACCACGGCGAGACAAACGAACGCAGCAATATTTACCCCGATGACTGTGCCGAGGGCTCGGCTGTTTGTCTGCTGATTACGTTGACCTCGTGAATCCACGCGGCTCTCTGAGGGATTTGTTGCCCAAATAAGCAGCAGGGCGTTCCCATCTACCTGGGACTGTAACTGTGGCTCCACACCCTCTTCCTGTTTTGGCGAGGTGCAGCATGACCACTATCTCCACTATTGCACCACGCGGGCTGACTCAGGCCAACGGGGCACTGGGTTGGGTGACGTAAGCCAAGAGCCATTGTGTTCCGGTCCCAGGGGTGTGGTGTGCGAGGACGCAAAATAAAAGAGCACAACTGCGGGCACCACAACGGGCAGTTTCATCCGTGCGAGACAGGTAGTAGGATATATGCGGTTCCCATGGAAACAGTTTATTGCTTCACATAAGGCAGCAGAAAAAGGATGTGTAAACAGCTGAAACTCCCCGCTTACTCCAATATCAATTTCATCATATTTACCCAACGTTATGTCAGTAAGGAATATTCTGCCAACATGCTTCAAAGACATACGTTTCGTCATCAAAGCTGCACAAGGCAACTGAGGCAGCTCCGACCTATCACGTGTGTCTGTCGACGCCAGGCCTCGATGCGGCCGTTGCATACCCACTTTGTAGTTTAGACTGGTAATGTTGATTTGCATAAAGATTTTACCTGGTTCACGATTTAAATGAGGTTCAATGTGGAAGTTATCAGCCTCCATTTCCAGCGGGACGGCGTGAGCGATTCTCGGCGGCGAACCGATGATTACGGTTTGTGTTGCCGTGCGGTGGCATAATGAAAATCAGAAACAGCTTATAACTGTGGGTGACGGCAGGATGTGATGGTTATCACGCCAGCGTTATTATATCTCATGAGGTTCATAAAAAAAAAAAAAAAAATGTCCTTCCTGACATGATTGTACGGCACGGTAACACGGGGAATGCTCGTTAAAATACCAGCGCGTTCACCCCCCACCACCCCTGCGCGTGTGTCAACAGGACGCTGTAATGCTACGGTGCGTCAGGCGTGAAACCCGAACCGCCGTCACTTGAGATTGTGTAAAAAAAAAAAAACGCACGCACGCACGCACGCACGCACGCACGCACGCACGCACGCACGCACGCACGCTAGCAAGCACGCAGGCCCGCACGCAGGCCCGCACGCACTCGTACACACACACACACAGCATGAGTGCTCCTCTGCCAACGCAACACCCACTTTAAAGAGCTCCACGAGGACCTGTGCGGTATGTAGGTTTAGGTGGTACGTGGTAATTACGTTGCTTTTGTCACCGCGTTGATGTTCCGACAGATGTTCGCGGAGGAAGTGCCCGGGCAGGCACGGGGCCGTTTATCACAGTCTGCCTAAGAGTCCTGTAATATCGGCTCAAGATTGAAAGCTTTAATACCGCTCCTCCGCGGGAAAAGAAGAAGGAAAAAAAAAAAACGGCAGTAAAAAATGCAAGCCGACCCATCAAAGCACAATATGTCCGGGGCGACAGCTTTGCGGAACGCGGCCCCCGTCCCCCACCGACCCCGCCGCTACCCGCAGCAGGGTGTCCCGGACCCGGCAGGCTGGGCACGGACAGTGGCAAAGAAAAGCGGGATCGACCGCGACCTTTCTATTGTCCGGGCAGCGGCTGGCCGGAGCCAGGACAGGGGTCCTTTTCCAAAATCAGATGTGTGATTCATAAACACCGGGGGCCCCGCTGCGTCGAGGTGCCCGAGGACCAGGGGACGCCTTCCGACGCCCGATGAAAAGACGAAGAGGGTAGAAAAAAAACCTTGCGAATTGTCTCGCCGCTCGCTCTCGCTGACTAAATGTCAGGCTTTTAATGTGCGGCTGGGGGTGTAAAAAAAAAAATAAAAAATGCAGAAAAGGAAAGCAGAGGAGCATCATTTGAATAATGTTTCTGTCAGCTTCTCGGCTACAACCCCCCCAAAAATCCTACTTCACTCTCCCCTCGGTTCATCCGCACGTCCCCCTGGGAGGAATCTGCCACGATTTACTGCAAGCAAGCAGCGAGCTCTACATACGCAATCCGCACTTACGACACAAAAAATGTGCACGCTCACACACACACACGACGCACGCATGCCAGATCACCATCGTGCCTGGAGAAGTGAGGCAAAGTAGATTTTTTTTTTTTTACTGGGTTGGATTTCAAAGTGAACGATTGAATTCCCCCCGCTGTTATCCCGCCGTGTGATATAGTGTGTCTTAATGCAGTGCATTCGGAATGAAAAGGGGCGGCCTTGCATGGGAAACGCTATTTCAAAGGCCGCTGCTGCTATTTTGGCTGAATATCAACGTCACTATCCGATTTGAATCCCATACGGCACTATTGTATGGGTTTGATATGCGAGAACAAAGGTTATAGCCCCGGGCCAGGTTTGATACTCGCCTGTGTTCCCCAGTCCCAAAAAAGGGACATCCACGAGATGCGCCGGGGCAACTGTATGCTTTCTGTAGAGCGGCGAGTTGTTTCTCTTTTTGTTTCATCTTTCAGCATGAAAATGCAAGGACAAAAAAGAAAATGAGAAATACGGCTCTGCACATCGTCGGGTACAGCCCGTGGGTTTAGGTGGCGCTTCTTCCGAAACCGTGCGCGCCTATTGGAAACTTCGGCAGGGAGAAGCTTATTATCGGCAGTAACGCATGCGACCACGTGAGATCGAAACCCGATAAAACAAACTTCACGAATGCAAATGAGAAACTTGGGTCTCGGCATTTATTTACTTTTATGATCCCCCGTTTTTCTTAAGGGCAATCGTAAAGGGCGAGAAAGAACTCAAACTTGAATATCAAGATCAGCAAGTCCCTGGCGGAGGATTAAAAAAAGACAGTCGTATAAAGTGGCGTAAAACTAAACAAGCAAGCATTTCCATATACTTGAATATGCCTTTAAAATGGCCCCAACGCATGCTGTTCGATGAACATCGGCATTATGGCGAAGATCATTAAATCATTTTTACACAGCGGTTCTATCACAGCGACACAGTATGCAGTGTATTTAATAAACACGAGGGCCACCGAGCGCTGGGCTGGTTTTTTCGAGGAAAGCTGCACTTCATTCCTGTCGTCGCTCACGTGTGGTTCGTGGCTGCTACTGCCACCGTCATTGGAGGACTTTCCTCTCTCTTCCGCTGGGCATTTCAGGGAGACATCAGACGTGTTGTGTCGGTGAAATAAAATGTTTTCTCCCAGCATGTGCCGAGAAACAAAAAAACATATATATATATATATGTGTGTGTGTGTGTGTGTGTAAAATCTTATAAAACCCGGAGGCATTTTATAGCTCAGCGGCACATTGTGAAAGATTAAAGGGAATCGCCGCGGCTGCTGGGACGAAAAATGCAAGAAGTTCTACCACCGAACAGAAGCTAATCCCGTTGGACTATTTCCTAAAACTATGGGATTAAAACAAATGACCAGGGCCTCTGTGTATGATTTTCATACATGCCTATAATTGACTTCTAATGGACACTGAGACAAACTACTTTGGCTACATGACTAATGTCACTCAGCATTTCGGTGTGTGCCACGAGTCAAAGGGTCCTTTGCCTCCCTGTGTCCACGCCTACTGCTTTATCTAATCGCCTGCACTCGTCACTCAGCAAGTCAGCCGACCTTTGCCCCTGATGTACGAATGGCCGCAAAACTTCAGATAGCCAGTGGCACTACGAGCGGCCCGTGCGCCTTAAGCTTGACGTACTCGCTGAAATGTTACAATCAGGCCACGGCGTAGATCCCGCGCGAATGCGTGCTCACTTATGTAACAATGTGTGAGTTTAGGAGGCGGCTGGCAAAGTCAGGTGACGACAGAGACGTGATGGAGATATTGCCTGGTTAGATGAGGAGTCATAAAAGGTGTGAAATCAAATCACCTGAGAGGATTTAAGTGTCTGCTCGAGGTAAACTCCGGCACTGGCTGCAGCCTTCTGCCTCATTTACTTTCTCTTTTTTTTTTTTTTTTTACCTCCTCAATAATAATAATCCAACTGGTGGCACAGTCTTCGAGCCGAGCGCGTTTCCTGAAGTGAATGCGGATTTCCCTCGATACCTGCATCAGACCGAGATTTTTCTTTTTCCCCGCCTGAGACTTGAAATAGACTCTTTTCGTGGAGAAAAAAAAAAAAGATATGCTAGCAAACAGCTACTTTGAAGGAAACGTAGCCAAATTCAGCTTAAAAACGCGCTAAACATCACAATGTAACGTCATCTGATGATTTGGATATATTCATGATGGTATGCGTAGTGTCATGGCAACATATTTGAATACTGCCTAGTGTCAGCCGGGTTTCATCCGTTTGCTTCTCTCCTACTCCCCGCGCTGACATATTCAATATTTTAAAACAACAGAACTTCTATCAAAGCTGTTCTTATTTAGGTTTCCCTGTGTCTGTTGTCGAATCATAAAAAATGAGCGTGAAACAATGATTGAAGCAAGACCCACTGAAGACCACAACAACTGCGCCGTTCTTCTTAAAATCACCGGTTTCCGACCGCAACATGACCTGGCAATGTAACCAAACGCGTCTTTGACGCGAGTCGAAGGCGACGGCAGTTCTGGGATTTATCAGAGGATTCCCTCCGCTCGGAGAGAAAGTTAAAAAGCAGCCTCCGTCTGAGCATCCGCGGAATGTACAGCACTCAGCCGGTGGACCTGCGGGCTGATGTCATGACAAGAGGGGTCATGACTCTTGTCATGCAGTATTCCGCCAATGGCGCAACTTCGACACTCACACGGTTAGTCATACGTTCACTTTATAGGACAGGCCACGTCCTATAAGTGTCTGCAGCTCAGCCTTTAAGTATGAAAAAACCTCTGTAAAGTAAGGATAGTAAAGAGAATGTACAAACAAAGATCTTCAGAGAGCCTGGAAACACCCTCATATGACGCATTAACACGTAATTTATATATAGATATACATATATCTATACATATATCCGTTTCAGTAACATCATGCTTCGGTGGCTGATTGTGAAGCGCACGCCATTGTGCTGCGAGTGGTGCAAGGTGTGAAGCGAAGTGCACACGGTGCTTCCCCTCATGTCCGTTATGTAATTAGCAGACAGACAGAACCAGGTTGCTTTAAATATCTGCCGGAGGACTGCGGCGGTGCGCGGGACAGATATAGACACCGGGGCCGGCTAGTGTCGAGACTTTGCACCGCAGAACACTGGCGGAAGGAACACGCGCGCGCGAACACGTGCACACGGCGATTTACACTCAAAGGGTCGAGTCGTGTCGATTATTTTAAAATGAAGGTGTCATTTGAAAGTTTTAAATCGAAACGTGCCGTGACGTGAAAAGGGGATAACAACAAGTACTGGCGGGGTCCACACGCAGCGGCTGTAATAGACACTTGAGAACCAATCCTCGGAGCCTCATGTTTCAGTAACCCCTTCTTGTCTTATAAAGTCCGCACCAGAACATGCTGAAAAACTGGTTCTTTGGTATTTCGCTAACAGGCAGAGGCTGCACGATGCTAGGCGGCCTTTCCTTTCGTCATACTGCGGGCGATGTCGTCCGACTGTTTGAACTCTTTCGCAAAGTGGTGCGTAGGACGGGCCCACTGGCCTTGACTTGGCCCGTGAATAATATTTGGCAGCACCCGAAATTCCTGTGCTTGGCCCTCCAGGCGTCCTGTCCAATCAGACGGCACATGCAGAACGACACATATTTGCCTATTTGAATTGTAATCACCTCAATCGTGGTAGTAGAAATTGCGTTGTCTCAATGAGTGTCACTCAGAATGAGCAAGTGAGGCCGAGAATGTGACCGTAGTGCATCTGAAAAGTGGTTGGCCAACCACCGATAAATGACAACAGAAGAAGAATGACTCCAGCCCCAACGAATGGGGCGGGAAATCTGCAAACCCCCGTCATGAATGTAAAATGCAGCTCGGAGACCGTCATTTTGAACTGCATTAAAAGTGCTGCATACAGCATTTCCAGAGTTGCCCTCGCCTCTACATGACAGTTGTGGTCAATGGTTCGTGCACTGAAAGGAGCTAAAAATCAAGTCTTTGTGTTAAGCGGCGCGGGTGAGGGGGAAAGCGATTACTATTCAAAGCCTTTAAATGAATTTAAAAACAGTTACTTTGGCGCATTTGCAATTCAATCGCTGGGTCCCGGATTAATGCAGAAAATGCCATTTGCATTCCTACTGCGAGCCGAAGCTGCGCGCACCGATGCGCACCCGAGTCACAGTAACAGCTACTTGTGTGCGATATCCCGCTTCGTTACGATCGCTGGTGATCACCTGCATCGCCCCGGATCTACGAGACAAATTTGGAGAAAAAAACATATGTACCTCGCACAGCGTATTGTACGATAAAAAAAAAAAAAAAAAAAACCCAGCAAGCACTTCGTACAGAACCGTAGGAATCCTGGCTGGACTCTGCTCGGCTGCCTCCCACTGTTCGGCCCTCGTCTCTGAGGCTTCACTGTCTTTTCAAGATGCAACACGCTTGGCTGTCGACACAAATGCGCAGCCGTGTCTTTTCCGAGTTAAAAAAACACACCTTATATTGGCCCTTACGTATTTGTGACTAGAATTTGGGAAAATCTCTTTTTTCTCTCGCTGTCTCTCTCTCTCTCTCTTCCCCCCAGCAGCCTCTCCGTCTGTGCAAGTCGGAGAATCACAGAATAATGAGTTCCTCATCCTCCCGCGGTGCGCCGCCTTCACCGCTGCAACCCAGGGCTTCTTTGATACGGATCCTGTTCAAATCAGCCACCCCACACATTGTTGGGGTTTCCATGAAAGGTCACACTCTCATTAAAACCAATCAGCACTGGAAGTTTTAAGATCACTTGTGCCCTTTTGAAAGAACGAGGTGATATTTTTTCGCTCGTGGAACAGATTATCCTCTCAAAAACGAAAACGTTTTAAAATCTCTGCGAAAAAAATCTCTGCGCAAAAAAAAAAAAAAAAAAAGGAAGATTGCCCAAGATCAAAGAAACCGAGGTTGACGATCCATATCTTGCATTGATTTCAGTCCAGGAATTAATTTGTGTGCCACCACTGTCACACATGGCCTGCGATCTCACGAAATAAAATTGATTTTATTAAATAAAAAACAAGAAAACCCATTAGCGCCAGACATGATACTTGGGCCTGCAGCCATACCAATGGTCACGTGTGCGCTTTCTGCATGTTGTTGGCTTCCTCCCTAGTAACAGAGATTAAATTAGCGCAGCAGTCGATCGGAGGTATGTCGTCTGGTATGCAGGCTGCAATATCCGGTTTACCCCACAGCCACCAGCTTTGACTGCACATGCATCCCAGACTGAGCACTGCGCAAAATGAGCATGACTGGCCTGCAAACATGTGCATATAGTTCCATAGTATGTGGACGCTATATACACTTAACAGAGGTATAAGGAAAATATGACAATATTCTTATTACTATAGGGATTTTCTACGTATCGTGCTATATTGTGAGCTCATCGGCGGGATGAAAAATACACTTTTGGATACTACTCTGTCGGCGAAGGTAATTACGCCTTTATAGCCAAAAATATAAAGTGATAAAACATTTTTAATTCCTTCGACAACGTTCAGCTCCTTTGAATCAGGACTTTTCAGTTTGCAGCCTTCTATTGAATCGCATCCGAGGCTGTTGACTCATTTCCTGCTCTGAAACTTTTATTCTGGCGTTTTATCTGGCGCAGTGGGCTTTGCTTCATATTTATTCTCTCTGCTTCGGACCATAATAAGGGGTTTAATTAACCGGAGGACTGTTTATGTGGTAATACATGGGGACCGATATGAAGCGCGCTGTTGTCACTCTCTCGCCTCTCGTCTCGGACAAAGTTTTCTTTTCATTCATCGAACAAAGCGACGCACATTGAAAGAAGTTCACGACCAACTTTAGATGCCTTGCGGTTAGAAATATGGGAATGTTCCGATTTTCAATTTGTATGTTTAACACAATAGGGCTGACTAGCCATGCCTTCTCCCTGTCGTCAAGTAAGTATGCGGAAATGTAGGCTTAGCAAAAAACCTGAATCCTGTTTAAGCTTCAGTTACCATCGAGGACCGTTTTACAGGGCTCACACCACAGAGACAGACTTGTCTATCTAACTATCATGTCAGAACGGAGTTGCCTGCTTTTGTTTACTCACGTGTGAACCCATTGTTTCAGGTTTGGAGTGGCAGGTCACGGCTGTCAACTACATCTGGGCAAAAGGGTCTCGGCAACGACGTGTGCTACCTAATCAAAAAAGCCATACAATTTCGAATGTGTCAAAATGCCGCTGCGCTGAGCTGCCGAGAACCTGAGCCGCCCCACCTACGACTGGGGCAACCGATAGCCGTGTGACTTTGGTCGGGGCGTGAGCAGACGCAAACACTCCCGTGCACTGCTTTCTCTCCGAGTCTATTTTCAGGGGAAGGCCAGACAGTCTGTGGCTCATCGCCGACTTCATGAATCCAGACCCCCAAAAAAAACAAAATCGAGTAATATTGGGTTATATTGCAGACGATGGCGTGCGCTGGATAATAGCGCGCGTGGCTGACGGGAAGGCAGGCAAACACCGAGACTGAGAGAATAAAGTCATTGGGAAATCTAGACGGGTCCGTCTGCCCACGGAAATACAGGGGGGGGGGGGGGGCGTCGAGGGCGGGGGAGGGGGGGGGGGGGGGACGTCGAGAGCCGAGGACGAGGAGATTTGATTGAAAAATGGCGGAGGGGTCGGGTAAGAGCAGACGGCAACGTCACTGCTGGAACTCTGTGAATTGAACGCAGATTCCACAGCGGATAAACATAATCCCGCGGGTTGAACTCGAAGTGACTCCGAAAAAACTAAATAACCCCTCATTTTCACGATGGCCGTCATCGTCGCTGCCGACGCAACAACCGTAATAGCTGGGGGTTGAATTATTTACGTGCAACATATTCAGGTGGCCCTGGGAGTAAGGCGTGGGGCTTCTGTCCTACGGGAAAAAAAAAAAAAAAAGGTGGGGGGACAGGAAAAATATTTGCAACAGCTCCAGCGGTGATGAATGAGGCCGTTTCCAGAATAAAAGGAGTGAAATAACATGGGCGTGCGAGGGACTCCACGTGAATGAATTGTTTTGGCTGCGATCCAGGGAGCTCCTCGGGCAGAGCCAGTTAAAACACAGATAGCGCCGCGGCCCATTGTTATGTCGGGAGCCGCCCCAGCGCCGGGATTTGTGCGTAGTGGAGCACAATAGCAGGGGGAAATGAAATAGTAACAAAAACTGCCGTGGAAGGGAGTGTATTCCATTCCGCAGGACGGGATGATGCGACAGCGGGGGTTACACAGGGTTGAGCAGCTGTCCTCGGGGAGAGGAGGTGAAAAACTCAACAAAGGCCCCTCGCGTGCTCCGGCAGCGCACAGTGAGCTGTTTGGAATGGAATCTTTTTTTTTGGGGAGAGAAAAAAAAACAAAACAAAACACACAGGTGCAGCCCACCGCCCATCTATGCCACATATATATATATACATACACATATGCCACCCATGCTGACCGTCGCCGTGGTAACACGCCGTCTCCGGATCAGAGGCTTTGGCCCCTGAACTCCTCTCTTGGGGCGCAAGCATGAAAGGAGGACAAGAACGAAGAAATGTTCTCGTTCTGTTCGGGTAGAGGAGTTTTTTTTCTTTCTTTCTGAGGGCTGTGCATGAAAGCTGGATTCTTTTTCACTGCGCGCGGACTGTGAGGACAAAATAGCAGAATCGGAAAGTGTTTTGGATTAAAATGGCTAACCACCACCTCTCACACACTCTGAATCCAAAAGGATCACGCGCGAGAGGACGGCTTGCGTTTTTTGGGGGCTTTTCCGTGAGCTCTCTTTCGATGGGAGCAACCGTTGCTTTCAAATCCTTGATTAGCAGATGCCCAATTTTGTGTTTCCTTATTGCGAATGAATATTGAAACTGATTTTTATATACAGTATATATATATTTTTCAAAGCCTCGGCGTAAAAGGCCGCCAGGCCAGTCTGGGACCACGGAGACGTTTCAGCGACCTGGAGATATACACAGAATGGGCCAACCAGTGCAACTGGCCAACCAAACTGCTCGTTTTCAATACACCGCACCCAGGCTCCACACAGCGCTACGGCGGGGGCTGAAGTAGGAGTAGTGGGACGAGAACGGGCGGATGGAGATGTGAGAGTGGGGAGGCGGGAGGAGGAGGAGGAGGAAGAGGACAGCGGCCAACATGTTGCTGCGGGAGAGCCAGCGTCAGGTGAGATTGACAGCAAACACGGAGGCAGAGCTGTGCTCTGGATATCGTTGACTCAAATTTAGTTCCTGGCCATCAGGAATGACTTAACCCCAATATGTAGGCTCGGGCCCACACATTCTAAAGACATGGTAGTCCATCTTTTGGATGCAGGGTAGCCAAGAGAACAGTCAGTGTGAACATGGCCCGTCAATCGAGACCAGAATTGCAGATTTGAACCGTCACTCGTCTTTGTGTTTTTGCCATGGAGAGAATAATCGCATTATCTGACCCCTTTGCATGTCGGCGAATAAATATATTTGGTTCTTCATGGGTAAAAATCCTCACCAGTAAGAGGGCCGTTTGGAAAGGGCTTCCGCACAGATGTACCTGCCGCACAAAGAATAACAAACAAAAAAAAAAATTCTCCCGGTTTTACTTTCTCCGGAACTTGCACAACAGCTGGTGCTAATGTGAACATTGTCAGGTTTTATCACTTCGCCACGTTGTGGTGTAAACGAATTGTGGAACACATGCAGTTTTCCATAAAAGATCTATTCAACACCCCCCCCCCCTCCCGCCCCCCTCCTCCTAACGACACACACACACATACACACACACACTTCATAAAAGATCTATTCAACCCCCCCCCCCCCTCCCGCCCCCCTCCTCCTAACGACACACACACACATACACACACACACTTCTCTTCCCCACTAGCTATATCACAGCGCGCCCTCCGGAGATAAGCCTGTCCTTCATGTGCCGTGTGGAAGCACAGAGCCCAGATTACATGGCCATGGAGGATTCCCCACTGGCTGAGTGCTCCACTACCGTATCTCCTGGACATAAACAAGCAGGATGCTGCAGGGAGTGAACGGGCGTCTTTGTAATCTTGTATGAGCCGCGCAGCTTGGTAACACCATGCGGCGACGACGACTGCGGTTTGGAATAGCCCCGCTTGCCGAGATGCGTCCTCCAATCACAGAGTCACCCTATGAGGAGCCGACACCTCGGTGGTACTCTTTGTCCTCCGCTATCTGCGTGTGGAACCGTGTGCAAAGTAGAAGCTACATCTATATATATATACTGTATACATACTGTATACGCAATCTGGGCCCAGGGTGATATATGGTCTATATGGGACCTGTTTCATATCTGTGTCGATCTATGAATCCATATCAAATAAATCCAAAAAGTTCTGAATCGGCACCCAAACAACAGTTTAAATCATCCACGCCTGGTAATGTGCACATCAGTGTGTACTTCTCGACACACTGTGTGCCGAGTTTGTCTACAGCAGCTTGCTGGCAATACTCTGGTGAAAAAAAATGTTCCCCCTCCTCCTCCTCCTCCTCCTCCTCCTCTTTCTCCTTCTCTTCCTCCCCCTTCTCGTTCTGCTCGTCCTCAGATAACTGCCTCCAGCAGAAGATGTCCTGTCGGCACCTGGCACCCAGGGGAAGGAGGGCCTGCTTTTCCCCACCAAACACACACACACACACACGTGTACACAACGCACCCCTCTGAGTGTCGGAGTTTGTGTGTGAGGGGAGTATATGTAGCTGTTTGTGCCTCCATACGCTTGCAGAGCTACTCTGCATGTATCTGTGTGTGTGTGTGTGTGTATGTGTGTGTGTGTGGGTGCTGCTTGGTGTGTTTATGCATTATTATTGTGTGCCTGTGAGCTGGTGTTGTCTGTCAATCTCCCCCCTGGTCCCAGCCTGCTCTGGCTGGTTTTGTTGAAGCAACAGACAGCGTGGGCACACACACACACTCACTCACACACACACACGCACGCACGCACACACAAGCTCGGAGCAGCCCTGATCCCCGGCTGATAGAGACAGAGATTTGGTGAAGTTGAGAGAACAGCCTGGGGTTGTCAGCAGACTACGGGGAATACGCCCCCGAGTCACAGAAAAAAAACAAAAAAAAACAGGAGTAGACGCTAAAATCTCTCTCTCCACCCCACCCCAAAAACGTCTGTCATTCACTCCATCAGCGGCTCAATCCTTCATTCTTTCTACCTTTGCATTTATTTTGCAATTTAACCATGTGTTTTTTCAGCATTTTTCTTATCCGCGTGCTTAGTCGTTTTTTTTCTTCCCCTTTGTTCATCAGTGCCATCAATCTTCTATGGAGAAAACCAATGCATCAGCAGTGTAATTTTGTAATCAGCACAGCGAGGAATACAAATCAGATCGGCAGCAGGGCCGTAATGCATGTAATCCATCAGAATGAAAGTGTTACAGACAACTGATAAACATGCATTTTTGAGGTGATTAATTGACTGAATAACAGATTGATCTCTCCATAAACTCACAGATCTGGAGTTGCTCCCTGAAGTGCGTTTGCTGGACTTTGAGCGTGAATGCAACTTGGCATGCTCACTACGAAATCCCATTCCCCTCCAACGGCGTAAATTCAATTCATATATACAGACAGTTGAGGAATAAGCATTGCGGGACTGATTGCGTTTTTCTTTTCACCGCTCGGCGCTGCAGGCATTACAATGTGTCTGATTGGGACATTTCAGTTTCTTCACGCCATTTATTTATTTTATTGCTCTCACTTAGGAATTCTGCCAGCACCACAGGACTTACCTCTTTGAGCACAACTTCTCCCATTCACTCGGCGGCCCCACATCCTGTCAGGACTGAAGACGGGAGGAACCCGATTGCACGAGTCAAACGCAAAGTGCAAATAAAAGAAAGCAGTACTGAAGAAAAACGAAGTCAAGACGCTCACATAAAAGATAAGGTAAAAATGCGAAAACACAAGAGACAACGAGAAGTGGGCAAAGGCTCGACGCGTGACTGGGCCTCACACAAAGGCAAAAAAAAACCCAAAACAAACAAAAGGGGAGGGCCAGGACTATTCGAACACGAGGTAACAGGTGGAGACAATCAAGGGCGGGGCCCAGCATTAACGATGGCGGGAAAACACACAGAGGCAGGAAGCAAAAGGATCTGGACATGAGCAAAAAGGGGTACAAAACAAACAAACAAAAAGATACAGAACAGGAAGTCAGACGGCTGACGAGGCTGACGGGAAAGTGGATGGAAGACGCGGGCGACTCGCCGGAGTGAAAGGAGAGACGTGGCTGAACATAACTAGCGGACCAACTTGACGAGACATGACACGCCCGCTCCTGAGGTGGACCGCGCTTGGCAACGCTACTGTTCTTTCACACCCAGACAGGGGACGCCGGTCGAGCCGGGAAACATCCAGTAAATAGGCAATAGGTACATCACCCCGCACCAAATATTGCCATTATAACCGCGGCGCTTTCCCGTGTCTCACTTCCGCGTCAGAAGTGGGCGAGATATAGCCGTTGTCAGTGTTGCCATTGTCGTCGTTGTCGTTGTTGTTTCTCCCAGCATTGAGAAAATATCGAACTTGGCGCTGCCCGGGCCCAGCTGTGGCTATCTCGATGAAAGATTGATGAGACTCTTCAGGTGGCTACAAAGCGAAGTGTCGTGTTTATTAATGTGCCGTGATTGGACCCATTAGCTGCCTTGTACAAACTAATCGCCGTATAATGTGTGTTGTCATTTCAGCCTAACTGCTGATAATGTATTCCTCCCCCGTCTTTGCAAATGCAGTTATTTTCTAGTAGACTCGTGGAAATAATGTTGTGTCAGGAGTACGTTTTGTTTTTGTTTTTTGTTTTTTTGCCGTCCTCCATCTGGTCCGTTGAGCGGTAAGCATGTTTCGTATATAACATCACGTGGATTGCTGAATTGGCTGTGTGCTCCAGCTTGTGGTTTCTCCGATATGTTTTTTTTTTTTTTTTAATAGAGAGTCAGTGCAGAAAGCAGCAGATTTTTACAAACGAAGTCGCGATAAAACCTACCTTTAATATGTATTTCTATCTGGTGAGGTGCGAATGAAGTGGCGCGTTGGGAAGACGTTCAAAAAAACAAACAAATTGGGTCAAATCTCAGCTGCTTTCCTGGAATATTACTGTAGACAGCGTCTCCCTTCTGAATGACATGACATCCCAACACGCAACAGCGCAGTGGCAACTGGGGAAGACTATTGACTCGTAATAGCAGATCTAATAGTATCGTTTTCACAAAAAAAAATACAGCCATAACAGTATCACAACCACGCTGGCTGACATCCAGCTTGCCAATCAATTTCTTCAAAGCACAATGCATCGCTCCTATTCTCCGTCTGAGATGCAGAGTTGGTGATCAAGGTGCACGGTGAGACTTTGAAGTGCAAAAGAGTCGGGAGTCAGAGAGGGAAGATTCGCAGCCCCAGTCTCTCCCCGCCGAGATACCCTGACCTCCAGTGAACAGAGAGAAACTGAGCAAAATTGAAAATAAGTTTGGCGAGGCACACCACAGTTCAGCGTGCGCACGGCAAAATAAACCTCGTGAAACTACCTGTCAGAATCGATTTGCAATGGCAATGAATTTCAAAGGGTTGTCCAAGGCGTTTTTTTTTTCTTTTTTAAATGGGTACTTCCTCCTAACCCTCACGCATCAGCGCAGTGGCAACTGGGGAAGACTATTGACTCGTAATAGCAGATCTAATAGTATCGTTTTCACAAAAAAAAATACAGCCATAACAGTATCACAACCACGCTGGCTGACATCCAGCTTGCCAATCAATTTCTTCAAAGCACAATGCATCGCTCCTATTCTCCATCTGAGATGCAGAGTTGGTGATCAAGGTGCACGGTGAGACTTTGAAGTGCAAAAGAGTCGGGAGTCAGAGAGGGAAGATTCGCAGCCCCAGTCTCTCCCCGCCGAGATACCCTGACCTCCAGTGAACAGAGAGAAACTGAGCAAAATTGAAAATAAGTTTGGCGAGGCACACCACAGTTCAGCGTGCGCACGGCAAAATAAACCTCGTGAAACTACCTGTCAGAATCGATTTGCAATGGCAATGAATTTCAAAGGGTTGTCCAAGGCGTTTTTTTTTTCTTTTTTAAATGGGTACTTCCTCCTAACCCTTAGCTCAGTGCTAAGTGTTTTTTTTTATTTTTTTTTACTGGAGATAAGCGTGTTTCATTTTTACTGCGGAATAACTCGTTTTCATGCACATTTGCCATTTGAAACCCGGAACGGCAACCTTCGTCAGATAAAGAAATCTATTTTGAAACAGAACGGGACTACAAAGTCTTTTTTTTTTAACTCTACCTACACCATGTGTATAAAGTGACGTGTTCACCATATTCAGCGGTTTATTATGCAGGTGGCCGACGACAAAGACAACTGTAGCCTTCAAGATGGCTGCCGGTCACGGGGCAGCTCCGCTGCGTAAGGAAATGGCACAAGAGTGACCGCACATGGAGAGAGTGAGGACACAATGGGGTGGGGGCGGGGTATAGTGTTTCGCTATCTGTTTTATTTTTCTTTAATCGGTACACATGCCACACAATGTACCACATGCTGTGGTGCAACAATGGCTGTGTGGGAGCTAAAGCTAATGGACGGGTCTGTGCACGTTTTCGAATTACGCCTTTGTGATTATGGATGTTTCCGAAATAGCGGTGCCATTACAAATGTAAACAACCTGGCTGGGGGCCACACTCAGTCACACACACACACACACACAGACTCGTGTTTAATAGTGAGTTAATGGGGCCAAACACATGTGATGTCTCCCCTCTGATTTGATTCAGATGGCGCGAGTTGCCCGGGTTGTTTTCACTCATCGCTCGGAGAAAATATATTTAGCCGATATCATGGACATCAGCCCCGGAGAAGTGCAGGCACCCGGACGGCGACTGCGACGCCGCTCCATCTGCTCCACAAACAGAACAGAGGAGACTTCCTTCGCTCATTCTGTTTGTCCTAATTATAAACACACCTGCGATTCCCTAAGATCCCCCCCCCCGTGCACCAAGCTTCCCATAAAACCAATCGCATGACCTGAAAAGGGAGAGTCACAGTGATGTAATTACTTCTCCAGGTTCCCAGGATGCAGTGAAAAGGAAGCAGGGGAAGGAAAGTGGGGGGGGAGGGGGGACCGTGGCTAACCAGCAAAGCCGGTTCCAGCGCTCTTTAAAGCCGACTTCGGGTGTAAAGTGATTCCGGATTACCCTGATACATGATTTAATGGCACATTCTCCATTGGTTCAGCCCACCAGAGCGCTCCCATGAAGTAAGAAGGGGGGGGTGGGTTCTTTGGTCTGGGAAAACAAAATCTGGCGGTTGTTTTTTGGCAGATTTGGAGAAGAGGAACTTCGTCAATTCAAAGCTGTTTTGAATCATCTAATTGGATTCATTAATAGTTAGAGCCCAGGGCCGAAGAGCCAGAGTTCTGTGGCTAAATCAGCCCTGCACAGACTGAGGACCAGCTTATTGGACCCAGATTCGGAAGGTGCTCTATAAAGATAGCTCTGAATTCCGTACGTGGTTTTCCCTTTAATAAACAGCAAGGGGTAGCCACAATGTCACGATGGCTTTAATATAGAGGTTTTTTTTTTGTTTTTTTTTTTATTAGGAAGCTTGTGGAAACCGAGCAAAAAGATATTTATATGTTGAACGGTGGAATTTCTTTTTATTCATTTAACCACAAAAGACCTCTCAGCTGTATGTATAGCTATAAGAAGAAAAATGATTACGGTAATTACGCTAACGGCACACCTCCTCGTCTAATCTGGTTCCAGACCCCTGCTCTGCTATTCATCACATGTCGCGTTGATATGCTTACGAAAAACAGGCTTGCTCACCAGAAACTATCCTGTCTAGGTTTTTACAAAGCGATGACTTTTGCTCGCCGCCAATCCATAATATTTACCTCCTCCGCTGAGCTCGTTCCTGCCTCCGAGCCATGTTGCGTGTGCACCTGAGCAATGCCCGTGTCACTAACTGTATTTAAATTATGACTGTTTGCAGTTGTCCTTGTGGCCACTGCTGCAGCACTTGAGAAATAAAAGCTCCTGAGAGGATGTAGATGAGGCGGGGGCCACTCTTTTATTTCTTTTGAACTTGGAGTGGTATTCAGCACCCTTCAGAGGTGACCTTCGGGGACTTTGTTTTCAGCCAAGTTGAAGTGTTTTGGCGACAGGATGGCAGGCAGAAAAACAGGAATTCATGTTATGTCGGTTAGCTTGGGGGAAAAAAATAAATCAATCAATAGACATATTAGAAAAGAAAACATACATTTGTAAAGGTTGGCAATATCCTTTTTTAGTAATATTTGGGACTTTTTAAATTACATTTTCCAGACACAGTCTCCTTTTCCATGCTCAGTAGGATTTACTTTGATGGAGACACTGCATTATAATTCCCAGCTGAAGAATTTTTAGCCACATCTCCTCTAATGAATTTGTTTGAAATTAACACTTTTGTAAGCAGTGAATGCAAACATAATTAAATTATTAAGGGACTCACACACACACACAGATTGAGATAGAGAGGGAGTGAGAAAGAGCGAAAAAGGGAGAGAAAGAAAGACCCCCCACTGTTTTTTTTTTTCCTTCTGCATCGGTGCAGGTCATTCTCCCATTAGTTCAGACACCGGGGTGCACAAGCTGTTTGGCTGCCTTATTTTTTGGTTGTTAGGGGGGATGGCTGTGTTGCAGTGCTGGCGGTGGTGGGAGGTGGGGTCTTGCCTCCGAAAGTGTGGGTTTTTGATTCGGTGCCACGTTCTGTGAAGCCGAAAAAACAGCCCCATCAGTAACTCATTTCATATGGATGTGCTGTGATGTGGCAACCGCTTTAGTCTCTACGCAGTATGGTGCTTCGCTATAGGCACTTTGTATTCATGTTCTGCGTTATTCTTTTCTTCTTGATTAAACAATGGCAGCGAAAGCGATTTAGCGTCAGGAAGGAAGCTGGTGGCAATTTGAAACGTTAACTTGGACGATTGTCTTCTTCCGAAACTTTTTAAAGTGACGGCACTCAGAACTCCCGTTTGTCCAACTGCGGCACTTTGACCCCGGGGCTGTCGCGGCCGTTTCCGAGCTCAGGTGCCTCCTGCTGAGCGCCGTCGAATGAGCAGAAGAGAGAAGATGGTGTCTCTGCGTTTAATTAAATCAAAAACCCTGCGCAGAAACAGGAAATAGGAAACAGTACGGGCAATTAGGTGGGCATTTCCCCCTCAAAGACGAAGGGCCCCAAATAATTTAAATGTAAGCAAAGTGGGGGACTCGACTGCTTGCTTTTTTTTTCCCGTTCAAGAGGTCTTTATTGTGTGTCTGCTTATTAGCGCTTAATTGAGAGAGTCCCTGGATAAGCTGGAGAAGAATGCATGTACTGTCGAAGCTGTGGCATGGTCCTGACAGAGGGGAGGAGAAGGAGGGGGGGAGGGCACATAACCCCCCCGATCACTACGCCTACTCTTTCCCTGTTGTTTATCTGCGTACAAGAAGAATACTGTAAAGTCCACCAAACTGCATATTTCATTTGTTTGACAGAGCCAAGGAAAAATGTTTACAGTTCTTTTTTTCTTTTTTTTTTCCTTCCTCTGAATCTTCATCCCTTCTCCGCCACGCGCTGCCACGTCTTTGTTCCACTCCCTCGACGGCGTGTTCACTTACTTTACGTTTGATGTTCATTTGTAACAACCGCAAAACACGCTGGCAACCAAATATACAGACAGATGTAAGCGATGAAATATTTATCCCGTGAATTGTAACCTGGATTTCTCACTTGCCTCGTGAGCTCAGCCAACGCGTCCATTATTCATGATGAACGGGCTTTTTTTTCTTCTTTTTTTTTGTCAGCTCTTTGTTGATTTGTAAAATAGCTGTAGGAGTACTTTTCTCCGATTTTATTTTATTTATTTCCGCGTAAGCATGTAGCAGATGATGCATGATGAACGATGGGGTCCGGAAAACAGCAAGCTCAGGTCTGTTTTCACGCGATGAATCTTCATCCGAAATCCATCTTTATCTGCTCTCCGCTGGTGATGACTGGCCATTTAAAGGTAGTCAGGCTGTCTGTTGAGACGGAGCCAGCGGCGTTTGAGCCGCTGCCGGGACCCAGGTTCCTCCCACTGCTTTGACACATAAATAAAAGAGAATAATAATGTGTCGGTGGCTGCCTGAGCGGCATGCTAATAGGGCTGAAAGTGCCCTTTAACCAATGCACCGTATCAAAAGGTGGAAAATATGATCCTGAGAGGCAGCTAACAGTCCGTGGCAAGCTGTAATCCTACACAACTGGGAGTCCTACTGCCTTTTTTTTTTCTTTTTTATCTGCGGATGAATAAAACCGTTAGAGCGTAATGTCCACATCTGAGTACAAGCATGCAAAGGGAATCCAGCGAAAATCAATTTCGGTGAAACCATAAAATCCGCAGATACAGTCCGCACCGCGAACATAAATCCGAAACGCAGTGTTGTGATGACTATTTGTTTTAGCGCCCCCCACCCCCCCGCTCCCCAGACTTTTTTTCTCCCCTCATCTAGCCGTGAATAAAACGGGGACGGTGGGAAATTCTGAGGCCGGGATTAATTGGCATGCAAGGAGCGCAACTGTCCACAGTCTGCCGATCACAGGGCTAGCCGAGCATGACAAGCATAGCCTATCTCCTACTTTTCATTAGGCCGGGGACGGGGCCAGGCACAAGCTTTATGCTAAACTGGGTTGATACGGCTGTCTCGGTCTCCCAAAGACCTTTACACCCTCAAAACAAAACAACAGGATACGTACCGACAAAACCAAACAAACAGTGTCGAGGAAGAAAAATAAACAACAACAACAACAACAACAACGGTCGGTCACTGCACGAAGCCTGTCATGCAAATGAAAGGAATGAATAGCTGGCGGGGAAATAAGAGGGAAGTGCCGTATCAGAAGTTGAGAAGCCGAGAATCAATGAATAACCGTCTGTGTATGATTAACTGGGCCTTTATTCTGGAAGGGTGCCTGCTCAATTTTCAAAATGTACATTTCATTTATTGGGATCCATTAAGTGTGGGGTGTTGGCTAGAAATATGATTTGTATATGCAACAGTGGTAAACTAATTAAAATCTAGACTCGGCTGCGTTTGTTTTTCCCGTCGACTGTCCCGGCCATGACTTGAAGACAAACAGCAAATAAATACGTTACAGTACATCGGCGCGTTGATTTGGGCTGTCAAGGCGTCTCTGTGTACGTGCGCGTGTGCCTGCGCACGCGCGCTTATCGCCATTCCAATGGCGTGAAGTCAGAAGCAGCCTCTCTTTTCCTTTTTCTTCCCCAAAAGAAAATCCATATCGAAAGAGCATCTCCAGCAGATTGGTATTTTACTTTTACTGGATTCCGTCTCCTAATGGCAGAGCCCCTTTAGTGGCGGAAGAAAGGAATCCAGCACAAGAACCATAAGACTGTAAGTGTTTCGGGATACTTTCAAACTTGGCTAGCAAATAGGCAATTATATCAAATAAGTATAGCGCTGGGCAGTAAAGAGGAGAACAAAAAAACTATATCAGATCATTATTTCCTGTGACCCCCTTTGCCTTTAAACGCCACCTCTCCTCGGTTCGGGCCAAAGCTTCTTTTTGCTCCGTGGATATAGACTTCCTCCGTGTGATATTTCTCCTCATGCGATCCCACACCGACTCCATGCCGGTGAGATCCTGTCTGCGCGGGGACACCTTGTTCTCTGAGCACAGTCTTCTATGACTCTGCAGAATGAAACGGAGGCCCCCAGGTGAAAGATGAGCGTCCGAAGGAGTGCAAAGGGTTCCTGCGGCTGCTTGCGTGACACAGCGATATAGGCGTATAGTGAAGATGACACGAGCCGCGGGTCATTTCAAGGAAACGCCTTTTGTAGGTGGTCCGCCGCTTTGAAAAAGATGTTATGTAAATGTATGACAAAATAAACGACACGTTAACTTGCTGACGCACACCTGCCGTTAACTCTTTAAGGCATAGTTTGTCAAGCACCCCGTTTACCTTCCTGCAAACACTTTAAAGGTGAAGTTTGTCTGCACGATAAACACAAAGCTACAGTTCGCGGAGTTTGGTTTGCAATTGAAAGTAGAAGTCAAGAACGAGCCCGTTTCCACCCAGCAGCTCTCTCAACAGGTTCAATGTTTTTTTTGTTTTTTTTGTTGTTTTTTTTAAACCAATCCATACCACACAAAAAGGTGTCAAGACGTTCTGGTTGACTGTGGCACTGAAAGTGTTGTGGAAATGAACAGGGAAATAACAATTATCATAATATATTGAGGAAGACCAGGTAGGATTTGAGAAATCGTACAGCGGTGCATGGGAAGGCGTAACAGGAGCAGAGTAAAACTGAGTCATTTTGCTTTCTCAGTGGTGCTCCCTGTTAGGCAGAACAAAGGATCCAAATACACCACTCCACAGACGGGGGAACAATCCATATAGCCAAAGTTTAATGACGATCAATAGGTCGGTACACAGGGAACCCAAAAAGACGGGCTAAGGTACAGAGTCAAAACACTGAGCTCAAAAAAGAACAAAACCAGGGACAGGCAGAGGTTTTTAAACACACTAGTGCCACAGGGAACAAAGGTCACAACACTGAACACAAGGGAAAACAGACGAAGGGCTGGCGTGGAACACAGTATATATACTGGGAGGGGGCAATTGGGCACAGGTGAGACACATCAGGTAATCACAGGAGCGGGAAAACACAAGAGGGGCAGGAAGTGAAAGTGTGCTCAGAAAGAAGCTAAAGGCAGTTGAGTACCAAATTAAAACAGAAAAGACACAGAAGACAAATAAAAGGAACACACAATACATATATACGGCCTAATACATATATGTCTGAAATGACATTTGCGTTCAGCCCCCTCCAGCACACGGTAAGGTGCATTTCCGGTTCTCGGTGCCAGTCTGAAAGCAGCCCAGCGTTTGCTGAACTGAAGCTCCCTTTAAACCAGCTGCAGGAAGTGACGGGGGGACAAAAGCAGCAGTACCCCCTCATGTTTAAGTGGATACGAGTGATCACGGCCCCTAACCTCCACCACTACATGGCGGTGGACCTGTCTCATCATAGGGGATTTTTTTACAGGGGGCTCTCAAAGGCCAAGAGCAATATTAGCAGAGGAGCGGGTTGTGTTTGTGTGTGTGTGTGTGTGTGGTCACCTTCAACGTCTGTCTGGTCTAGTGTCTGTTGAGAAAACACTCAGAGACGCTCGCAGTATCGGTCGGGAGAGTGGACGCGGAGAGCGATATTAAAAAATCCCCCTGGGCAGCGCGATGATGGGGGGGATTATTGTCACTGGAAGTGCTTCTGTATAAAATGAGATGATTGGGCTCGGCGCCCGAGAGCGGGGTGACCCGGAGGCGACGACAGGTTGTTGCTCTTTTTGTGTGGCCCAGTGTCGACATCAGTCGGACACGGCTGCGCGAGCACTTCCTCGAGGGCGGGTGGGGAGGCATTATTTTGACGGCGCCCCCCCTCCTCGCCGCTCAGATGACAAAACACCCATTTTCTGCCGGAGTGTATTCCTTCAGCCAGGCATGTGGGGCTGCATTCACAGGCACCGTGGCGTTAATAATGTGCCAAACAATTATGTCACAGTCTCTGGCCTCCAATGTGAGAAAGTTAGCCCTCCCTCCCCCGCTGTGTTACAGTATGCAAATGAGGAAGAGGGCTAAACTCTGAGAACTAGATCTTATGGAGCGGGGCCAGCCCACTGTTACTGAAGTAAAGCGAATTGCATCTGCAAGTGTCTTTCAGTGGGGGGGGGGGGGGTTGGCATGTGAATTAGAACGTTTTTCCATGGGAAATGAATTAGGAATAACGGCTCATCGTTTTGTTGCTTATGTTGTTGTTGCAGTTACTGGGGGGCTGGCGGGTGCTGGTTGGCACCCACACAGAAGTGGCCTTTTTTGAATTTCCCAAGCTACAGAATCTAATCCATGTCCACAATGATTTTTTTTGTTGTCGTTGTTGTAACGAAGCATTCTGTGCTCAAAATAGCTCAGTGGGAATAAATAATGAGAAACACAGAGAAATCCGTCGGGTGACAGACGCGAGAAACATCACAAGAACTTGCAGCTGCAGGTTTACTGTGGGAATAGCGACTCTTTGTCCATTGATGTTTCCTGTTTCCTTTGGCGCACAAAGTACAGCGAGGAGGAAAAAAAAAACACACACACACGTGGAATGAGTGTGATTATGAACAAAGACGAAATTGCCTAAACATGCATCATCGATTTCCTTCTTTTCCACCCGCAACATTAATCTTTCCGTAATAAATTACTGGCAATATTTACATGCACCAACAAAGGCTGCTGGGAGATGTAAAACTGCGATGGGGTCAAAGCGTCCTCTGCGCTCTATAAATTATGCGTCCGGTGCATGTTTAATCACATGAGGCACAAGGCTGGCGAACCAACCCCGGCTTGACCTTCTCATAATTAAAATGCAAAGTAACCTGTTGCCTGTCTGCTGCGGTGATTGGACGTGACGCGGCGCAGCCACGCTGCCTCTTGGATACGTGCTCGCGCCGAACCTCAGGCACCCTGGGATGGCTAATGGTTTGAATGGGAATATAAATGTAAAGAATCATATAAGCGTCCACTTAAAAAGTTATCGTACGTTAACATCTACCCTTCTGCAAAGAAATACAAAAAAGAAAAAAAAAGCTAAACCCTCGATTTATGGAAATAGCTTCATCGTTGAAGTGTCTTATCTTTTAAAATGTCAAGAAATGAGGAAAATCCGCTCCACTCCTCATAATAATGCATGAAAGCATGAAATTGACCACAATTGGAGAGTCCAACTAACCGCTGCGTCATGTCTCCTCTCTTTTTTTCGTTTTTTTTTCATGATGACTGTGGTGCTAAAAGGCCACTTGCCTCCCAGAGCGAAGCTACCATTAGCCTCAATGTCGATGCAGGGTTACGAAACCTTTTAACATTCCGACGCGTCGTCTGCCAAGCATTATGCGTCTGCATGCGAAAAGCGACCGTCCGCACGACAGAGCCGCTTCGATCTGACTACGGAGCCCCTTGACCTCGAGCGGAAGCTGGCGTAGCAAAACAAATGCTTTTAATAATCGGAGGACAGATGTCCTTCTTCCACGGAGAGCAACAAATTCATCTTTGGAAAATGCACGATAACGTGTCATCTGAAAATAGAAAGTACATGACCCTTCTCCCTCTTCACCGATTGGACTATTTTCCTTTTTGGTGCGCCCACGCACCAACGATCCGTGGCCAGAGATGGTTTGGTCTCGGGCTGATCCGTATGTCTCTTTGTCAAGAATGCAATTTTTTTTTATCCCACTCAGGAAGTTTGCTCAAATGAAAGATGAGTTGTGATCAGAATGTGGTGGTCAAAGGTCAACGTTCCAGGTCACAGGGACCCCAAAATACAATATGTTTTCGAAAAAAATTCACACACTTTTTCAAAGTGGATTCAATTATGAAGTGATGAGCGATTTTGTCCACGTGCCATGCGTCCATGAAACAATTGGCATTGGGGTTGGCCACAGTGGAGGAGGCAATGATATAACTACTTTTCACCTTATTGTTACCACACTGACTTTAATGCTGCCCCACTGATCAGCATGTAGACCAACCAGTGACACCTGCAGCTACTCCTTTTTCTTCCCTTTTTTTTTTTTACTCCTCTCCTCACATGCCACAGTGTTTCCAATACGCACTGCTCTTTTTCGGTCAATAATTAATTAGTGTGACCAGAAATTAATTAGGGTGTAGGCCAAAGAACGCCGGTGCTCATTGCGAAATTAATTTGCGAGATGGAAGTGTCGACAGGAGGATTAATATTCTGCAGGAGCGCTCTTGTTCGTTTGCTGCCGCCGCTTTAAGAAAAAAAAAAAAACATTGAGGTGTATGTAAACGTAATTATCATTAAAGCCGATGATTAATTCCACATGGATGAAAATTAAGTACACTGTCATTTAACCAAAGTTAACAATGACTTCAAGACTTGGATCTGTGTGCTTTTTGTGTTACTGTTATGTGGTAACAGTTACAATTGTCATCATGTAGTTGTGAGGATTTATGTAATCAAATTCAGTCATAATATCCCAATAATAAATTGCACCAGGCATATTTGACACGAGGTGGAAATGATATTTGGCAAACGTGCACAATTCTCTCATGATAAAAATAATAAGAAATAACTAGATGGCCTAAACTACGCTTTAAATATTTGAGGCCAACCCCTACTTCACATGGGAACTGATGGATTGCAGGGTCAATAAAAAAGTGGAGTTTGCCAATGCGACGAAGCAGCTAGCCTAATAAAAAAAAGGTCAATATCCATGTTGTTGCCGTACGAGCGAACTCAGATTAAGTACTTTAAATAGCCACCCGTCCAGATCCCACTCATCCTGTTCGCCGATACTGACACAGGTCTGACTGACGTGGGCGGTCCGTCCGTCTGTTGGCAAAATGCAGTCAGCTTTCAACTTTCGTGCTTTCATCTCTCATCACCTCGTTTCCTTGGAGCTACCGGGGCGTGTAAACACTACAAACGTGTCTCCTCGATAGAAACTGTTTTTTTTTTTCCCAACTCCAACCCCTTCCCAAAGCGGCAGCTTTTGACTACGGAAAACGAGCGTAAGTCCGTTTCTTGAGCTCGCACTTTGTCGAAGACAGGAGGGATTTCGGCCGCGGCGCCGTTCGGAGTCCGGTGGTAGTTTTGTTTTTTAAAGAGAAAAAAAGAAAAAACGCGTTGGGTTAGCTATTGTTTGCTATTGTGACCGTATATAAGATTGTTATCCTATACATAGTCATCAACACCATATAGGAAAGCCTAAACCTTGAATGGTTCGTGAATACAATTCAGGTGGGTGTGGGAACCTGTAACACTTGAGCTTCTGGATTTCTCAGACGGAGATGAAGGGGACAGATGTGTCACCCGGAGGGTGGGGGGGGACTACAACTGCTATGGAGTGACCTCCGCTTTTCGTGCAATAATTGCAATTGGAGCAAAGCCGAAGGCCGGACAAGTTTGAAAATTGTGTGAAATTAAAATACATCTCGTCACGCGGCTATCTGCTTCTCCCCTCTGCCAGGCACGAAGCACAGTCAGGAGACAGTTGTCATGGTGATTAATGCAGGCGGCACACTGTTAACCTGTAGCGGAGAGACGAGGGCTTCTCAAAGCACCGCAGACCTTGACTACAACTAATGACCGTCTCCTGCGCGCTACCCTTTTCAATAGCAGACGAAATTGAAAATCATACCGGCCTCCATAAAGCCTGGCATCTCGCTTAGATGTTTTAAATGAAATTCCTGTGCCGCAGATTGCGGAACAGCTGTGAGGTTCGCTGGGGGGGCGGGGGACGACGACTTTGTGGGTGGATTGAGAGCGGCCTTTCGCGAGCAACAAGTGACAATGCGGTTATCTTTGGTCAACGCACCGAGGCCGACGCCGACTTGCAGCCGCATAGCAACAAGTTATCTTTTCGACAAGACACTGCCATGACAACTGGCATCGTTAGTGTACAAAAAGGGCAAAGCATCCACAGCACTGAGAGCCACGTGACCGACGGAGAATCTCTTAATGAGCGGGAAAGGGCAGGGACGAAAACAACATTGCACCGGGGGACCATTACGTGGGAATGCGCTGCCCGCCCACGTTCACCTCTCCCTTGACCGTTCGACCCCCTGGCTCCAGAGGCTAACGGCGTATTTTGGTCTGCCCGAGTGACACAAGCCAGAGACTCGCCGAGCAAATCTAATTCCGGAGACAATTATGACTGTGACCCAGGCCGACCCGGATTTGTATTCAAATGGACTCATTTACCTTGGGCCTACAGGGATGCATCTGCTGAGGACCGAGTGTGAAGCCAGAGACTCGCTCAGTCTATTGTCATGGCTGAACATATTTATTAGTCAGCTTAATTCCTTTTTTTTTGGTTGTTAATTAGTTTAAACTAATCCGCATAATGTAGCCGTATATTCCGTATAATTATATTTGTCAACTGTCAACAGAATCATATTACGATGATAGCCCTCCCCCACCCGCGCACCCCCGCTAGCTCTTACAATTTGTCCGGCACAAATCACTTCCGAAGCTGTTCGATTCTTTTTTCCGAGTCAAGCTCGCGCTGCGGATTGCCTCTCAAATTTCAAAAGAACAGATGATCTCACAGTTGCGATCAGGAATTAATGTGCGCCCGACAACAGCCGCAGCTCGTCATATTTCCGGGCCTTAAATGCAAAACAAAACAGATGCGGGAGGGAAGGAAAAACAACAACTTCTAATCCGGCTCACTTTGTTGTGGGCAATGTTCTTGGATCCTCTCTCATTTCTGCAGCTAATTGCAACATGGTAATTAGGTGTAGAATCTAATTTACCATGGGGGTTCGTTTAAGGAAATATGCATTATTCAGGGGAGAATCCAAAGAGGAGGAGGAGGAGGAGTGATATTGGAAGAGCAGAATAACAATAGTACCGATGTTGCTCGCGCTTTCGCTGATAACGGCGAGGACTGAAATGGGCTCGACGGCGTCGGAAAGGCGGATGGCGGCGATGATTGCGATGATGATGGGAATCGTGATGATGGCGATTAAGGCACAGCGGTGGCGCCCGCGGTTGCGTTGCTCCACAGCCGGGGACATAAAGGAGAGTCACTGACCTCCGATTTCAGGCCTATTTCCCCTACAAGCCAAGTCCTAATAGACTCCATTAACAGAAAGACAGCGAGGGAGAAAGAGGGGGAGAGAGAGAGAGAGAGAGAGAGAGAAAGCCCTGACGCTCGAGCTTTCAGAGGAAAGTCTGCATATGTGATGACTTGCAGTCTGACTGACTGAATGAACCAGGCCCAGAGTCTGATAACCTCCTCTTTCCTGATTATTTCCACTCATTTAACTCACTGTGTGCCTCCATCACAGTCCATTTTCTGTGGGTGTGTGTGTGTGTGTGTGTGTGTGTCAGAGAGAGAGAGAGAGAGAGAGAGAGAGAGAGACACTCGGGCGAGGCAATCTCTCACTCCTGCACCGCGCTAATTCACAGCAATTTTGTATCATGATTTATTTTACCAGTCCCAATTGGAACGCCGTCCTCTTGAAAAGAAACGATAAAATAGAAATCTCTTTCGCAAATGTGTAGAGAGAGAGAGAGAGAGAGAGAGAGAGAGAGAGAGAGAGAGAGAGAAAGAGAGAGAGAGATAGTTCACATGCATTGTGAGTCATTTCACATGTAATCAGAGGTGTGCGCGCTAGCGGCGTGAACGTCTTTTTTTTTTACAGACTTTAAAATGAAAGTTTCAATCACAAGAAGGAATTGGGGTTTTTTTTTCACCACAAAAACTGAAACATAAAATGATAAATAAATATATATGAAATAAATACGTATAAGAAAGTAGAGCACATGGAATAAATTGACTCTCCACCACTGGTTAGCATGTTTACACATACAAAATTTCCCCAGGCCCTTCCAACCACCATGGGAAACAACCCCGGACTCCATGTACGCTCCCCTCAGACATTAAGATAAGATGTGTGACATCTCAAAGTGAATAATTGTCCCCGGTAAGCCACTGGGGCTCAGACAGAGCTACAGTATCAATGTGGGAAAGCACACGGAGGATGTTCACTCCGGCTACATCAAAGGAAGAATGTGATCTTCGTGACATTGCGACGAGAAACCCTATCCACAATGGTCCACTTCAAAAGAGGATGCTCTGCCTTCCCTCTCGTCTGGAGTCAGCGCCGTGGAAACGTGCCGCAACGCGCCGCAACAACGCGCCGCAACAACGCGCCGCAACAACGCGCCGCAACGTGCTCCGGCTCCGGCTCCTGGAGGTTAAGAGTGAGACCGGATTTATCTGAGCCTGCAGTATTTTTCTCCACCAGCAGGTCAGAGGGGAGTTCGGGGCTCCCGGGCGCCTCCTCTGCCATGCATTATGCATCGCAGGTACATTTGAAGTCGACGAATCACGCGGGGCAGCAATTTTGGATGATCAAGGAGCCCCGGCATTTTGAGGGCGAAAAAAAAAAAACAACATTCTTCACCACTCCAAAGCGGGGGTGGCTCTCCAGAGCGAGCTTAATTACCATCTGCAGGCGAGGCCTCATTTATAAACCACAGGGCTTTTACTGAAAATCAGAGGAGCTAATAAGTTGCCTGCCCATTCTAGGTCATCACCATAAGCAGCGGAGCAGACAGCTTGTTGGCTTATTTTTATATATCTTATTTTCTGGTTAGTTTGTAACTTAAAGCAGCCTCTTTTAGTTTATCCACTGCTGTTTGGTATCATTATCTGTGTCAAGTGGAGTAATTATCTAACAAATGTATAAAAGCGGCTTTCTAATTAAATGCCATGGGCTGTAAGAGATGGAGATGAATTATTTATACTGCTTTGATGAGAGCTAGCTAGCTCTAAGGAGTGAGCAGTCAGTCGTTTTTCTTTTTTTTTAGGATTGAAACCACTGCAGTGAGATTTTTGGGGGAAACTTTTTTTCGAGGGGGTGTGGGGGAGAAAAAAAAAAGAAAGAGTGTTTGCCGCAATGAGAGAGGTGCGTCAGGCTGCCGTGTTTTGCCAAAGAAACTTGTATTGGAGACATTTTCGTGCCGGTATATACACGAGTCGGGCAGAGATGAGGAAGAGAGTGTGGCAAACACGGGAGTTTTCTAATTCACTTTTTAAGTGACAAATTCAAAATGTCAGCTATGCACCCTCGGTGCTCACACCCTGGCCCTGATCTAATTTTAGCCATATAACTGGAGGGCAGGGTTCCGTTGAAATGCGGCCCTTCCCCGTCAGTTAGCTGCACAACCTCCCAGGGGCAAAAATAATAATAATAAAAAAAGCGTTCACAATAATGAAGCGAAACTGAGGAGAATTTACGAATGAGACAAAGGGAGCAGGCCAAAGTCAGATAAGAATTTCTTATTATTCCAATAAAAAATACATTCATACAGAAATATAACAATTTTGCAAAACAATTTCAAATAAAATTTTCATAAAGCAAAACCATAACAATTTTACAAAAGTTGTTTTTTTTTTTGTTTTTTTTCATTTCTTTTCATACAAAGATTCAGTTGAGAACAAAGAGCTGTGTAAGTGTGCGCGCGCGTGTGTCTGTGTGTGTCTGTGTGTGACAGAAGAGACGGGGCAGTGGGATGAATGGAAGGGATGATGGAAAGTGTAATAGATGCGAGCAAACACGGGGCTAAATCAAGGCTCAATTACCACTTGAACAATATTGGCTGCTGTTTTCACAGAATGGATGTTCCTTCTCTCTGCCCACAAAAGGCACTGCCAGCAATCCCGAATCTATCGCAGCAAGCAGTTTCAAGTTGGTACTCATCGTGTCTCTTTCACCCGCTGATCTGAAATCCATATGCTGTAACATGCCACGGTGCAACTTGCTGCAACATCGAATTCCGACAGCAAGGTCGCTGATCTGGAGCGGGTGGCACAGATCACCCCAGCCTGAAGCGGTAACGAGTAGACCTGATCATTGTTTGGCTATCCGCCTTCCGTTCAGTATCCGTCCACCACCAGTCAAGAAAAAAATGGAAACACTTTTTTGGAGAGATACTGTCATTTCTATTTAGGGGGGGCGCAAATTTCCATGTGCAACAATCGATGCTTGATTTGTATCTCCTCTCCAGGGCCGCCCCCCCCACCCCCCCGGCTCCTGTGGTTCTCATAATACTGTTGCAGCTTGGCTAAAACAACGCACCCCAGACAGGTCAATAACCAACCTACACAGTCAGCAGTCTGTGACAGATTCCATGCCAACAAAGCCTTTAGCAATTCATTACCGTGCGGCAGTACAAGGCGAGGCCTGTCTGACTGCAGCCTGTTAATTACAATAAATCTTTAAGCTTTTTCTTCGGTCCCACTCGCAGGGATTGGAGGGACGGAGTGGGGACGGGGAGGAGAGCGCGGTGTGCGACGGGATGGCGGCGTGGAGGGATACAGATTAGAAGGGGGCGGCACTGTATGAAAATTCATTTTCCGTTTGCCTCGTTTGGTTGTTTTGTACCTTGCAGTGGAGTAAGATGGACTGGAGTACATACTACACAGTAGTTAACGGCTTTAATAAATGAATTTAAGTGCTCTAAACATACAGCATTTGTCTTATTTACACATTCTAACGCCAGTGAACGTGACGTGACGTACATCAACTCATCTGGTTCTCGGACTCCAAAAACAAAAGCAAAAAAAGCCACCCGATGAGAAGACAAGGTACTTTTTTCGGGACATTTACATTTTAACAACAGGATTAACCACTGGAATTGATGCAGGCAGCGTTCATTAAAACAAAGGGGTTTGAGTTCATTTGTAATTGAGCCTTAATTAAGCTTGTCAAATCACCCATACAACAAATGTGACCGCCCGAGGGGAGCAAAAAACAACCGCTGCCCGAGTCACTTGCATAAGGCACCATTAAGGTCAACAGTGCATTATTAGATAGAAAAAGAAAGTACAAAAATCAAAACTAGTCCTCAAGGCATAGGATGAATATGAGGATATGAGCAAGCAGTGGTGATATCTCCAGCCAGATGGATGAAGGAAGTGGATGATGTCGTAAGAGTGAGAGGGAATCATCAAGGCTTTATGTACAATAGTGTAACATTTAACCGTTCGCATTTTAGCTGCACTTTTTATTGAAACTATTTGCAGTCCTGATTACAGTGGAAACAGGAAGTGAACAAACCCTAGAACCATGCAACACCTGTCTATGATACTGAAGTTATAGTATAGTTGTGTTTATACCTCTAAGCACACAGCTTATACAATTGGACTACAAATGAGCTTTGTAGCTTGTAGAAAAAAATTAAAATAAACCAGGCTACATAACACATTGCACATTTAGTAGCTGCACCAAAAACACAAAAAAAAAAAAAAAAAAAAAAAAAAAAAAAAAAAAAAAGAAAAGCTCCTGTCATACAGTGACCACGGGAGGGGGGGGGTTGGCCCCAGGTCACATCGGCGCTCTCTGTGGTCGAACCCAAAGACCTCCAAAGCTTCGGAGACCCCGACTCCAAAGTCTGGGTGCCAGACAGACGGACGGGCAGGCAGGAACTCCCTCCCCGCCTCATCCTCGCGCTGCCACCGGGGGGAAACCCAAAGGGGAACGTTTCCCCCGGAAAACCCATTCAGTCCACAGCACAAATTGGTACCAGCCCCGCTCCATCCATCCATCTATCGAGCCGTCAATCTCTTGTCCCAAAAGAAAAAGAAAATCCTCAGTTTTCTGCGCGCGGGGCCGGGTCGGCCAATCTCAGACATTCACAGTGCACACATGCTTACGTCAGACAGGTCTTTAAAGTACCAGTGTATCTGCTGTCCGGGAGATGTCCCCAAAACATCATGCACCACACATACAATTCATTCACTCCGTTTGCGTGTCTTTTTTCTTTTTTTTTTTTGTCTTCTTCTTTTTTTGTTTGTTTGTTTGTTTTTGTTTTGCTGTCTGTGTGTTTAAGTCCTTCTCAATTATAACAAATTCTTCCCCATCCATGATTTTATCCTCTCGTGGCAACAGACAACCTTCAGAGCGCCTTTCTCCAAAGAGGGGTCCCGGAGGCACTGGGTTTCAGTATGGTGCAAAACGGCATGCTTTGGCTGGAACACACTCCCGCTCCTCTGCCCTGGGACAGTTCAACCAAAGAGACGGGTCGGGAGACAGCGGTTGTTTTCCTCTTTTAAAAACAATGTTCACCCTTCGCTGCGTTGCTCGGTAGGTGCTCGCCCCGCTCTAGATGTGCCTCTTCATGTGAAGAGCCAGATGGTCAGACCTGGAGAAACATCTGGGGACAGAGGTGGGGGGGGGGGCAGGAAATCAGACATGTTGCGCAGCACGAAGGGAACAGACTTTTTTTTTCTGGAAGACGCTTTGTTCTACAGTGCTTTTGAACATTAATACTTCAAAAGAACAAATGATTCGGCCTGTTGAACTCATGCGTCATTAAATATGGAGTAATAACCGCACCAACAATCTCCTACTGAGACGTAGCTCATTAACAAAAATAAAAGGGAAAAAGTTTGCTAACCAATTAGATGTTGGTTCACTAAGCTGCATGCGTACCATGGCTGTTGGAAATAGTCGCAACTTTTAAATATAGCACATCTAACATCACATTCTTGAATTGGATACTTGCATTTCAAATTGATTTGAGGCATAGGCTGCCGACTTTGGACTGGTGACGCGTTTTCCAAAAACACATCTTTGGCGCACACTTCTGTTTTTTGTCATTTATTGGCCCTAACCACATTAGTCACGCTGGGCCGATCACCAGTCGCGCTCTAATTCGGAGCTCCCTGAATAACAAGGCATCGGCGCATTGAGTCTTACATAATAGAAGTCCGTCTTACCTGTCACAGTGACTGCATTTAAATGGCTTTGCCCCAGTGTGCTTCCTGAAGTGTCTGGTCAACTCGTCGCTCCGTGCAAAACGCCACTCGCAGCCCTCCCATGAACACCTGTACGGTTTCTCACCTGCGGGGGCAAACGGGAGAACAAACGAGGTTGAGCGCAATGTCGGACAGAGAGAGCGAAGTGCATGCTCCGCATTGTTGCCATTCAAATACATTCAAATCAATCACCCCCGGGGGCCGGAGCAGATGACATGTGTGCCAGCAGGTCAGCCGAGACCCAGATTCCACTGAACCTGTTGGGCCGCCTGCTTGCTCCGCTTTCAATCGCAGCCCGAAACATGCCAAGAGTGCTCGCAGCCATGCAGCGCAGAACTAACACATGCTACATGAACAATAAAAATAAAAAAACACGCCACATGTTCAGCTTCTACGGCTCTCATCCAAAGTAAGAAACACTCAAATGGCCATTCAGAGGGGGCCTCCCACCCGGGGCCCCCCTGGCTCCCCAACCATTCACCCCTTTCCCATGGTGAAACTCAATCCATTTTGAAGTCCTTTTATCTCCCATGTGCAGCCCCTCCCCCCTCTCTCGCTCGCTCACTCACTCACTCACTGGCTCAGTGAGTCACATTCCAGATAGATTAGGTCACAGTTTAGGTATCCAGCCATGCAGCGCTAATGCGCACAGGGCTCCAGCTGAGGACATTGTGCAATGTGGGCCCTTTAATTACATTACACAATGGATGGACAGTGTCCTTACAATGAGAGACTGAAATCACAGCACATAAAAACTGGGATTGTGTATGACCCCCCCCAATAAAGTGCTTTTGCCTAAGAGCGGCAGGGGAGACTCACTCTCTGCGGTTTTCCCTTAAAACAGAGCCCATGAGGTCAGCAAAGTGTGGTTGCTCACCTGTATGAGTGCGCTGGTGTGCCTTGAGGTGGGAGCTCTTCGTGTAAACCTTGCGACAGCCGTTGAAGTGACACCTGTGCACTCGCCTCCTGCCGTCCGGGGACGCGTCCCCGCACGCGAGTCCCGTCTTGTCCGAGCCCTTTGCCACGCCGCCGCCCCTGCTTTTGGCCGGCAACTCGGCATGCGCGGCGACCCAGCCGTTGGTGGCGGCGCCGGCCTCCGAGTTGGCCTCCGGCGAGGACGGGGGAGTGCTGATGACGGAGGGGCTAAAAGGTCCCGAGCCGACGAGGACAGAGCCCAGGGGGTTGGAGGTAAAGCTGTGCGTGGGCGAGAGCTCCTCGGAGCTGTCCGAGGCCTCGCTGCTGGCGTCCGAGTTCACACTGTTGGTGTCGCACAAGATTTGGCTGTCCTGATTGTCCTCCTCGTGGGCCGGCAGCAGCTTTGGGTCGGACTCGGCCTTGGCCTTATCCCCGCAGGCCAAGATCAGCTTGCTCCAGAGGTCCTCCTGGCTGTCGAACTTGAGGTCCGACGTGGAGACGTATGGCTCACTCTGTAGGTAGCGCTCCAACTCCAAACATGTCTGGTGGAATTCGAAACATACAGTGAGAATCGATGCACCACAGCAACCTTGGGCAACGGGAGGCTCGTTCCCAGGCCCAGCGTGATTGATGAGCATATTCCCAAATATGCCATGAGTACAATAATATTTCCATTCATTGATCAGTCCATGTTAAAAGAAAAGAAATAAATGATTCGTTTCATCTCAAATGGTAAAAATGTGTCGCACACTTCTGGTTCCAGCTTCTCAAATATGATGACTAACCCTCTGCTTGTCTCCTAGCTAGTATAAAGTATTATCTGGTACTGGGGAATTAATCAGCACTTTCGAACGGGTCATTAACTTAGGAATAACGTCGAGATGAGTTTCACGTCTCCTTCATTAGGAGCCCCTTCACACTAGCTTTACAAAAGGAAACAACTTCCCACAATGCTTGGTTCAAAGAGACTAGTTTTTCAGGATGGCGTTTGCTTCTCTTGCCTCACAAAAATTAGTCATCGTAGCGTGTGCCAGCCACCTCAGCTTGATGCGATTTACTTGGCCCGAGCTGGCCCCTCTCCCCCTCCAAACTCCAACTCTCCTGCACCTGAGTGCAGCTGAACACCAAAAGGTTCGTCATTTCAGCACTCTGGCCAATTTGAGAGTCCTTTTAAGGAAGCCGCGCGACTTCCTCCTCCGGCACCATTCAGCTGCCTTTCCTCCTGCGTACCACTGACATGCTATCACATCCTTCCTCAGTGTCAGCCACTCAGCGCCGCCCCCCCCCCCCCCCCCCCCCCACCACCCCCCCCCCCCCCACCACATCCACCAGCACCATCATCCTCAATAAACGACACACTGGCCCCAGTTTTACTTCAGAGGCCGTGAAAGTTGAAAAGAATGGGCCGTTCGTTCATGAGAAGGTGCTCAGACAAGGCAGATGTAGAACAAATATTTCCTCTGGGCTCCACACTATTTTTTCCAGCTGTGCTCGGCTCTACTCATGCGGGGAGAAACTGCTATTTGACCAGGCGCCCATTCAAAACACATACATGATGCACATTGGCGTTTGTTTTTGTATTTCTTTAAGAAAACACGTAACACAATGAATGTTTTGCAGAAAAGTGTGGTGTGGATCTAACGAAAGCAAACATATTGGTAATGTGGAAGTGGAATTCAAAACAAGAACGGCCTAAACAGGTCGTTTTTGCGTTTTGATCCTGATCCCGAAGCCGTCGCAGCCCTCTCCGAATTTGAATCTGAAAATCTACTTCCTGCTCCGTTTGAGCGGCTCGTGGTGGAAGTGTAACCAGCCTCTCACGTCGTGCGATCAGCAACACACAGCGGCACGCTGCCTCTCTCTGCCTATCCCTCTCTGTGACAGCTCTCTCCTTCTCTCTCTGTGTGTGTGTGTGTGTGTGTGTGTGTGTGTGTCTTGCGCCAACATGAATGAAGCGCATACTGACACACTGATCCACTTCAGCCAGCCAAAAACTTCATCAAGCTCCCTCTGAACACCTGTGTTCAAACGCCCTTTCACATGCTGCTGTTCATTTCTCAAAACTTCCCTGCGATCTAATGAAAGCCCCCCCCCCCCCGATCAGTCCCACTTTGGTGCACAAGCTCAAATTCAAGAGAAATCAATTATAACGAGAGGCGAGACTCAGCTGGTAGCAGCTATATAAAAGGTATGAATATTCACCTGCTGCCAGTACTCCTCCAGTGACGGTAAGGCAGAGAAATAGCCCGTGTCGTGAACTATTTGAAGTTCTTGAAAGATGCTGCACATGGGTAGAACATCCATTTTCCCGTCCGATCTTGAATATCTTTTTTCTTCTTTTTTTTTTGTTCAAAACAAATGTATTCAGCTGCGCGTAAATATTTGAAATCAGGTAGAAAAAGCGAAGCCCCGTCGGAGGGAGTGCGATCGATCCGGGTTCGTGATGCAGAGGAAGTAGTGAGTGGCGATCAGTCCGTCGGTCCCCCCTCCTTCTCTCCCTCTCTCTCTCTCTCTCTCTCTCTCTCTCGTTCTTCAGTGGCTGCTCGCCGTGTTCACAAACACAGCACCGGACTGGATGGTGAACAACTGCGCTCTGCAAACTTCCCTATTCAAACCCCGGAGCCCGCCCCCTCCCCGTCCCTCCGCCTTCCTCGCGCACGGATTACGCCTGCAGGGCCCGCAGCCAATCGCGGGCCCGCAGCGTGCGGGCTCGCAAATGATATCACGGGCGGCCAATCGCTGTCGGCCTCTGACTCAATTTGGTTCCTTCTGCGCGCCCATTGGTAGGTTCAACTCGCAGCGGCCGGCCGCTGACTGGCTGGTTATTTATAGGCCCGTATATATGCGGCGGGTGAGCCGGCTGCCTGCGTAGAGTCCTGTCGGCTGCGTGTTTGACCACAGACAGCGCTGTGTGCCCATCACTGCGCTCGTGTGCGCCACATGCCAGCTTCTCTCTCTCTCTCTCTGCGTGCGTGCGTGCGTGTGGGCGCGCGCGCGTTTAAGTTGGTCACAACTTGCAACACTGCCGTTTCCAAGAGATGAGTTCACCGAGAGCAGGAACTGTGGCGAAGTGCATGTGTTGACATCAGCAGCTGAAAAAGTACCTCTCTCAGTGAAGACACGTCCTGAGACGCGGTGACTAATGCGCGGCCAGGACACGGTTGTGTCAGATGTGTTTACGACAGGCGTTTCTCCTCCGAGTGCCTCAATATAGACGTCTGCTTTTATTGCCCACAAGCGGACAACTAGGGACTAAAGTTGCAAATTGTTGTCCTTTGGTAAAGATGAGAGCAACCTGGTGTTAGTTTAAAAAAAAGATACACCCCCCCCCTCCCTCATGAATTTGTACCTGAGAACATGTTATGGGATTATTGCTGAAAAAGTTATACGCTGTTAATATATTTCATGCCTTGTGTGTGATAAAAACTATTACAAATACATGAACATTAGAACGTTTTTAACCAAAATCGACCAGTTATCCGGCTCCTATCTATGTTGTTTATAGTCTGTAGCCAAGACATCAAATACATTTTCTTTCCACATTCCTATAGCCTTGTATAGTATGTATATATATATATATATAGTGTGTCCGATTTGCTTTTGGGATGTTATGGCTGTTTGGAAAGTTTGGAATTTAAATCACTAATGCAAGTCAAACTGACTCTGGGACAGTTAATCAAATGAAAACAGAAAACATCATGCTCAATTTAAAGGACTAAATTCCCAGTTTCACTATTGTCTGGCGATACCCAGCTGTGTTCTCTCATGAATGGCTCTTCATTCCAGTGGCATTCCATCACACATTTGGCAGGGGCACAACGTCATTGACTTACTCTTATCATTTCCTCTTGGAGAAGTACTCGCGTGCCACTGCGGCATCTTTTTCCGGGGGCAATTATTGCGTAAGTTGTGCACATGAAGTCGCGCCACAACCTGGTACACCATGGCCTGACGGGTAAACAACATTTCAACACAGGAGCCTCATTGTCTACGGAGTGGCAGAATTTTTTGTGTTGCCGTCCCGATTAGACAACTGAGTGTCCTTTGTGCTGCTCTCAGCTGTGAGGCCATTTTTGTCACCCATAGCATCTGATTTAGTCATATGGCGATGGGATGTCTTGCGCAGCCTGGAGCTGGCCCCAGTAGCCCTGCGAAGGAATTCCACTTTGCTTTTATGTTACTAATGGGGCTATTCATTATGTCCCTGCAGGATTCAGTGGACACTTTGCTTTGAAGAGTAAAAAGTCACCAAGCCCATGTCCACTTAGGAGAGCTGCGGAAACCCTCTTTGTCACTGGGAGAAATGTAGCACAATGCATGGCTTATCGTCACGCAATAATATGCCAACTCATTATTCATGCATTTCCAAACGTTGCCAAGGCTCGCGCTGTACGTGTTTGATGAATAACAGAGTACAGTGACGGGTCCCGCTGGAGCATTAGTGGGCAGCACTGCAGTAATCACTTCCTTCAGAGGGCCTCTTAGATGAAGCATTTAGAGAATGCACAAGGTCCTGCATGGCAGCTTTTATCTTGGAAGGCCAGGTCTGCAGCTTTATCATCGTTATGTAATCCCAGCCCAGCCAGTAGCCACAGGAAAGAGCAATTACAGGATGACCCATTTTAATGCATCACTGTCAACCCAATCAGTGAGTTGTTCTTCGGTGCTTTTTGTGCAACTTGGATTTGTGCGTACGCGCCCTCTTGTATGGTTGTTCATGATGTGCATAGGGAAGTAGATTGTGGCTGTTCTCCAAAAGTTGTGTTCTGTCTAGTCATACATACGGACACAATGGAGGGGAGTAGAGTTCAAATGATAAGTTGATTCCTCAACGCAATTGACAACATATTAGACTGCAATTACTTTTCTAATCAATAAACTGTCAAGATACAATACCAAAAGCCTCTGAAATGGGAGGTTGGTTGAAAAAAGAAAGACTCCTGAAGGCGTCAGACATTGGTTTGCGAGAAATTGTGACCAAAATGTTTCACCATTTTCTGAAGGTTTTAAAGCGGAAAGATAAATATTTGAGAGGGCAAAAAATAATCACTAGATTACGATCCGTTTTGACTATTAGTCCCACTAAACAATGTCTCTAAATGAGAAATTATTGTATTCTCTCTAAAAAAAAAGTAATAATCTTAGAGTTAATTAAAAGCTCTCCAATTTGGTGTGACTATGCCATTTCAGAAATAATATTAACAAATGCAAAACAACAAAACATATTTCAGTTGAAGAATTACATTTAGTGTGAGGTGACTGGAAAAGAAACTCACTAAAGCCATCTTTAAATAAAGCGTTCATGGCAATTAATTATAGACATTTCTATAGGCAAAAGGCAAACTCCCAAACTAAGCTGGCCAACCAATGGTGTCGATTTTTTCACAAACTCAGTCAAGCAGTACTGGTCATTTGAAGATAAAACACCGGATTATCATCAAAGCGGCAGAGACACAAATAGCTCAACTTTTTGTTTTCACTGCGGGTCAAGCAAAGAAAAACACTACCTCCTACGTTTCCAATTATGCAACTGGACTGTGTCTTTTGGTAAACCTTCGGTGGCACATAAACACGGAGTGAACGTGCATATATTTCCCGAAACGAAGCCAATTTATGATCCGCCGGTGTTTACGTAGACGTGACAGAGTGAGAAATAAACGTCGCCTCGTTATTTGCCTGCTTACCATCAGCGGGGCCCGTTGGTAATGAGGTACAGCGCAATTGATGGAGATGCATCGCTCTCCACCGGGGGGCCCCCTGAAAATTTGTCCAAGCTTAAATAAAATGAAAATAAAAATAATTGATTGGGAATCGATGCACATGCATCATTCACTCTTTTGTTAAAAGGCGAAATGGAAGGGAAGAGAGGGGTGGAGGGGGATGGGGGCTTCTGGAAAATCAATATTCATTCGAATCATAAATCAGAATTGAGTCAGCGCTTGCGGGGAGGGGAGATAATCATTGGCCTGGTTTTGGATTACATACTCCACGTGGCTGAGGCTTGTCCAGCCTGCAAATATGCTTGGCTCTGTCACAGTCCACCGCGTGCTATGGTTCTCGTCCCACACACACACAAACACGAGCGGCGAGATCCGCTCATTGACATGCACAGGTGGCTTAGCGCGACGGCGGCCGCATGTGCCGCTGTCAGGCCACGTCTGGGGACAGATCAACATGTGTGTGCAATGGGTGGCGCGGTGTCAGCTCCATCAGGCCGTCGGCGAGGAGCCTCAGAGCAGCCCTTGACCTTGAGGATGAACAGGGGGGGGGCGAAGATCTGTTTGCGTGTGTGCGTGCGTGCGTGAGTGTTTGAGTTGTGTGTTGCGGTGAGCAGACATGTGTGGGACATGGGCAATCAGTCAGGAAGCTCTTGCGATTGTTTGGCGATGGAGGTTTGTGAATTGGTTTGTGCGCTCGCATTCAAAAGAGACAAATAAATCAGTTCGCTGATATATTGGGGTGGAAATCAATACGGTCCACCTCCAGTGTGATGGAGGGGCTCTCCCGGATCACAGCTGCCCTCAGACGCGGCGTGGCAAGCTGCAGTAAAATAGATTTCTCTTTGTTTAGCTCCGGTTGGTTGTCCTGAGCTACTCTACCCTTCAGAGGATGACATTAATGCTTCGTTCAACAGGCGGTTTCGCGGCCGTAGTTCCAACACAATTAATAACAATCAGGATCTGTCACAGTGCGTTGGATGGAATCTGTCGTTTTGGTTTGCGGAAAAATCCGAAAATCTCTGCCCTCTTAAATATCCGCCACAAGCAGGCACGTTAGGGTAATGACAAACTACGACCAGACACCATTTTAATTCAACACAAAGATATTTTATTTCCCCTCATATTTTCTGCAGCATCACAAAATCAGTGCTGTCTCAACGTCTACTGGATGGATTGCAGTGACATTTGTGCAGACGTGCACGGTGCCCGGACGATAAATCCTACTGACCTACTGATCCTCGTACTTTATTTTTTCTTATCTTTACGAGGTGGTGCGTAAGACAGGGGATGGAACATGCGTAAAATCTGCTGCTCATATTTTCTGCAGCATCACAAAATCAGTGCTGTCTCAACATCTACTGGATGGATTGCAGTGACATTTGTGCAGACGTGCACGGTGCCCGGACGATAAATCCTACTGACCTACTGATCCTCGTACTTTATTTTTTCTTATCTTTACGAGGTGGTGCGTAAGACAGGGGATGGAACATGCGTAAAATCTGCTGCTTCACAATCTGGACATTACCATGGAAACGCAGCGTAGCACGACACGGAGCACGACACCAAAAAGTGTAAATTGTCGTGGTCAATGGAGCGGCGGCATTAGAAAATGCACCGTAATGTACCGTGAGCGCGTAAGCTTTGTGTGTCGCGATGGTGGTGCTGTTTTGACAACAGCGCGTTACCAGTGACCGCGCAGGCTGTGTCACGGAGCCTCGAGGTCATCAGTCAGGTGAATAGCAGCAACCGAGTCAGTTTCACTTAGACACAGAGACATTGCCGTTGCCCCCAGGAGTCTCTCTGCTCAAATGAAACAAAGTGTCCCCAGCGACATTGGAGCAAAACAAAAACAAACCACATGTGCCCCCCCCCCCCGCTCTCCCCGCAAACACACAATTTCATTCACTTCCACCAGTACACACTGTGTGCCAGCCAAAGATTTTACAGAAAGCAATTCTTTCTTTCGAACCGCACAGTCGCACAGGGGGAGAGTAGGGGTTCAGTTTGGATCTTTTTTTTTTGGGGGATCTTAAAAGTGCTGGAAAATCTGCGGCACAGTTCAATGGTCATTGTTTCACACAGGGTGTCGCATTCAGGGGGCTGAAAGTTGTTTTTCCCCCCTCCGGTGATGCCAGCTCGGCACTAAAGGCCACCGCCATTATACAGGGTGGAGGAATGTTAAGTATTTTATTATGTGTGGGAACCAGCCCTCTCTGGCTGTTTCGGGGGTGGTATTTATCGAGGCCACGATACACAGACCCAACCCGCTGATTAGAGAACTGGGATGCATTCATTGTACACTTTCGGGTATGGCAGAGAGGGTTGGGGTGGGAGGGGTTACGATCAGGTTACCCTGACCGTGAACACACCGAGCCGAGCGTGGTCTTCTCAGACTTCTGATAGAGGTTCGCCTATCCTCCCCAGTTGCGGAGAGCCCACGGATACATTCCTCGCGCACCGACGCGCGTGACACTGACTCAGAGTTTCATATTCCCTTTTTTTTTTTTTTTTTTTTTTTTGTGTTTTTTGAGCAGAAGAATATCAGCCGAAATAGGTTTGCCGGTCCCTTCACAAGGAAGCGGCAGTAAATTGGATTTGACATTTTTTCCCCGGCTTCCCTGAAAAGCCGGGTTAAATAATGTTTCCGTAATACATCAATAACGGGGTTCCCCCTCGAGGAAATGTTCCGCTGAAGCATCGGCCTGAGCATCGGCTGCGCTCTGCTCCCGGTTCCTAAAAAGTTCATGTTGAGTTGTATTTTCTTTTCTCATAAAAGTCCCACTCCAAGCCGTTTCAATGCCTAAACGTGTTATAACATCCTCATATCGTGAAAGGCCTACTTATTTATTCCCGGCACAGGACCTGTCGTGAAACGCACGGGAGGTTTTTTGCGTGCGAATACTTAAGATGCAACACTGCGCTTCAAAATGTGACAAAATTGTGTGGCCCTAGAGTCGCTGTCGAGCGTACGAGGAAAAGGTCACACACCCCGACACTCACTATTCAGAGCCTAAATCTACTTGCGCAAAACCTACCAAACACGACGGGACACATGTGCAAAACACAAAATCTTTCTTGTCCGGCACCAAATGATGGATTAATTGTGCCACCTCCGGCCCGAATTGATCTGTGCAATCTGCAGCGAGAGGAAAGCATAAAAAGCTTTCCGGTGCCTCGGCCCGATCAGATACGCGAGTCTCTGTCAGTCACCTCTGTCGCTGTGCTATCTGAGTTCACGTCTCTCCCCTGAGCCAGTGACCTGGGAGGCAGGCCCCTGCCCAGGGGGGTCTTTGTCCTCGCACAGCTGTGAACAATGCGACTCCGCCGCTCGCTTATCACGCTTATCCACGTCCATCGCTTATTGCCGCGGATCTAGGCCGGCCAACAGTTTCGGGGACGAGGTAATCCGACACCTCTGCTGCTGCCCACAGCGTTGAAAAGAAATGCACAATGCGATATATGAAGAAACACGCGCTTTTGTGTTCCGCAGGGTCCACCTCCAGCTGGGGCTTTTTTGTTTTGTTTTCTCTCGTGTTTTCTTTTTCGCTAGGTTACTGTCAGCGGCATTCAAAGTGAACCTCGGAGCAGGGGCTCATCGCTTTTTTTCCCCGATTCTGCTTCCCCGTGTGCCACCCGCGCGCAGGATACGATTCATCAAGGCAAAGTCTACCGGGCAGTAAAGAGTGAACTTTAGGAAATCTTTATCGGGAGTTGCCACTTTATCATAATTGTGCTTTTTTTTTTGGTCAGGGAGAGCTGATCAACAGCAGCCAATGCAGAGTGTGAACTTTAAGCAGCCGTGCAGCATATAGGAAACACATCGGCTTTGCTGCGCCTTTTTGCGAAGGTCGTGACTTTTAAAGGTTGACTCCAAACACCGGCACTGTTGACTCAGCTCCTTGTCTGTACATTAGGGCTCAGATTGTGGGCAGGCTAACGACCTGTTGTTGCCACAGTAACAAATCCTGCCCACTATGACCTCACTCGTCTGTGAACGGCGCTGAACTTTGAACGGTTATGTCATTTGTTTGATCTGTGTGTCATCGGCACTTCCGCGTACAGGCGCCTGCCCCGCCGTCGCCTCCCTCCGTCCCCAAACCTTGTCTTTTTCTTCCCCTGTCAAAAGGAAACCCTATCCTGAAACCCCTTGTTTCCCCTCCCTGGCCTATTCTCCCACCTCTTTTATTGTGTGCCATTGTGCGATTTCTTCGGCATAATCGCTACCGTGTTGGCACCTCCATTTACAACTTTCGAAGTCCATTTTCCCAAGCTCTTATAATGGATGTTCCCAGAGCGTGAACGTCATTCTAATCTTCTTAGGTGACCCAATGCCGCGCAGGTTTCGCTTCTAATTTGCGCTAACAATAGCGCAGCCTCTCTGGCCAAGTGCGTGAAAAGTGACACACTTCGGCCGATCGAGGGCACTTGTCCGTACGGATGCCATAAAACAACGTGTGTTCCTGTTTGTGCATCATCTGGTTGTTAAGAGAAATCAGATGATGATTATCAGTGCAAGAGATCACCCCCCCCCCCCCCTCGCTCAGCAGATACCTTTGCCCAGCTGAGAGTGACTCATTCACATCTCATGACCGCTCACCAAATGAAGCTTGTTGTTCCGAGCAGCAGTTTCCTGGACGCAGGCTGAGTGGGGAATTATACTGTCACACCACCACAGGCCCTCGGGGAGCAGGCCTGACATAAACAAATACACCAAGTCCTTCTAAAGGTTCTATAAAAGGTAGACAGGGCAGCTAATGAGGGTTACCGTTACTGCCAGTGTAGTACTCTCATTAAGATTTGTTGTACAAATAAAATCAGTTGCCAAAATGAATGCTTTGCTGCTTTTTTTTTTTTTTGATAGGACACTGTTGGGTTAATGTAAATGTGGCAGGGTGAAAAGTGAAAATATTGTCTTTCGAAAAATAGAGAACAGTGTAGGAATGAATGAGCTTCAAGGAAAAATCATCACATTAAGCACAATTGCCTGGGAACTGTAATAACAGTACTTGTGGAATAACACGTTTCAATGCAGTCAAACAAACACACAAACAGAAAGGTGCCTCCAGTGAAGCACACCATAATAAAAACTAAATGAAGCCCATTTTAATAGGCACCACCATGGAACCTCTGCCACAGTCCTAACAAGCATAGGGTGGGGACTCGGCACAACACGTTGCCGCTAATAATGAAGAATGTGCGAACTCGTCCCTGCCACGGGCCTCGAGCCAGGCGTCATTGTGATGCCGCGCAACGGGACAGACACCGTGAGGCCCCGCCACGCCACAGCGGCAGCAGCAAGGTGACACCCGGAGATGGACGGACAACTTGGCAGACGAAAGCAGACAAGTAAACAGAGGGGATATACACCGGGCTGGGGCAATGCCCCAGAGAGCGCTGACACGAGCGTCACACAACGCACAGCCTCAGAACTGGGCGGGCGGGAGACGGGGGGGGTTGACACACAGCACCCCGCTCACCTCAAACACACAGCCTGTAATGACTGGAGACATGGTGGCCTTCCCCAGGGGAGAGGGAAAGAAACAAAAAAAACAAGAGGGAACATACACGCACGCACGCACGCACGCACCACCACCACCTCTTCCCCAACAAACCCTTAATGGCTGGGGCTCAATAAACAGCAGCAGAGGCAACAACAACCCAAATAAGCCCTGACAGCGCGCGGGGCACCTGAGCGAGCTCCTAATTGATCAATTCTCGGTTGGAGACTTCCTACTCCTCGCTTCCATTGTGAGACACACACGGCGGTTACGGTTTGTGAATCGGGGGGCTATTCTTAGCACAGGTGCGTGAGTCTTATTCTGAGCACACCTCCTTCGGCTGTAAACATATTCCGCAAACATTTATTCATAGAGAGCGCGGCCCTTTATCTAGCTTTAATATCACGGAGGTGTCGCGCCGGAGTTATTTCTTTACCGCGCGGAGCACGGGCCCAAAATTCTCAGCTAATGGAGACTCGCGTGCGCTCGGAGCGCTTGCCGAGCTGGCCGACCCAGCGCGAGAGTTAATTAACAGGCATGGCAGATTCTAGCACGGTTATTTGGGACTTTCTGTACGTAGGTGTGATATGTGGGTCAGCCGGGAGTGACGCGACTGGGAGCCGTGTCACCGCCCGCTATCGGCCGCTGACAGCCGCTCAATAAGCGCACTGATCCCGGGCATGCCTGCTGACCAGTGCAGTTAACATTCCCCCCCCCCTTTATAGCCGGCTAATCCGGGTATTTAACGATGCGCCTGGCCGTCCAAATCATGGCATCAGGTTCTCCCCGGGTTGACTGCATGAGCCCGAGCAGCACACGCAGCCGGCCCTGTGCCCACCCACTGAGCCAGGCGGCAATTCTCACACCCGCTCCCTCGGCCCACTCCGCGGCCCCCCGGCCACACGCAACACCGAGTAACACAGCGGCGTCAAGAGGCAATTGCCTATTTTCCTCTGTTTCCGACCACTTTTCTTGCAAAATAAAACATTTCCTTTTGCACCTCCACCCCAGTTTCCTATTTCACGTTTCCGCGCCCATGTCCCGACACGGCCAACCTTCAGCGCACATTCAAACCAACCGAGGTGGCTGATGGGGTCTTTAGCTTGCATTATTCCCGGTGACATTGACAGAGGGGTGAGGAAAGGGGGGATTTGTTTGCACGGAGGCAATGGGATCAAATCCGGGGAGAGATGCGTGTTTTCTAGGAAAACCGAACTGGACACATCCTGACATGCAATTAGGGTACGCCGCACTTTGGGAGCGGTGCAATTAGCAAGTGTCATTTTCAAGTCTTTTGCCCCTCGCCGTCTGTGGTCACTCTCCCACTATGAGCTTCGAGCGTTTCAGTTCAGGCTATCACAAGGTCAGATAGGAGAGATAGCCTGTGTCGGAACCTCTCAGCTGTATGCGGTAATTACTGGTGTCCTTGATATTTGATGTGAAATGGGGACGGTAACCTTTAGTGTTTGCCTGTTAGCTCTCACACTCACCCCACCCACTGCGTGTACACTGTACAGGGGACTGGAAACAGGAGACTCACTTTGGAGGGAAATGTGAAGTGTGTGTTTTGAGAGCCAGCTGGTGCCCTGGGATACGGTCAAACATCTTCCAGCCGAATGGTATCCTGTCATTGCTGTGAACCGAGATGACGCCGTCGAGGATGCACACCTTGGTCCTATTTATAGCTTTAGATGGGAAGACTTGTCCAGGTTGTATAACCAAATATTGACCGTAGGATTCTGAAGAAGACATGGAGGGTTGTTACACACTTATTAAGAATGGGATTAGGAGTTAAACAGCCCCCATCAATCATGTCCTATAACATACATGGTAAAAATAAGAATCAAAATATGTGCACTCGAAACCCCAATTGGCATTTGGCCACTCCAGGCGACTCAGGCCAACGGTAACACTCTCCGCACTGTTAGCGCACGGGAAATGGAAATAAGAGCAATGTAATACACACTTAAGACAAAGTGCGATGGAACCTAAATTAACCAATCGTTTGGGCTACAAATAGAAGCTATTATACTGCCAGGAAAATCATACAAACTGAGAATGATGGTCCAAACAAAACACAGCGCTGCATTGCTTTATGCAGGTCAAACGTCGGAGTCCATTAACACTGAGGGAAACGCATTTTAAAAAAAAGGAGCCATCGACCTAAACCTGGCATATTATATCTCAGAACTAACAAAGGCGCTGGAGCGGACGCAGCAATAATTATCACACAAAACGAGCCCATTGTTCGATAATGGGACATTCTTGAGAGGAATCTGCAGATGCGGGCCGGACGTGTGATTACTTGTTGAAATGAAGCCTCGCACTGTGCTCTGACGCGGCCCGTGGCTACTAATTAGACTAACTAACAGCTCCACCGTGGGTCTCTGATGAGCTGCTTTAATTGGTAACCGTTGAAGAAAGCCTCGCGGCCTTTTTTCGGCCGCAACTGCGAGCTACACCTGCGACTCCTCAGCCTGCCGGCTTCCCACAAAGTCAACACACACGAGGCTGAACGGAATTGTGTCAACACTGGAATGAGGAGGGCCCGGGCGTCCTCTCTGTGTTGTGTTAGTGCTCCATGCAACTGCGGCCGCGCACATCTGTCAATGCTGCTCCAGCCCGCCATGAGAGCCGGCGTGTTGTGCAACATACTTGGAATACTATGCCGTTGGAAAAAAACTCCACGAGAACACACTGAAGCGAAAACGCAGCGAGCTGCAACACGCCCAGTGTTTTGACAGTCGGCCAGTGTTGTACATCTCTCTCAGGCACCAAGTGTGTCGTGCCCCCCCCTTTCCCTCCCAGTTTAAAAACACTGGCTTATGTAACACGGCTTCACACTCATCAACCTGTACGCCCCCCGCCTCTTTACATTTGGCCCTGGCTGTTTTTCTTGGAGGTCGCGCTCCAAGAGAGGCGGCCACGGAAAGGGCGAGGCGCTCGTGCGCACACGCGCACAAAGAGTCGCATTTCTGAGATGCCTGGCAGGAGTTATCAACACGGCCCACTGTAAACATACGCGCGCACTCGGCACGCACGCAAGTGCAGACACACGCAGATTTCCGTGCACATGGCCAACAAAGGCGGAGGGACGCCCATCTTATCGTCTGCAAACAAACTGCGTGTGGACAGTGTGTGGTTAGATCGCACCGGGGGCCTCGGTCCGGACTTGTCGCTGGAGGTCCCTCCTTTCTTGCACATGGGTTTGTGTTGCAACACGTTTCGGGGGAGGCACGCACCGGCCACAAATAGGGAGGAGCGGGGATATGTGAATGTTTGCTCATTCCACCGATAGGAAATATAGAGGTTGCATCGATAAAAATATCACAACTATACAGCGATAGGCTATAATATTGCCATTACAGTGGGTTGGGGAATTCTGCACTAAAATGTTAATGGCTTTCCATTACAGGCATGGCAATAAAGACATTTGCAGCCACATTATCTCCACCTATTGATATTTTTTTGTTTGTCATTACTTTTTTCCAGCCAATTTCCATGCTATACGGCCCCTATTGATTTAGTGGGAAAACAAAGGGAGGCGGCGCAGAGGAGCGAAGGTGAAAGGAGATCGGCGGCGGAGTCCGGCCTCCGCCCCCCGTCCATCGTCCATGACGTGGCGAATGGAGCTTTGTCTTTTGCTTCGACAAACGTTTGACCTCGCGAAGACACGTTGACCTCGGCAAGTTTGGTGCGGGGAAAAGTTTGATAAACTAGACGCGATGGATACTGTACGTGCATCAGTTGCGTCTATTCTGAGAAACCGGCTCATTACGCGATCCTCCGAACCTCCTCCGAAACCCCAAACGACGACCCCTGGTGCTCCTTCCAGGTGAGCATTGTTACACAAAGCTTTGTCAAGGCATGCTGGGGAGCATTTGTCAGCAAATTGCCCGAGCACCGGTCGCTTATTATTTACGGCGTCTAGTTATAAAAGCCTCATTGTTGGCGCTCGCTCCGGGCCCCGGGATGCGTTACGCACCCGCGCGCGCACGCAGCTCCCACCCTTTCATCAGACATCGTTACCGTCAGGTTGTGGCGGACGTTCCCGAAATGCTCTCTGCACTCAACAAGATCTTCTTGGAGTTTTTTTTTTTTGGTTTCTTTCTTTTTTTTCTCTAGACAATAAAATAAGAGCCAGGAGAAGGGATAATGAAGGGAGCTGGGTGGCCGGGGCCGGGGGAGCGACTGCCACCTGCCACTTCATTCAACCTCATTTTAATCTGGGGTGTCTGGAGGAAACCTCGTTCCGCAAATGACTTCATCGGCGCCGGAGGAGAAGGAGCCGAGATTTGAGGTGCTGATAGCTTGTAACAGATCACCTGCATATGAACTATTCGCCTTCTAATGGGAATCCATATTCATCTTCCTCCTCCAGAAGCTCTCCTGTGGGGATGCAGATGCGGGGCATGCTTTTATATCTTCTCCTTATCCACTTCTCCATCCCACCCTAATCAAAACCCCCCACACATTTTAGGGCCTCTACACCATCCGCTTACTCATATTGAATTGCCGTTGCTCCGCTATTGAGTTTATGGACCATCTTTGGGATTATTAATGACACGGCACAGAGTTGTACATATGAATATGGAGATCAGCCACATTGTGCATACCGTTTTCTATATAACAGGACAGATCGAAATCTCTTGCGTCTTCTTTGACGGATGGCGCCACCCGTGCGCTCCGCACACTTTCCTTAATAATGGGCCCTCTCCACTCCCATTATCTGTGCGTCTGAAACCCCCGGAACCCCGAAAAAAGCAAGTCGTGAATAATAAGTCTCCTCAACACCAACTCGTCCCGCCACTTCAATCCATTGTGTGGCGTAGATAAAGGGGTCACATTCATGCTACAGGGGATCACACTGAAAGCATAACGGGTTTCGTTCTGGAGGTCCTTTTCCCGACAACGAACCGAACAGTGCAGAATTTGCGTATTATTCAGGCCTCGTGAAGGGCACATTCATGCTCGTCGTCGCCGTTCCGGGAGCGTGCGGCGCGATGCGTGCGATGCCCAGAAGAGATATGTGGGATGAATTATTACAGTGAGGGGATTTTATTTATTAACTGGCCCGTGGAAGTTGGGAGCGAGCCAACTGTTGCCGCCCCGTTCGGGGGCCTATCATCTGTATTGTCGAGGGGCAGATAAATCCTGCATGGTTGCATTCGCGGTTACAGATAATATATAGGCGCGCATTCGGAATCTGCATTAGCAGGGAATTACACTCAGACTCCGGCCACACGGGGGCTGCCGGCAGAGACGCCATTACCATATTTGCTCAGGGCATAGTTTTATATTAGTCCGCGAGGGGTGCCGACCGATGAACACAAGCGTTTGTGTCGATCCAGTTCACCCTCGGTTCTACTGTCACCGTGCGCATGTGTTACGCCGAGGTCATTGTGACGTGATGGATGTACGATGAGAGGCATGAGCTTCGTTTTGCATCATTTCTGGATCCACTGTTGTAATCGGAAGCGACCGACGCGTGTCTTCAGTTCCGCCCATTCTGCACCGCTTTATATTGTCTGTGGCTCGCGTCAGACTCAACTTCAATCTTCGAGGGGATTTTTTTATTATTTTTTTTAATTCAAGCATATTGAAGCAGGAGGGGGCGGGGGGTGGTGTTGTTGTTGTTCCTACCTCTGTATCTTCCTGGCCAGTGATGGTAATGAGTGTCATCTGCACATGCTTTTGGAGACCGCTGCAATATCAGCTGATAGTCATGTTTGTTCAGGGTTGTTATCCTGGGTTTAGATACAGCCTGGGGTAAACAAGAGGAAACAGAGCGCCTACACATGAGGCCTGCCTCTCTGCAAATGACATCAAATTTATTTTCTCTCTCTCTCTCTCTCTCTCTCTCTCTCTCTCTCTCTCTCCCTCTCCCTCTCCCTCTCTATTTGTTTTACAGTAAAGTGATGCTGCATCATCCAGCCAGCAATTTCTGGGGAAATGCTCGACTGCAGCAGAAACCGGCAGCCTCGGAGTTTTAGAGATAAATGCAGCGTGCGGGCAGAGCCTTTTACTCAGTGGCTCTGCTGTGTTTTTATTTGCAAGCAGCGATTTCATCTCGCCGTCTTCACACCAGTCCCCGAAATCCAATAAAGATGACTGACTACATTTTATCACTGCAGGATTTATCTTTTGTGGGAGATTTACAAATCCGGCGCCTGGTAATGTGAAAAAAAAAAAAAAAAAAAGCAGAAATATGAAGAACCGTAAACCCGGCATGATATGTGCTTTAGTCAATGTCGCGTGTAGCCGTTGGAACTTGTAATTCACCGGTGCGGTTCATGTAGAATAAAGGAACCGGACAGTTGATTTGCAACACAACTGACCCTGTTTCATACAATTTGTCATGTACTGCGCATCGCTGATGTTCTGCCTGCTTGAGGAGTTCTCACCAGATCCAGGCAGGGGTCCCTTGGCCCGGTGACTCAGGAAGAGCCTGTTTCACCCCCGACCTTTGTCATTATCCACCCACAACATCGTATGCTGCACAATCAAGGGGATCAAGGCCGGCCACGAGAAATCCTGTCCCCAGACATAAAAAAAGGATGCACACAGTGATCTTTCCCCCTCATTGCCAGGAATTCAATTTCACTGAGCTAACACCTGCCAGAGATAAGTGAAACATAAACAATATGACACACATCCAGACAGAGACAGAGAAAGACAGAGAGAGAGGGGGAGCGCTATGGGCACTTTCCTGGAAAGACATGGTGGCACCCACTCATCACTTAATTATAACCATGACATTTGTGACCGACGTTCTTCTTCTGTGCTTTTCTTTTTATGACTGATGAGAAAAAGCAAAAATCTTGGCCAAATTAGCCAGTCAAATGGGTCGTTTTTCAGTCGCAATGGGGAAAAAAAAAAAAAGTAAATTCATTTAAATTTACAATGTAATATCCCCAAAGAAGCAGAAACCTTGCTTCTGTGCAAGGATTGTATTCAAACGCACAACAGCATCACTCACTCCCTCCAAACAACGACGTCCACATTTTTTTCCACTGTTCCAAACCAGGTGTCGAGGCCAAGGAGGAGCCGCCAACCCCCACTGTTACGGGATACATGGAGCTGACCCCCAGGTCATTGCCGCTATGGTGTTTTCCTCTGTACAGCTGTGGCTTAAGCTGACGGCTCCATTATGGTTGAGATGACGCAGACATCCAGAGTCCTGGTGTAACCCCCCCCCCCCCAGAGACCTGACTCACTCCGTCTCCGGTGAACGTGTTATTATTAAACCGGGTTGTTTACATTGTGCGAGTGAGAGACAGTGGTGCTAACCTGCGCCAGGTATACTGTAAACTGTTGGTCCGGAATGTTTTATGCACATCTGTACATTCTAAGGGGGGGGGGGGTGGCAGGGGGAAGGGTCTGTTTTTCAGATTGTACAAAACACGCTACTGAAGAGACCACCAGGTTTTGCCTGGGAACTGTTGTTTGTAGATTTTCTCACCACGGACTCACTGTTTCTGTTTTTTACAAAAAGAAAAATAGACCCCATCAGATAATGACGTTCTTGTTTTAGATTCAGTCTCAACACGCGACTGGAACAAATATACATGAAGTCAATAATGAGGAAAAAGTGAAAAAGAGCCCCTGCCAGCGAGAAAACAATTGAAGTAGCCCGTGTGACTACACCTTTCCCGACCCCCCTAATCATTTTCACGCAGTCCCTATATTTGAGCTGCTCATCTGCTGTGGAACAGACGTGAGTTTTTCCGGACTGCCTCGCCAACCGTCATCAATAAAGCAAGCGCGTGCCGTACCTCCGTGCAGCTTTACTGGTGCCCTGCCTTAAGATTTATTGCTTATTGAAGTATGTGAGGAACACATAATGCAATAACCTTATGCTGATGGAATAATATAATTTTCTCCTCACCGCCTTAAAGGAGAAAAACGTGGCCCACTATTATCACTAAGTATCCTCTGGAGGTACAAAAAAAAAAAAGGAATGAAACCCTTAAGGCTGCATTTGTGTTCTCTGCGCCGGTTGCATTCGAAAACACGCCGCCGAAATCAGTATTCATGCAGACTTGGGTTATTTCGTGTGCAGACCTCATTATATTAGCATACCAGGAGGTAAATGACAAATAAATGCAGCACTCATCACCGTCTCTATTTCTACTTGACAATGCATGTTCTGCATGAATGAATATTGATGCAGAGCTTTCCCTGGATGGTTTCGTTTTCGAGTTAAGACCCCCACCCCTCTTCCTCCCTTTTTTTGGGGAGAGGGATGAGGTAAAAAAATAAAAATAAAAAATAGGGAAAAAGAGGCAGCAGCAGCAGCAGCAGCAAGGAGACTTGTAAGTAGTGCATTGTTAGCATTGAAAGCATTTCCTGCTGGCAGTCAATAAACAGGATGCTTGCTGTGTCATCCCAGACGTTTGAAGACAGCTGCCGTATGGCAAAGAGAAACAGCTTGGTGTCTGCCACTTTGAGCCTAAATCTATTCCTGGGATTTATTCAGATTTTTTTTTCTTTTTTTTTTTTAGGGTGGGGGAGTGAAACTGATGTGAAGAGTGAAGCACCTCTCCCCACCACTGCCTCCTCCTCCACCTCCACCTCCTCCTCTCTTCTCGGCTTCCTTCCCCTCGCAGCCAGTTCACACACACCTGCTTTTTGTTCGACACAAAGCTGATTACACTTTTCAGCACAGCTATTCCTCGACACACGCAAAAAAAAAAAGACAAAGGAACCTCAGAATAGTGTCACTGTCAGGTAACCGTGCAAATGCCAGGGAGAGAGGCGCGGGAACGTTCAAGGAACTGTTCAAAAATGGGACACAGTTTGCTCATTTGCTTCCACGCGGAGAGACGGTCGCGATAAATGGACCAAAACATTCCGATCTCACCTCTCTGCAGTAAATATGAAGCTGCTGTGGAGCTTAGTATATATCTACATTTGTGCACGTGTGTAAAAAAGACTTATTTTAATTGTGCCTCTATTGTGCAATCTATGCCATTTCCTATTCACTTTCGTGCATCATAGCTTCCATTTAGACTGCACATCCCTGCTTAAAAAAGCAGGAAGAAATGACTTTTAAAGACTTGATGAAGTTATGAAAACAACAATACTCTGCCACAGTGGCACATTCTCGTCACGGACCGCAGGTTGTGTCCCAAAACATGGCATTTCCTGTAATTCAGCAAGGGGACTGCACGAAATCCACCACCCACCCTTGGATTTAACTCGGAACCCATGACACGGAACTCCGTCTCTTTAGCTGCCCGTCTTGGCTTGAGCCTCTTCAATCTCCTGCCGTGGCAGCGACGCCCTCTGACTCCCTGCGTGACCCTCCCTGCACGGGGCTCGTATGGTTCCAGGCTGCGCTGAGCACCCCCCGGCCCAGCCGGTGGATAACCCCGCTACCTCACCCTCCCCTCGGGACCCGCTCACATCCTTCCTCCTCTGTCCGCGCTCTTTAACCATTCTCCTCGTATCTCTCGCTCTCTCTTCCCTCCACGGTGAGAGAATCACCATCTGCTCGCCCAAATCCCTCGCCCCCGCCCCCCCCCCCCGCCGCCGCCCCCCCCCCCCCCCCTCTTCAAGTCTCTCAGTGCCTCCTTCCTTCTCCACGCTTGTATCTCCGCAGCAGGAAGCAGCAACTGCTGCCGCTTTACCTCACTTCCTGTTGCCAGAACCATTTCCCCCCTCCCGCCCCCCTCCGTCTCTGCGTCTAATTTCTTTGGCCTGTGCGTTTGTAGCTCCTCTGATGTCTGTTGGAAAATGTGGCGGACTTGCCATTCACTTTCTGGCCGGGTTCCCGGCTCCCACCGTTGAGGCTGTATTTTCGGTGACAGGTTGCGTCTGGACACTTAATCTGCTCTCACAGACAAACCTTGGCCACCGTATTCTCCCTGACCTGGGCCACCCCGCGAGCAAGCTCGTGGCATAAATCACACCTCTCACCCCCCCCCGTGTCGGAATCTTATCAATTCATCCATAATCTTTGGGGCCTGTCATCTTTACGGCAGCATAAACACGACGGCGCGTCAGCTTGACCTCTTATTTAGGACAAAAAAATATGGATGTGGCGCGGCGGGTGTGAAAGACGTCGGGGCCAGAGTCGCGTCACTCGCCACATTCAAGCTGTCACAATCCATTTCGCCCGTGATTCTTGCCACTATGCAGCTTAGGAAATATTCTTATGGTTTATTGCAGCGGCGACTCTATTGAGTTAGGTAACTCAAAACAGGATGTTTTGCTGGGCAATTACCGCCCGCAAGGAATGATGGCGGAACAAACGGAGGCTGAAGTCACAAGCAGCAGTCACTTCAGTTTTCCGCCCGGGTGGATGTCTATTGTTTGAGACTCTCTAGTTATTCTTTGTTCAGCCTACTTCCTCCACTGCCGCTAGCCCCCATACAGCCGGCCGAACCGTGTGACGGGTCACCCTCCACCTTGCGTGGAGGTCACTACGGTCTTGTGAGGTTCCTCCTTCAGGCCCTGCGTCCTGCAATTCGTTCCTGTGTCGGTCACTTCCCCCCCCCCGCACACACACAATTTTTTTCCACTTTTACCTCCATACATGAACCGTGTGTCCCAGACTTTTTTCTCAAGGTGAAGAGAAGGTAATCTTTTCAATGAATATCATAAAATGTAACCACTCTTTTATAGTGTGTTTGGTCTCCGCCACCTCCTGATGAGAACATCTGACTCTGGCTGTTAAATGTTCACCAGCTGGAGTCTAACTGTGCGTTTGCTGTTTAAAGTGTATTCATAGCTTTTCTGAAAACAGCTGCCTGCTGGGGCTGGAAATGAGGCTGATGACAGCGGACATAAACAATAAAATATTTAGTTTACACGCAGTTATTTGATTCCTTGTCAGAAATGCATAAGTAGTATGATCAAAAATGCATCGAATCAGCGTGCCGTTGTTAAAACGTGAACTTACTTAATCCATTTTCTGGTGATTAAAGCTATGGCAGAGTCTGTGGAGGTTCTCAGTCATCCAGGTCATGGTAATATCAAGTGCGATTCA
>JAFBJU010000583.1:309199-321493 GCA_016785305.1 Colistium nudipinnis
TGTTCAACCAGTCCAGTTGCCTACTTGAATCGCACTTGATATATGGCAAAGAGCATATTTCAAAAGATTATCCGGTTTTGAAAACAATGCTAATTAAAGTAAAAGTATGACTATGCCACAGCGTAGAAATAGCGGAAAATAAAGTAATGAACTAAACATTGAGAGGAAAAGTACGATTAAATATTCACGTTACAATATGCTTTCAAAGCAGCCCATAAGAGGTTATTATGCAGAATGGCCCTGTTTGGACAATGTGTATTACATTATAAGATTATGTGTAAAATTATACATTTTGTCTCAACAAAAAGCAGCGTAAGCAGTAAAAATGACAATGTTACTCTTTAATATGGGATTCAGTCGAATTACATGTGGTAATAATAATTGTATTTGTGCGTTTCTTCCGATCAGAGTGGGGATCCTCCACATTTTCACCTGCCATATATTAGAAAGCAAAAAAAAACACTACCGCTGTAAAAATAATTTCATTAGTTTGAGTGTCAGTATGAAGATTTAATGCAACATGATAGCGTTGTTTTTGACACTTTTCACCCTGAAAATAATATAAATCTGAAGCAAATGCCCTTTGCTTTTAGTTTTTGGCCCTTTGAGCCAACACACTTTTGTTGTGGGGGGGGGTAAGAAATGTTAATCTCTGAAAAAGCCAAATCAGCCACGGTGCTTCATCTCTGCCCCCGCCGAATGGACTCAGATACGTCATCCTTTGCAGTCCGCCCATTGAATCTGCCATTTTTTTTTTTTTATCACCCCTTTTTCCTTTCATGCTATTTATGTGTGTGTATCTTTATGAATTTCCGCAGCATATGCTATTTCTGATAACACAGGTTTTGCAGCAACAAAAGAGTCCCTGAATAGACTGCTGCTGTGTTATTCATACTTACATTCCAGTCATTAAAACCAACCATCATCGATACACTGGATGACTCGGAATCGATCTACTCGCACTGATTTAAATGGCTGTGTGAAACTGTTAATAGAACATCTCAGGGCTTGAGGCCCAACACATTGATCCTATACAATGTTTTCACTGGGCCTTGATAGGGAATATTGATACACTGCATATGGATTCACTATATTAGACTTTATGTGGAGGTTCTTGTCACTGAACATAGATCGCTTCATGAAAGGCATGTGTATGAGCGAATACAGCGCTTTGTGTGGCTGCTTCTTAACACTTTTGTTTTGGGTGAAGATGCTGCGCAAGATTGTTGATGCAAATGTGATCATGACAAAACCCCGCCAACGTCAGATATCCATGATTAATGAGCCTCGAGCCTGATTGATTCGTCTGGGACTTCGATGACAGACAAAATGTTTCATTATATCAGTCAATAGCACCGTCTGCTTTGACAGCGGCGCCTCATTATGAGTAAGGAGTTAATCTAACATTTTCATCTACAGTACGTGATGAGGGTTATTAGGAAACAAGGTTCAAGGACCAAACGCGCCTCTCAGAAGTTGCCGTCTCCGGTATCACCACTGTTGCCGGGGAACAAAACAGCGAGGCCCTAAACAGGAAATCAACTATTTCCTTTAGCTTACAAAAGGCACTGACGTGTCGCAAATGTGCCAAGATGCAAATTTGATGAGTGTGTGTGTGTGTTTGGGACGGGGGGATGGTAGTAAATCAAACCTTTTTAAAATGCTCCCCCCTCAAAAGCTCACATCATTTTACACACGCTAGGAACAAGCAACACCAAGGGACCCAGCACCTACTGCAATGTGTACTGCAAACTAAGCACAAAGAAGTCAATTGCAGGGGACAATCTTTTCTTTTAGTTAAAACTGGTGCTTTAATGCATGTGCAGCATTTTACAGATTTGGCTGACTGGTCCCAATGCTGTTTTGGTGGATATTCAGATTAAAAACAGAATAGGTGGAAACAATGCCAAAAGCCAGCATAAAAGTTAGTGTTGACGCCTTTCGCACTACTTAAAAAACCCAATCCCTCCTCAGCTCCTATCCTGAGGACAGACAAACAACGCAGCCAGTTCGTTTGGCTTCCAGAGCTCTTTGTACCCCGTCACCTGCTTTCTGTAGCCAATCAGAGGGGAGCACTGGAATTGGTGTCACTCAGACCCAGGTGGCATCAGTCTCTCCTTAATTAGGAGTAAGGGTTGGGTCCTTGGGACTGATTACATTACAGCAGACAAAATGATTCGAAATACATATTTAAAAAAAAAGGGAGATGTTTTTTGCACAGGCACTTGGGGCCAGTGTTTTTAGGGCATTTTGCGAGATTTATCTCTTTCTATCATGAACCAGTTGAAGCTCGCATCATTTTATACGCAATATATAACAATTAGATATAACACCAGGGGGACCAGCACCTACTGCAATGTGTTCTTAAAGTGTCAAAAGTAAAAATACAGGGACATTTTTTTTTTATATTGTTAGATCTGGTGCATCAATGCGTGTGCAGCATTTTGCTGATGTGGGAATTCAAGGTGGCGCTGGTTCCAGCCACTGCTGTTTTTCAGATTCACTCAGACCCAGGTGGAACCAATCACTCGTTAATTGGGAGTTAGGGTTAGGGTTAGGCCCTTGGACAGACTACATTACAGCGGACAGCATTATTCAAAATCCATATTACAGGTCAGGGATACAGTTTAAGTGCGATGGTGCGAAGAATGTGGGGCAAACTTTTTCAGGGCATTTTTGCTAGATTCAGGGCAAAAAAAAAAAGGGTTGTGGTGCTTGCGTGTCCTGCACGGCGAGGAATGTGCACCTTCTTCGCCACGTGCATGCTAACATTGACTCTAAGAAATTATATATTGGCAACGGATGAAGTTGGCTTCATGACAAGCTCTTTATATTCAATTAGGTAAATTGCACCAGTGATTCACCAACCTAGGGCTCAGGCCACTCCGACGAGTCTAAAAATAAAAAGGCTTTTTGCGCCATATTGGATCATTTCACCTCAAACTGCTATTTAAATGAATAGGCTTGAGGGGTTTAGACGGGCAATCTGTCTTCAGAAGAGCTTCCAAAAACAACATCTGGGTCGTACGTAAAGGTTGTAAACCTCGGGTTTAAATCTTGAAAGTAAAAACAAATTTTATTAAGGTTTAGCATGTGCATGTTTTGACGTATAATCTCAGACTGAAAACCGATTCAGTTTTATCTCTGAATGGCAATGCAGTGGAATGGCAGAGAAAACGGTAAAAAACAGTGATTTACATCTCACCTCTGACCAGCACTCAATGTGAATCAGAACATAAGTGCACCAAATCTGCAAAATATAATGATAATAATGATAAAAAGAAGCGAAATGAATGCGAAAAGACATTTAAATTGCCTTTGTTTCGCGGACATACACTTGAGTGATTGCTTCCTGCTGCCGCACAGAAAGCGGCCTAATGTGTGGTGGCAGCATGAGAGTGCTTCTACTTCTCATCTGCACTCCTTTCATTAGAGGCTGCATGTTCAGAGCCGGGGCTGGCTGATGGTTGCCAGGTCAGAGCCAGGAGGGGTTCATCTGCGCAGATAAGAGTGAAGCATACCAGAGCAGCCTCGGGCAGCCTCTCTGACATCTTCCCTCACGCCTGCTTGATAGGAGCTGGGAGGAATGTCGTATTTTGTCCGCGTTGCCTCTTCTGACGAGCTCAATCTTTCACGCTGTAAAAAGGAGGAGACACACCAAAAAAAGAAGAAGAAGATGAAGAAGAAGCGTTTGGACTCCAATATCTGTGACACGGAGGGACTTTGGAATCAGAACGTGGTTTCTGTGGAATTTTGGATCCGAAGTGTCGTCATGTCTCATCGTGAATATTCAGCAACGCACAGTGTCAAAACAGGGCTGGCGTAACAGGGGGGGGCTGTAAAGCATGGAGATGTACACCTCTGCCACATTTCGGCTCCCTGTAGTGTCACACAGCTCCGTCTATTCCATTAACTTCTTGATAACTGCCCAGCGGTACACTGGGACTTCAGTGTTCCCCCAACACTGTGTAGCGTTCATGGGCCTGATGGTGGTGGGGGGGGGGGGGGGGCGGGGGGGGGGGGGGGGGGGCAGGCAGGGTCTTCTCAGGGGAGGCTCACGAAAGCCGAGCGTTACGTTCCCACAAAACATGGCTGGAATTTGTCTCCGGGGCAGATGGGTATCCTTTTGACGAGAGAAGGGTGGAATGCTTTCTTTGTGGGAGGGAGTGTCATGTGTTGAAGGGGGGAGTGAGGGGTCTGTGCCGGTGCCAAACTCTCCCCAACTCTCCCTTTCTCTCGCTCTCTCTCGCTGGGACGTACATGTGATGTAAACATGTGGGGAGCTGATGAAAATGTGCCTCTCAAACCCAGGGTGAATCAGAGCCCAACTGGTTCTGGAGGGTGTGTGTGTGTGTGCTCGTGTGTGTGTGTGTGTGGGGGGGGGGGGACTTCAGACTTCAATACTGCACTGTATCTCTGCCAGCTTTTATTTTTAATTGTAGAGGGGAAAAAAAACTGCAATACAAGACTGATAATCTTATTTATTTGTGGATTCAAAGCATTTTTAAATTCAAGTTTTCTAAATAGCGCAATAAAGTGCCACGCGCCATAAAAAGTCATATAAATTAGAAAGAGAATTTAAGTCAAAAAATGGGGGAAAGAATATAATCAGTCTTTATGAAACAAGTCTATAACTCCCTTTTGCTTAATTACTGCATAATAGGGATGGTGTTTCCAGCCAGATCCCCTGAACTAATGTTTTTTACAATCCATCACAGACCCATTAGTCTTTAGTTGAGATTTTCAAAACGCTTCACAAGTAACAACAAGTAATAATAGTAATAATAGCAAACTATAATGCCTGTGTCATTCTCCATTGTCATTTTACAATTAAACTAATCACAAAAAATCCAAAAGTAACTTCTAAACTAACAGGCAACGCTCCACAAACTATAGTAGAAATTACAGAATTCGGTCCGTGCATGAAAATATGACAAGTTTGCTTTTGGTAAAATTTCGCACATTTCGGAGGAAGAAAAAAAAAAGTTTTAAGGACTCATTAGTGCGTAGCTGCTAAAATTAGCCCAAGTTCATTGTTTCGATATACCTATCTCAGTGTAGAGCCTAGATTAGCTGGAATCTGTCCCTGTCCTCACCGAATTGACAGCGATGGCCATGATCTTCTTTAACTTTACTATACAGGCCAACTGCCTGCCATAATTGATTTTAAAAGCCTCCCTAATAACTTTCGAAGCACTCCACGGCCTGACTCCCAGCGTCGTGCATTTTATGTTTATATATCGCCACCAATGGCTGTTGGCTTGGGAACACAGAAGAGGAGTTTGGCAGCGAGCGTGGGCCGCGAGAAACAGCACGGGCAGAGGGAAGCACCACTTCCAGAAAGTGAACGGCATTTGATGGATCAGACTTTTATTTTTTGAAGCAATTAAAATTGAAAAAGGGATCAACTCTTTAACTAATCTAATCCTCACAAACAGACTACATACTCGGGGCTTTTAATCTGTACTCTAAGTATTAAGATTCACCTCTCACATTAGAGGATTCCGGAGTGTTTACCGGACTTCGCTGAGCCTCTTTTACATCCTCGAGGGAGACGCGTCTCTTCCCATTAACTCACCCAAGGTTGGCCGGGATTTTCATCTCCAAAGATATGCATTTCTAAACATTGTATAAGCATTGTGCATTATTCATTGGGCTTATTAGAGGAGGTGGACTTTGGGTTATTGCAAATCAGAGGAACAAATATTAACCCATAACATTACCATATGAATGAGTAAGCTTCCCACTGAATGACTTGCAAGGACTGGTTTCGTAGAACATGCCCCAAAGGTAAGTGCTGCTCCACGCCCAATACAAAAAACAGCACAGGGTGGAATTAAAATGGTGCGACACCTCCCACCTTAAGTCCAGTTCTGTTTGTTGGTAGACAATATCCGGTGTTTCCCCCCCAAGTTATCCCGGGAAACCCCTGATAAGAAAAGTCACCGGTTCCGCATTCACCACGGAGGGTAATGTAATTAACCCCGCAAATCAGAGTCAGCCTACCAGGTTGTTTCTACGCAGGAAAAGAACCCTCGACCGAAGAACGTTTTGGTTGGAGCACATGCGGTATGTTCCCGTCCGTGACGTCTATGAGCGTCAATTCATTTCGGATGAAAAATCAATGACCGAGAGGATCAACTTGTCTCGGTATGGCCTGAGGTTGTGTTTTTGCAGAGACTCTCGCCTAATGAGGCACGGCCTCAGTTCAATCCCACGCTGCACCCTTACCCAGCCTGCTGGTCCAACGCTTCACATGCCCCGATGCAGATGTCTTCAACGCTGGATACTCATTAGCCATAGGGCACGATGCCTGCCTTGTCTCCCCTTTTTCATTCATTATGAAACCGAAGCATAGGAATTATTCAAAACCAGGGAGGAAAAAAAAATAGCGCCCTGGGAGGCAAACCGATACCGTTGGCTGAAACACGAGTGCGTTGTTTCCGAGAAGGGGCACAAGCTGGAGTTCTGCTAATTAAACTGTGAATTAAACATTTGGAAACAGCTCAATTCAATAGACCCACCTCCTTTTTTGAAAAATGTATTGTGCCTAATGCTCAGGGTCTAAATATCTTCCAGATGTCAACTCATAACAGTAATAGATGCAGCAGATTCCTTTTCATTTCTCTTTTGTTTAGTTTGTCCTCAGACTCGCGCGTACCCACTCGTCATCTTAGTGACCCACGACGCCAGCTCAACTTTACTTGACCCGCTAACATCGGTTCACTGCCTCACATCCTTCCCCACTTGTCATAATGATATTATCAGAGGGGTGAGCGTGTGTGTGTGTTTTGGAGTTTAGGCGGGTGTGAGAGAAGGTTGAGGAAGCTTCCGGGGGTCTGTTTTGATCCTCTACACAGTATCTTCCAAGTAGCGCGTGGTACCAGAGCCGCCTCTAATCTCCGAGTATCGCTCAGTCGCGGAAGATTACAAATGCTCCTTCAAAGATCTGCGTTACATTTTCCGAGAATCGTAGGTGAACAGGCGTGACAGTTTGACGGTAAATTGCCTCCCTCTTTGAACTGATGCAGATTTTCCACCGAAAACCTGAAACAACAGGCGAAAAGTGGCACCCAAGTTCTGTCGGACAACTGTTCATTTTGACACATACTACTATAGTGGCCACGAGCAGATTTTCTTCGCTAAAGCGATACCCAAAAAAAGCCAACTTTCATAAAGTGAGTTGGTGGAAGTTGCTGTCTCCGACGTACGTGTTTCGAGCGGACACGATGAAAAAATCTGAACCCTGCGCAGTGGTCTAAATATGCTTTACTAAAGTGGCATTGGAGTGATGGTGCGACCTTTACGCTGCAGTTCGCAGCAAGGATCATAAAAGGGATAGAACAGAACTGTTATATTTGTTTCAGTGTTTAAATGTTCCACTTGAATTGAAACCATAAAAGAGAAAGGCTTTTTCGAGGGCTAACCGATGGGATTTGCAAATATACCGATGTCTTGGAGCTTGTGCTTGATAGAAAACCCCTCAAATCTGACAGATCAAGACAGAAAGTCTACGCTTATATCTATATATGCTTATATATACATACTGGAACTAATCCACACTGGATGGACAACTACCAGTTATGTGAAATCGAGCACATAAACCTACGTTTTTACTCACGTTTTTGGTTTTAGGGAGGATAAAGAAAAAGAAACTTTATCCAGACTCATATTTCTACAAAGTAGTGCCCTTTCGGCACCCCCATGCTCACTGCTTTTTTTCCCGCTGAACCAATGATCATTTCATTCATAACACAGTCATTTTTCTCATCCGCTTCAGCTTTGGCATAATAAAGGCCCCCTTTTTCCTCGCATAACCCTGTTAGCATGCCAGGATGTCCACCCTCTACTGGTAGAATTAAAATGGAACTACGACTGAAGGGATCATAAAGATTGACAAAGGGCTGATGGAGCCATTTTCTCGATTTCATAAGTTTCATAAGATCTGTGTGTGTGTGTGTGCAAGTGCGTGGTACGCCACGGCGGTCATATAAACATGTTTCAAAAAGTTTAATTCAACAGCCTAAATGAAAAAATTGCCTCGGAAAAAGCCATGTCGTAAGGAAATTAATCAATCCGATGGTATTTTGATCAATTTTTTTTTTTTTTCCATGGCTAATGGATGACGGTCTTTCCTTAGCTGGACATGTCTGTAATGAGAAAAACTTATTTTTGGTCCGAAAACATAGCTTTCCAAGGCCGCCTGGAAACACAATTTGTTTGGCTGTTATGACCAAGATCCTAAGTGGGTCAGCCATAGTAATGGGCCGCTCTTTCGTCCTTCTTCTGGTAATTCCGAGCATTGATTGAACTCGGTCTCAACTTTCCGTTAACCTGTGCACAGAGGCAGAAGACACGGTATCACTCAGGAGGAAAGAATGATAAAAAAAAGAATAATAATAAATACAGGAGGGGGAGATCGAAAGGGAAAATGATGTTCTCATATGCCTGACTTAGCCACTGAAAGGAACAAGAATGTCCAAATATAGCAATGTGACCCGGGGACATGGTATTTAGTTTCCTGAAACTGAAGTTAGCTAAAATGCAATTAAACATTTGATATCCGCATGGTCGTGTGCCAATGTTTCCAGATGGAAATGTATTTTCGAACCAACGTCTTCACGCTGCCAAACGTCCTGTCTCTCCGTGGAAAATGCCACCAGCATTAGGGCTGCGTATCAACTGTAAAGTTTACCTTCATGTGGAATCAGGGCTTCCGTATTCAGGCATAACAGCGTGTACACTGCTGTGCTCTGATGGCAATAATTGTGTTTTCATAATCAATGGCTCCCAAAGGACGTGTAATAGACTGCGTGAACACAGCCCGACATTAATGATTCAAATTTTCAATACCGACCGGGCGCCATATCGCTCGTCCTTGCCACATTTCGACGCATCCATTTTGGATCGAACGCCATTCATCATGCCGCCGTCAAACATGTTTCACGTGAGTACACATAATGTGGTCGTAAAAAGACGGATGCTGCGGCGCATAGGAAGCAGTAGATAATGGCCCCTTTTTGGACTTGAGGGGTATTTGTCACTTTTGTTTGTACACCAAATGGCACAAGTACATCAGCAAGGACAACTGTGGTTTTACACGAGCCGTTGGCAGGCAGCCAGGGAAAGAGTAATAACAGTGACGGGAAGAAAAAAGGGGCGACCTGGCATCATCCATCGCGGTTGAGGGCCGACAGGAGAGTGATGTACTTTGTATGTGTCACGTAGGGGTTTTTGAAAGGCTTAAATTGCGGCAGAGGCCATTGCGGCGGCCGCTTCAAAAGCATCGCATTCCACCTCATTCGGCCATCTGTACAATTATTCTGACAGGGACAGTAACATCCAGTTAACATTTGGACAACAATGCAGTTTTTTTTTTTCCTCGTGATAATAGCAGACTACTGAACACCGCCGATTCTTTTTGAAACATTCTAATTTGTCCGTAGTCCATTTTCAGCCCTCTTAGGTCAATGGCTGGATGCCACGCACATTATTTCTCCCTCGTCTCTTTCTGACAGGGCTTTTGCGGCCCCGGCCAGGTGGCATTTCTCAACACAAACGATCCTCGCCGCTGAACGCATTGCCGGCAAAGCGACAAAAAGAGGGAGAGAAAAAAGCGCTGTGACGTCCGAGTGCTGTGTCTCTGAATAAATCATGGGCTGTAGAACAAAAGCTTCCGGCAGTTTGATCAACGGAGCCCATTTAAATCTCTTTTTAATACACTAAGACCTCAAAAAATGTATCAACCTGGCTGCATTAAACTCAGCTTAACATTTACAACCGTGGGGGACCCTGTCTGAAAGAGCGGTTAATTCCTCATTTGTTCTGTGGAAAAGGACACTCTCGGAGGTGCGTCGAGTTAATCTCTATTAGTTGTTGACAGAGTGGGGTTTTTTTTTTTCTTTTTTTGTGGCTTTCATTAATCAGCTGACTTTCTGAACTACGGGCGCAAGACGCGGCCAGTAACGCCAGTGCTTTATCCTGCTTTTGTGATAAATGGTACATCCGGGCCATTAAGTACAGAGATCACACCAAATCACCAGGATCGTTTGTGAAAACACCAAAGAGTGAAGCTGAAGTCAAAATGATCAATATGTCCCTTTGTAAACTCCAACTATGACATTTTGCACATTGACATTAAGGAACCTGCTGACTTGGTGGTTCCCCCGATTTTCTATTTAGCTACACAATGTGGTTGAATATGTCTTGAGAATTAAAAAGGGGCTTTAAATTCAATATGGATGTCCACAGAGTCCAGAGGACAATTAATATTGATGGCCCTGGTAATCCTCGAAATGCTTGGCCAGTATCGCAAACTATCGGCATCTCGTGAACATCAGCACGTCGCTAACACATATATTGGAACATTCCTAAGTGCAGCCGCACATAATGTATGTCCGGAGATTTGCGAGATATACTCTGTATGTATCCGAGCACTACGCAGTGATGCACGATATATTGCATTTATTTGATCTAATTTGAAAATCTGTAGCCCTTCATTCAGCTGGCAGCATGCGGGAGAGAAAGGGTTTCGAAATAGCAAGAATTATGGAGTTGGCCTTCATCTTTCGCAAACTGCTTTGTCTACCTATCGCATTGACTTTACCTTCTGTTTAATCAGCTCTTTTTCTGACAAAGGTCATCGGGCAACGACCAAACATGGACCACAAATATTAGCCCAATTTTCTGATCAGAAAGGCCTCATCTTAAACATTTTGTCTGCCTTTTTTTATTTATTTTTTTGCAAGCGGAGCCATTAACCTTTTCAAAAATCGAATCTGAGCTTGACAAACCGGGGAGGGCCGGGCATAATGTGCTTCATCCCTCAGCATGGATTAAGAAAAGAGGAGCCCTTTATCAAGGCGGAGGCAAAATCAGAGAAAGTGTTGTACACCCTATGTGGGTCAGGTCCAATAGGCCAGACTGTTAGGGCTGGTTATTGGACAATACCATCTTCCTTTCTCCCGTCTTCCTCGCCTGTTCCGTTCATCCAGCAGATCCTCTCCCATATTGACCGCATGCATTACAGGGCTTGGGGAACACGGCTGCAGAAGTCCCTCATTAGAAGTTTGGGTTTCTCTGAGCGTCATGGGAGGAGGTGGAGTATTGATCGCTGCAAGATAGCTAACTGGAAAACACTTCCCATCGGAGCCGACTGCAACTCATTTGGGAGGGATGCTGCTGGCATGCTCGAGACAATTCCACATCTGGTTATTGGACCCGGGGCGGTAGTGGGTACAGTACGTTCCTCCTGCAATCAGGAAGCTCTGGGAAATCTATATGTGGTAATTACGAATGCATGCCACCGCTGTGAAATTGAACACTTGGCGTCATTATAAAGTAATGGGCGCATTAGAGAGAGGTTTGCTGCAACAATCTCCCTCTCGTATGAGTATCATCGGCAGTAATCCGCCAAAAAAAGAAATGCAGCTTTATCACGTCAAGGCAAAAGAAATTGGGATCGTGCGAGAACGCAGCAGTGGGATGTACGTTTCAGTCGCACAAAAACAAAGAGGAATGTGGCTCAAAGGCAGAAAACACAGCACCGCGGATGGTTCAATGTAAATCCTTGGCTTTGCTTACCAAGCTCATTCGGAAGGCCTTAATTCAAGGAAGCTTTTTGTATCACTGCTACAATAGCAATTTGTACACGACTATGTAAAATATGCTCTCCATCTGTAATGTAATTACCTCACATGCCGTAACTCCCACCGCAAAGCCATAAATATTCATGCACATCCAACAATTCATGGGGGGGGGGCACATATTCGCTATCAAGTCTGAAGTGGCATGGTGTGCTTTATGGCCAAGACTATCCCCGAGTCTGTATTTGATATGGGACATGAATGGCGGCGCTGTTCCCACTGCTGACGGGGTAAGACAATGGATATAGGTCATGAAGAATGAGGTCCACTTAAAACGTGCTCATCATACGAGGAGGCACGGTCATTATTTCGCACAGAAACTCAGTAATGGGCCCACGCAGAGGCCGAGATGAAAGGCCAACGTCTGCTTTCGCAGTCGTCCCTCAAAAAGCATTTTTACAAATGTGATCCGGCCTACTTCGCCATCATCGACAGCCTTTAATCAATGCACAAAGGTTGCCTGACTCCGCCGTAGCTGCCCCGGCGTAAAAAGCCTCTTTGAACGAAAACACTGTTTTCATTCATCATTAAAAACCAGTGGTGCAGACTTTGTTTTCCAAACATCAAAGTGTCTCCCAGTCCTCTGTTGCGTCTTTAGATAAAAACACACTGCAACCTCTTCGAAGCGCGCGGGGGGGGGGGGGGGGGG